>OX578138.1:27222528-27542870 GCA_951213105.1 Amaurobius ferox | reverse complement strand
AAATTTTTTTATTTATTGATTGATTTAGAAACATGAAAAATAAATAATTCTTCTTAACATTACTATATAAAATACATTCAATTTTTTTCAATTTTGTTATAATTTTGTATTTTTTTATAAATTTAATTTATTTTAACGAAAATTTGAAAATGCTCCTTACATGCCATTTGTTCACATTCTTGATTAATTTTACATTATGATCACTCAAAAACACATTATGAACAAATTTGGGGTATTCATTTTAAATCCATTAGAAAGTTAATTTTTAAAAATATTTTTCTGCATTAAAACTTAATTTTCATCATTTAATTGGGTTATTATTCACTTTTAATTAGCTTAATAAAGTTCAATTATAAAATGCATACCCAGTTTCATTCAAAAGTATGAAAGGTGTCCTTCTTACCAAATTTCATGCATCTCAAACAAAAATTAAGACGCATGGAGCATTTTAAAATGTAAAACCTTTGAAAATTCCATTTCGAAAGAAATGCATTTAACTTTTTGCTTACGGTGGGACAGCGTCCATCCCAAACGAAGAACCTCCCAAAAAGACAGGAATTTGACATACCCCTATCCCAAACAGTTCGACCCCTCTCGCCCCCCCCCCCCCCCCCCCTTTGCAGACATTGGCGTCCATAGAAATCGCCGGCATCAGCGTCCATGGAAATCGCCGATGTCGGCGATTTCTATGGACGCCAATGTCTGCAATGGAGGGTCGAACTGTTTGGGATAGGGTATGTCAAATACCTGTTTTTTTGGGAGGTTCTTCGTTTGGATGGACGCTTGTCCCACCCGTAAGCAAAAGGTTAAATGTGTAAAACAATGTTACATATTGAAATAAAAAAAACTATTTTTAGTCGATTTTTGCTCATTTCAACGCCACCGTCCCCTTAATGTGTGCTTATTTTCATTGACATATCCCATTCTTATCATCAAAAATTGATAATATTGTTCAGTATAAAATGGATTATTGTATAATTAAATTGATATTACCCAATGTTGGTTCGGAAAAAAAGCGTATTAGAAAAATATTTATCCATTATATTTTATCATAGAAGTCAGCTGAGCAGTCTCTTATTTATGTTAAATGCAAATCTGTAGGCCTATAATCACGGCGTTCGAGTTTCAATACAAGAATTAATACACTGGAATGCGAACTTGCAAAGAAACAGTATTCAGTATTACTAGATGTGATAACAGACTGCCTTGATTTTTAATTTCAGTGAAAAAAGTGTTACTATAATTTCCTGCTGTTTGATCACTCGCCTCTAAACAACAACGCCAAACAAATACGCCAAACAACCGCAGGCTGATAATGCCGCCAGGCATTATCAGCCCATGTAGCCAGCCATTCGATGTCTGAAAATTCCCGATTATTCATGAATTCTTACATGCATGCGCGTATTTAGCGGGAAGTCAGGAGGGTGACCAAAGCACCCCCCTGGAAAACTGTTAATTTAATTAAAAGCCATTTCTTACAGAACATTTTAATAGCATTACAAGTGAACTTCAATGAAAGATTGGATATGAACACAATTTTTGTTTACAACTCTCGTTCTTTTCTTACAACTAAGAAAAAAAAAACCAAAATTTGATCTTTTATACTTCTCTTTCCCAAAGAGTTAACATGTGTACTTTCTCTTAATCTCAATGTGTCCGATTTTTTGATACCCCACTCGAATATTTTTGTTCTTTATTTCTCCACAACCGATTTTATTACTCTCTCTTATTCTCTTTTTGTAATTAACCTGAAGTGTCCGTGATATTTTCCCTGCTTTTGGGTTTATCTCCAATAAATTTTTTGATTTATTTTTGTTCATTACTTTCCAAAACAAAGAAAAAACAAATTTTCTTCCTCCCCCTTTTTTCTCCAGTGGCTAAGGGGGGAAAAATGTTGTTTTTCTCTTAGTCTCGAAGACCGATTTTTTTTTATTATTTCTTTTATTTTTAAACCTTCACACTCTCTTACTCCCCTCCTTTTTCTAATCAATCGACCTGAAGCGTACCATGTTATTTTTCATATTTAGGTTGGGATTCCTAAAAGCTGATTCATCATTTTTCGTTCATTACTTCTTAAAAATGAAAAGTTGAAGATTTTACAACCAACCCCCTGCTCTCCAGTGCAGTAAAAGAAAAATTGGTCTTCTATAATAAATATTCTATAATAAATTCTATAAAAAAATAGATTTCTCCATGTTTCATGTGCCCATTTCTTAATGTCATACTATATTTCTTTATATGTGATTTATTTTTTGAACGATTTTTATCAACCGCCCCCACCCCCAAATTTTTATTACTATTATTATTATTATTTATTTATTTAATTATTATTGCCCAGGCCGTCTAGCTCACTCAAAAGGTGCAGAGCAGTTACATCAGACGGCCGAGAAACAAACATTGAAACATTGAATAGCAATGAAACAGACCAACACAATATATATATATATATATATTTCAAATATTTTGTCTCCTTGTCTCCCTCCGAAATTTAAATCTAAAAATAAAAGGTTGATAGTAATCTCCAAATTTTGAATGAAATCGATTTTAACACACACACCCCCCTCCCTGAATAAAATCCTGCATACCCCCATGCTGACATGTTAAAAAATATACGACTTGGTCACTGAAATTTGCTACACCAAATGTTATTTAGGCGTTTTGGTTCTAAACTTCCCCACACATTCACGAATATTATTTTATTATTCTTAGAATATTTCTACTATGAAATATTTATTCATGAAAAATGTCTAGTTAAAAGTTCTGGCTTAAGTCGAGAGTAAGATTCACCTTTGCTCCCCCCCCCCCTCCTTCGAGGATTGATGAGAGCATATTTGCATTGCAATTGGTCAGCCCTCCAGTCCTGGCTACTGACTGGACCTGAAAAGATTCCGCCTTTTCGCTGGGTCGTACGACATCCATCGTTGCAACCCCCATTGCTCACCATAAATTTTGCAATTAAGTCCTTTATTTCTTAGATAAAATAATTCAGTCTGGTTGGCACCGACCATCGTCTGTCTTCCTATTTCTTCCTCCATTTATTCTAAAAGTTTGTAATTTGCGTAAAAGTTGATTTTCATTGACATGTCCTATTCTGAGAACCAAAAATGTATATTATTTAGTATACAATGGATTACTGTAGTAGTAAATTGATTTTACAGATGTTGGTTTGAAAAAAAAAACGGCATTGAAAAAAAATATTTATCCATTGCAGTTCCCCATAGAAGTCAACTGAGCCGTATTATCCATAAAATGCGGCTTAGTCACTGACACTTGCAACAGAAATGTCATTTAGGCGTTCTGGTTCTGAGCTTTTCGACACATTCGCGATTATTATTCTCCTTAGAATATTTCCACCAGTGGCGGCCATTGGGGGGGCCGCGAGTACGCGCGACACCATTGAGTAAACACCCCCAAATTATTTTTTTAGTTATACAGAATTATTACAATTTCTATTGAAAAAATCTGAATTTTTGGTTCCATTAAATCGAGAATTATTAAAAATAAGTTATGAAAATGCCACTAGATGGCAGCACTACACCTTTCTTCGGAGAAAGTCGACTCACGAAAGCTGTATTGCACAGAATTTTCAATACATAGGGGAAAATATAGGGATATTTTTAAAGCCGCTCCCTACCGTCGACATCTCCTGAGTGAAAGAATGGTATAGGAGCAATATTAGAAATTTGGCGTGAAAAAAAACCAGACATTGCAGATTTACTAGTAGATTGTGTCGCGGTACTGAGCGCGCCCCAGCCAAAAAGAAACAGAAGAGTAGAAAAACATGAAGAGGGACTTCTCAAATTGGCTCAGTTTCGCTAATTTGGCTTCAATTTTCTACATTTAAGAATGTGTTTGTTCTCAATCTCGTCTTTGTTATAAATTTGGAAGTTGAAATAAACATTTGAACAAATGTGAGAATAAAGTGTACGTGTGTGGTGATGGGAAGGGGGGGGGGGGTTATGATATTTTAGGGGTTTCTGGCCATCGTGAATAAAGTGTCTTGTTTAGGACACTCAGTTTGAGGGATCGTTTGTCCCACCCAGCTGTCTTAATTATTGAAGTTATTTCGTCATTTCTGATGTAGTTTGTCTGTTGTTCTGTTCTTCCGGAAGGGATTTATTTCTATGCTCTGGTTGATCTGCTGGTGACGAATTTCAATATGTTTGACTTCAAAATAATTCTTTAAACGTCACGAGTTTCCAATTTTTGGCACACTGTGACATATAGGCTATTTTTAGTGACACTTTCATAAATATGTTGTTTCGGACATTTAGTTTGAGTTGACTTACCCAGCTGTCTTACTTTTTCAGCTATTTAACATTAAAAAATGCCTAAAAATTAAAGAAATTCTAAGTATTTGTTAAAAAACTTAAAAATTAAATTTTCAATATGATCCTTTTATCTGACGTCGTTTTTCTGGAAATTTTGGCCCGACCGCTGGCGACTATATTGGTAGCCCCCAAAATTGGCTCTAGACTTATAATATTGGCCCTAGGCTTATATTTAAATTGAAGTTGCCCCCAAATTTCTTATCTCGCCTTCTAATTCAGCGAGTTTGATTCTAATCATGGTTATAGTCTCTGCACTATCTGTACGTGTCACCTAAATATATATTTTGTGCCAAGCCCCTGGACGTAACTTTTAGCTTAGCTCCCTCAATTTTACATCTCGTTTCCTAACTGAGAGATTTTGGTTCTGCTAGTGGCTATAGCCTCTGCACCATTTGTACATATCACCTGGATATGCATCTTTGTGAGAAATCCCTGAGATTAACTTTTACTTCAGTTACGCCCCCCCCCCCTCCAATTTCCCACCTCACCTCTTAATTGAGCGATTTTGATTTTACTGATGGCTATAGTGTCTGCACCATTAGCACATGTCACCTGGATCTGCATCTTTATAGTGATAAATCTTTGAGCGTAACTTTTACTTCAAAAAGCACCCCACCCCCCCCCACACACACACACACACACTTATCCATCTCGACTGCTAATAAAGCGATTTTGATTCAGATGGTGGCTATAGTCTCTGACCCACATGTACATATTAACTTGATATACATATTTGATGGATATAATATACATACGTTTTTTGCGTCAACCCCTGGGCTTAACTTTTAGTTTAACTTGTCCCCATAATTTTACATTTCAATTTCTAATTGAGCGATTTTGATTCTGCTGGTGACTATATAGTCTGAGCAACATTTGTACATTTCAATTGGATACACATATTTTTGTGTCAACCCCTGGGTATAACTTTTAGTTTAACTAGTACCCAGAATTTTACATATCTGCTTCTAATTGAGCGATTTTGGTTCGGCTTGTCGCTGTAGTGAGTCTCTCTACCATTTGTACATGTCACCTGGATATGCAACTTTAATATGGCAAATCTCCGAGCGTAACTCTTACTTTGGTTACCCCCCCCCCCCCCCCAATTTTCTATCTCGCCTCCTAATCCACCGATTTTGATTTTACGGGTGGCTATAGTGTCTGAACCATCAGTACGTATCGCCAGAATATGCATATTTTTTAGTCAACTCCCTGGGCATAACTTTTAGTTTAACTAGCCCCTACAATTTTACTTAAATTAGGACTGTGTAATGTTTTTCACTAGGAAAGATACGTTCCATGTGTCCATGCTTTTTATGAACGAGCGAGCAGGTGGGAGATACGTTATTTTACTTAATACATCCGTCGTTTATATTTTTAATACTCCCGTTGCTATGCCCAAAATACGTATATGTATATACATATGCTTTATATATACATATATATACATATATATATAATATATATAATATATATATAAATAATATATATATATATATATATATGTATATATATATATTACTAACATATATATAGGCATAAATACATAGATGAGCGCCCCCCTCTACATGTCGCTCACGAGCCGCCACTGATTTCCACTATGAAATATTTATTCCTAACTAGCCGCCTTTGGCGACCAGCCTGTTCGCAACCCTTGAAAATGCTGATCGTGGCAAATTCCAACCGTGGCAAACTCGTTGGCGCGACCTACCATAAAGGTGTAAGGTAACTGGTTGGACGGCCAGGATGTGCCACCCAATTTAGACCGGAACCCAGTGGGGGAGGCATCCACAGGGAACGTACCCTCCTTCCCCTACCACCAACCTCTCGGAAAAACATACGGACCCATATGTTTAACGTGATCGTACTCCGCGTGAACATGGCTGCAGTTTTGGCAGTGGCGGGAATCGAACCCGGGCCTACCGAGTGAAATTCCCGCGCGCTAACCACTGGGGTACTTCGCCCTCCGCGACATTTTCCATAACTTTCTTTTTATTCACCGAATTTAGACCGGAACCCAGTGGGAGAGGCAGCCACGGGGACCGTACCCTCCTTCCCCAACCACCAACCTCTCGGAAGGACTTACAGACCCACATGTTTACTCCGCGTGAACACGGCGGCAATTTTGGAAAGCGAACCCGGGCCTACCGCGTGCAATTCCCGCGCGCTAACCACTGGGCTACTTCGCCCTCCGCGACAATCTCCATAACTTTCTTTTTATTCACCCAATTTAGACCGTACCCTCCTTCCCCTACCACCAACCTCTCGGAAGGACTCACGAACCCACATGTTTAACGTGATCGTACTCTGCGTGAACGTAGCGTAAGTTTTGGCAGTGGCGGGAATCGAACCCGGGCCTACTGAGTGAAATTCCCGCGCGCTAACCACTGGGCTGCCGCGCCCTCCGCGACAATCTCCATAACTTTCTATATATTCACCCAATTTAGACGGGAACCCAGTGGGGGAGGCATCCACAGGGGCCGTATCCTCCTTCCCCTACCACCAACCTCTCGGAAGAACTTACGGACCCACATATTTAACGTGATCGTATTCCACGTAAACACGGCGGCAGTTTTGGCAGTGGCGGGAATCGAACCCGGGCCTACCGCTAACTTCCCGCGCGCTAATTTGCAATTTAAAATGACCATATGCTTAATTCCGTCATCCTCATTCCATTGTTTCATTGTTCCATCATTTAAAATATTCATAAAATTAAAATATCCATTTAAAAAAATCCAAAAGTTAAACTATACATTTAAAAAATCCATATCGTTCCATCATTTAAAATATAAATATAATAATTTATATGGAGTAAAGGAGCTCTATTCAGAACCGTGACGTCACCTCCACCTTGACGTCCCCACCCACCACCTTCCCTCCTTCTGCGGGGGAGAAACGCCGGTTAAGAACGGGGCCGGCGGGATTTCTTCTTCTTATCGGGCCTAGATGCAGGTTTCGTGACGTCACAACTTACATCCCATCCACGGCGTTTACACTTTGCTCCAGTTCTTAAGTAAAAACGATTTAATTGAATAAATATAACGAAAACAAATTATATATATAAAGAAGGAATATAAATAAGATTGTAAAGTAAAAAAATACTGAATATTTCCGTAGTTACGAGGTTTTTTTTTTTTTTCTTCTAAAAGATTCAATGCCACGTTTTAACCTTTTGAATTTTATTTTTTCATAAAATTCATTTACTTGAGAAATCTGACTCTTGTTATTAAATAACCTAATGCACAGAAACACATTATGACCTCTTATATATATATAATAATGCTTTTGGGCAGAGTTAATTAAATTTCTAATTACATAGTTCTCCTAAAACATTTTTGTAATAAGGTCTTTCAAAAGTTTTAACTGTCAGATTTACATAACATATATCCTAATATACATACATACTTAATAGTAATAATATTTAATACTATTAATTAATATAATATTAATACTTATTTAATAGTAATATACATACATACTTAATAATATATATATATACTTAATAATAATACATACTTAATATATATAGTAATATACATACATACCTTAATAATATATATATACTTAATAATAATATGCATACATAATAATAATATGCATACATACTTAATAATAATATACATACATAAAAAATAATACAGACATTAGAGTTATATTTTAACAGTCAATAAGTGATCACGCCCATTATGAACGATTATTCCGGAAGTTACATTTGTAATTGACAGCAGGGTTGTGATATAAAAATATTTATTTTTTGTTATTGTGCACTTTCAGATTAAATTGAAATCCCTGTTTTGGTAAAATGAAATGTAGAGATTAGCGTGACTGACAGGAAAAGACAGTAGTCTCAAATAGCAATAATTTAAAAAAAACTAAAATATCGCTTTCGGGTTATACGCTTTTTTGCAACAGAAATAATTTAATAAATTTGAATAAATCGGTTAAATATCAAATATAATACTGTATTACAATGACAAACTATTTTACCAAGCTTATTTTAATAGCTTAAATCTTACCTGTTTTTTTTTTAACGAAAATAATTTTAGACGTTACTTATTGACAGACGATTTTCACCTGTGATGTGAAGTTTTGAAAATTCTACTTTTAACACTTTAAGGTTGCTGAGTGTTGTCATCTGCATTTTAATGAAACAATAATAAGCTAGATAATCCACGAAAAGTTTTCGGAGCCAATATGAATTTCAGTTTTTCCAAAAAAAAAATTATGAAATTCAGATTTTCTTTTGTAATTACAAAAATGCATGTAAAAGAAAAAAAAACAATGATTTGTGTATTTCACATTTTTATATTTAATACACATGTGCATAAAATAAATAAAACCATTGGTTTCCAGTCTCTTTGGAGGTTAGATGATTGAAAGAATAAAGTTACATTATTCATTAATTCAATTTTAATCTTGCCTTTTGCTACGACAATATGACAATTAATTGTCTATAGACCATTTACAAATTGCAGGTCAATGATTCCTTTTTGACTCACTAATAAAAAATCAAAACACGTACATAAAATTTTCTGCACATTTACTTTTTTAATTACTTACACCAAAATATTTGAGGATGTATAATCCATGAATTTTTTTTTTTTGGGGGGGGGGGGGTACCAAAAATTTTAAGAGGGGTGCAACAACAATCCGCAAAAATGTCTAACTCTACACTTTACATATATAAATCGAACAATTGTTTATATTGACAACAGCAAACCTTACTAAGAAAAATTTCATTATGCTAATGCATAAATAAAAAAACATGTATTTGCATTCTACTTATTCCATTAAGGTATGTTTATTTATACCTTTGAAAAGTTGGAAATGATAAAATTTTCATTTTCTACTTCATTTTGTATTTCCAAATTTACAGCTTTTGTATTCTGAAATTGTTTCTCTGAATTTACATTCATTGTTCAGCGATTTCCATCAGCTTCTTACGTAGCAAAAATACTCATTCAATGGACAAATTTGACGTTGGATTTGAAAAAATTACGCTACCTAAATTCTTGACATCCATGAATCTAGTTCTAGATCACTTCTAATCATGTTCTAGATTTTAAAAATACACTTAAAAGAAAACCCCTTTCGGTGATACGTTCGTTAGACCTATACTGGATGTGCATCACTTTAAGTATCTTGAAAAAAGTGGACAAATTGATTACATTTTCCCTTAAATATTAGAAATTAACAACACCATGCATTATTATTATTACCTAGATAATAAAAATATTAACGATATAGCTAATCTTATTAGGATACATCTGTATCTTCGTCAATATTTACACGATCATACTTTCAAACACATGCTGTAAGTTGCAAATTGTGGGATGTACTTTATGACGTCACGAGCTACAGCAGCGCCGCAGGCATAGGCCCGATAAGGAGCAGAACTAATCCCGCTGGCCCCGTTAAGAAGCGGCACGCCGAGCGGAATGCTGAGAAATTGAAATTCGGAAACTTTTAAAATCCCGATCCTGTGGGCAATACGGAATATTTCCTGACCAGATTGGACTTGTAAGAATGCCAGATGTTTGACCTTTCTAAAAATGTAAATTATGAGTACTTTTTACTATGCGAGAATTTAAAAACCAAAAATCGTTTTTTTGAGCCAAAAGTGACTTTTGTTTTAAAATCATAAAAAAATATTAGAATTTGTCCCTGAGATTTGAAATTGATATATTTTTACTCAAAATTCTCTGCTCTTTCCGATGGTGTGATTTGTTTTTTTCTACAATGTCTGGATCGTGGAGAAAAAAGAGCAAAAAGGTCAAAAAACAGTCGAAATCGCATAAAACATTAAATAACAAAAAAAATAATTAAAATTTTAAAAATCGGTTTTCACGTGTCCCCTTCCCACCCCCCAGGGTCTCCGATTGCCAAATTTCATAGCTCTCCGACGCGCGGTCGCGAAACGTATAGTGTATAAGACAGACACACACACAGACATTGCCTTTTATTATTTAAGACTAGCCGCCTTTGGCGACCAGCCTGTTCGCTACCCTTGAAAATTCTGACCTTGGCAAATTCTAACCGTGGCACACTCGCTGGCGCGACCTACCAGAAGGAACGACCTACCAGGAAGTGCCACCCAATTTAGACAGGAACTCAGTGGGGGAGGCAACCACAGGGACCGTACCCTCCTTCCCCTACCACCAACCTCTCGGAAGGACTTACGGTCCCGCATGTTTAACGTGATCGTACTCCGCCTGAACACGGCGGCAGTTTTGGCAGTGGCGGGAATCGAACCCGGACCTACCTAGTGCAAATCCCGCGCGCTAACCACTGGGCTACCGCGCCCTCCGCGACAATCTCCATAACCTTCTTTTTATTCACCCAATTTAGACCGGAACCCAGTAGGGGAGGCATCCACAGGGTCCGTACCCTCCTTCCTCTACCAACAACCTCTCGGAAGGACTTACGGATCCACATGTTTAACGTGATCGTACTCCGTGTGAAAATGGCAGCAGTTTTGGCAGTGGCGGCAATCGAACCCGAGCCTACCGAGTGCAATTCCCGCGCGCCAACCACTGGGCTACCGCGCCCTCCGCGACAATCTCCATAACCTTCTTTTTATTCACCCAATTTAGACCGGAACCCAGTGGGAAAGTCATCCACAGGGTCCGTACCCTCCTTCCTCTACCACCAACCTCTCGGAAGGACTTACGGACCCACATGTTTAACGTGATCGTACTCCGCGTGAACACGGCAGCAGTTTTGTCAGTGGAGGGAATCGAACCCGGGCCTACCGAGTGAAATTCCCGCACGCTAACCACTGGGCTACCGCGCCCTCCGCGACAATCTCCATAACTTTCTTTTTATTCACCCAATTTGGACCAGGACCCAGTGGGGGAGGCATCCACAGAGACCGTACCCTCCTTTCCCTGCCACCAACCTCTCGGAAGGAATTATCGACCCATATGTTTAAGGTGATCGTACTCCGCATCAGTGGCGGGAATCGAACCCAGGCCTACCGAGTGCAATTCTCGCGCGCTAACTTCCCGCGCGCTAATTTAAATTTATAATGACCATATGCTAGGCTCTTAATTCCACCATCCTCGTTCCATCGTTCTATCATTTAAAATAGCCATAAAATTAAAATATCCATTTAAAATATCTATAAATTAAAATATCCATAAATTAAAATATCCATTTAAAATCAAAAAATCATCCATATCGTTCCACCAATCCATAAATATAATAATTTCAAATACATCACCACAATTCAAACCACCATAATTCAATCATTTAAATTATTTAAAATATCCATTTAAAATATCATATAAATATAATAATTTCGCCCGATGTATACAACACTTATGCTCGTAATTCATTTAAAACCGAAAGCGCGGTCTCCATGGAGACGGGGAAGAAACTACTGCGGATGGGTGGAAAATGCCGTTGAAGAACTGAGCCGGTAGCCGACAAATTTAAAATCATGGCGTCTTTAAAATTGCGATCCTGAAGGCAATTTTCATTATTTCTGGACCAAATTAGACTTGTAAGAATGCCAGATATTTCAGCTTTCTAAAAATGTAAATTATTAGTCGAAATTATGAGTACTTTTCACTATGCGAGAATTTAAAAACCAAAAATCGTTTTTTTGAGCCAAAAGTGACTTTTGTTTTAAAATCTTTAAAAAATATTAGAAATCGAAATTGAGAGTTGAAATTGATATATTTTTACTCGAAATTCTCTGCTCTTTCCGATGGTGTGATTTGTTTTTTTCTACGATGTCCGGATCGTGGAGAAAAAAGAGCAAAAAGGTCAAAAAACGGTCGAAATCGCATAAAACATTAAATAACAAAAAAAATAATTAAAATTTTAAAAATCGGTTTTCACGTGTCCCCTTCTCACCCCCCAGGGTCTCCGATTGCAAAATTTCGTAGCTCTCCGACGCGCGGTCGCGAAACGTATAGTGTATAAGACAGACAGACACACAGACACACACACAGACATTGCCTTTTATTATTTAAGAAGACTAGCCGCCTTTGGCGACCAGCCTGTTCGCTACCCTTGAAAATTCTGACCGTGGCAAATTCTAACCGTGGCACACTCGCTGGCGCGACCTACCAGAAGGAACGACCTACCAGGAAGTGCCACCCAATTTAGACAGGAACTCAGTGGGGGAGGCATCCACAGGGACCGTACCCTCCTTCCCCTACCACCAACCTCTCGGAAGGACTTACGGTCCCGCATGTTTAACGTGATCGTACTCCGCCTGAACACGGCGGCAGTTTTGGCAGTGGCGGGAATCGAACCCGGACCTACCTAGTGCAAATCCCGCGCGCTAACCACTGGGCTACCGCGCCCTCCGCGACAATCTCCATAACCTTCTTTTTATTCACCCAATTTAGACCGGAACCCAGTAGGGGAGGCATCCACAGGGTCCGTACCCTCCTTCCTCTACCAACAACCTCTCGGAAGGACTTACGGATCCACATGTTTACCGTGATCGTACTCCGCGTGAAAATGGCAGCAGTTTTGGCAGTGGCGGCAATCGAACCCTAGCCTACCGATTGCAATTCCCGCGCGCCAACCACTGGGCTACCGCGCCCTCCGCGACAATCTCCATAACCTTCTTTTTATTCACCCAATTTGGACCAGGACCCAGTGGGGGAGGCATCCACAGAGACCGTACCCTCCTTTCCCTGCCACCAACCTCTCGGAAGGAATTATCGACCCATATGTTTAAGGTGATCGTACTCCGCATCAGTGGCGGGAATCGAACCCAGGCCTACCGAGTGCAATTCTCGCGCGCTAACTTCCCGCGCGCTAATTTAAATTTATAACGACCATATGCTAGGCTCTTAATTCCACCATCCTCGTTCCATCGTTCCATCATTTAAAATAGCCATAAAATTAAAATATCCATTTAAAATATCTATAAATTAAAATATCCATAAATTAAAATATCCATTTAAAATAAAAAAATCAACCATATCGTTCCACCAATCCATAAATATAATAATTTCAAATACATCACCACAATTCAAACCACCATAATTCAATCATTTAAATTATTTAAAATATCCATTTAAAAAAATCCATTTAAAATATCATATAAATATAATAATTTCGCCCGATGTATACAACACTTAAACCGAAAGCGCGGTCTCCATGGAGACGGGGAAGAAACTAATGTGGATGGGCGGAAAATGCCGTTGAGGAACTGAGCCGGTAGCCGACAAATTTAAAATCATGGCGTCTTTAAAATTGCCATCCTGAAGGCAATTTTCATTATTTCTGGACCAAATTAGACTTGTAAGAATGCCAGATATTTCAGCTTTCTAAAAATGTAAATTATTAGTCGAAATTATGAGTACTTTTCACGATGCGAGAATTTAAAAACAAAAAATTGATTTTTTGAGCCAAAAGTGAGTTTTGTTTTAAAATCTTTAAAAAATATTAGAAATCGAAATTTAGATTTGAAATTGATATATTTTTACTCGAAATTCTCTGCTCTTTCCGATGGTGTAATTTATTTTTTTCTACGATGTCTGGATCGTGGAGAAAAAAGGGCAAAAAACGGTCGAAATCGCATAAAACATTAAATAAATAAAAAAATAATTAAAATTTTAAAAATCGGTTTTCACGTGTCCCCTTCCCTCCCCCCCGGGTCTCCGATTGCCAAATTTCGTAGCTCTCCGACGCGCGGTCGCGAAACGTATAGTGTATAAGACAGACACACAGACAGACAGACAGACACACAGACATTGCCTTTTATTATATAGAAAAGTGCTTATAAAACTAAAGCAACGCATTCCAGGAGAATCTCTTGCGACCCGGAACCGGCGGTTGAGAAACACTGATCTACGATAAAAGGTTTTTAAAATTGAATAACTATTTTGAAGTACTCAATTAACTTATATTTCACACAATTATCAATATTGATAGCACATCTGCAGTAAGTAGTATAATTCATATATTAAAATATTTTAATATTCCATTCTTTTGATGTCATTTTCGTTAATTTGGCATCATTTTTGCAATTTTGACAATATTTTCATCAATCTGGGGGTGAAATATCGCCAAGTTGACGATATTTCACTATATGAGTTACCAAGTTCACCGCGTGTTCCGCCAAGCGTTACAAGCAAACGGAGAGAAAAGCATTTTTTATATATATATAAATGACTGTTGGCGAATTGTTAGGCGTAAAAACAGAAAACTATTGCACAAAGTATCTTCTCTCGTGAATGGAATGAACTAGATTTACGAGAACGATGTTAACAAATTTATCGCATAATATTACATATGAAAAATGAACATATTTCGCAATAATTAACACTTTTTTTTTTAATTTTGTGAAATTTATTTGAAAAAAGTGAAATATCTCGAGAATGGTTCATGTTAACAATCTTAATATTTGTGTCAATCGTTTTCTAATGAAAAATTAAATAAGAAATTATTAGTTATGTAACATTATTGAAGGTTTTATTTTTTCAAAATTTCTTTCGATAATTAATTAAAATTAATAGGCTTCCAATATTCACCGATTGAAATTTTTGTACTAAAATTTCATTAAAAGCACTCTCTTCATTCATGATGTCTCCAGAAACACACACACATACATTACCTCAGAAAATTCAAGTTCAAGGATGCTTGAAACGTGCTCTTTGTCGAAAACTCTATTTCGAATTTTCGACCCTATCACAATCCTTTCCCTATACATTATACTATGTATATAGGGAAAGTAAAAAATGAAGGAAGTAACCCAGAAGCTATATGGCCTACCTTTATTAATCAAATTTAAATAACATTCGGTCAACCTACTTCAAAAATAATATCTGATGTGGGCAGCGCAGGGTTTTCCTTATATAATTTACTTCTTTCACAGTGAAACTATAATGTATAACATCCACGGCACAGTGTTTTTAAAGTTAAATTGTAAATTTGGGGTTTTTCCGGATGACAAACATGCAAAACTATTTCTTAGTACCTAATTAACTTATACGAGGGTCACACTGAAATTTTTGAGACAGGAGCAGACGATATATATGCGCTAGAAAAAAATTATTGGTCGGACATTTAAATGTGACTTCTTTTATGTCCGCAGACGATAATTTGTGGCAGCAATTACAATTTAGCTATCGTAGAATAAATTTTGAAAGAAAGGAAAATGGAGTTGACCCGAGAGCATTATCGAACTATGATTTTCTATGATTATAAAATGAGGCTAAATCAAGAAGAATGTCGTCAACGCCTACAATTAGCATATGGAAAGGATGTTCCATCTCGTGCCACTGTATTCAGATAGTTTACAAAGTTTAGAAGAGGTCGAAATTCTCTCCTGGATGAAGAACACACATGAATACCTTTGTCAACTGTAGTCCCAAAAAATGTGTCGGCCATTCGAAAAATGTTAATCCATGATAATCGCTGTACTTACCAAATGATACAGAAGGAACTTAACATTGAGTCCGCAGCTATACATAAAATTATTCATGGAGAACTGTATATAAAAAATTAGTTTGTCGTTGGGTCCTCCGTGATTTAACAGAACACCAAAAAGCGGAGAGTGTCAGAATCAGTAAAGAAACACTAAAATTACTTAATGATGGTGGACACTGTATCATTTCTAAAATCATAGCTGGTGAAGAAACGTACATACCGTTTTTTGACGTTCCAACACGTCAAGAAAGTAAAATATGGATCTTTGAAGATGACCCCAAACCAACAATGGTGAAAAGACAACGAGCCATGAAAAAAGTAATGTATGCTGTGTTCTTCAGAAGTACAGGTCTGGTCAAAGCCATGAAGCTAGAGGGACAGAAGACAGTTACAGCTAACTGGTACACCACTAAGTATCTTCCAGAAATTTTTTAGGAAGTGAATGTTAGGGGACTCATGCTTCACCATGACAATGCATCTTCTCATTCAGCAAGAATGACAGTCGAATTTCTTGAACAAAAAAACATCAAAGTGATAGAACATCCACTCTATTCTCCTGATCTTGCTATGTGTGACTTTTGGCTATTTTTTAATCTGAAAAAAAAAAATTACGTGGGCGTCGTTTTCCTTCCGAAGATGAGATTGACGAGGTTATAAAAGCATATTTTTCGTCGATTCCAAAAAATGGATGGCTTGAAGCATTTCATCTTTGGAAAATTCGCCTTCAAAAGTGCATTCATGTTGGAGGGGAGTACTTTGAACACTCCTAAGAGTTGGTAAGTTTAACTTGCACCACTTAACTGTATCTCAAAAATTTCAGTGTGACCCTCGTATTTCAAGCAACTCTAAATTCACAATTATCAATATTGATAGCATCCTCAACAAGCAATATAGTCCATATATTAAAATATTTTAATAATAAATTCATAAATTCGGTGTCATTTTCATTAACTTGGCATCATTTTTGCAATTTTGACAATATTTTAGTCAATCTGGGTCGAAATATCGCCAAGTGTTACAGACAAGCGGAGAAGAGTATTTCTTATATACTAAAGGGCGGTCATATAGCGGAATTCAAAATATACTAAACATTACCTCCCATTTAGCGCCACTTTTGTCAATTTGGTAACATTTAAAAAAGTCGCCAAGTTGGCGACATTCCGCCAAATTTTATGGAAGCGTTACGGATAGACGGAAAAATGAGTTATTCTTTCCTTATGCTCTTTCCAAGATATTGAATTTTCATTAGTCACTTTCATTGATTTAGCGATATTTTTATCATTTTGGCGATATTTTCGTCAATGTGGCAACATTAATAAAAGTCGCCAAGTTGGCGATATTCCAGCAAATTCGTCGATAAAATTTTGCCAACGGAGAAATAGACTATTCTTAATTATTGACATCCAAATGCAAAACTATTACCCAAAGTATCTTCTCTTGTAAATAATAGCACGAGCTAGATTCACGGGAATTATGATGTTAACAAACTTATCGCATAATATTATATATGAAATGAACATATTTCGCAATAGTTAATATTTTTTTTAATTTGTTATTTTTTGATAAATTTATCTGAAAAATGAACAATATCTTGAGAACTAGCGTCCTAAAGTTTATCAATCGTTTTCTAATGAAAAATTACATAAGAAATGATTATTTATGTATCTTTATTGAAGGTTTTGATGATTTTTTTCAAAATTTCATTCGAAAATTTGGGGGGTCTACCGAACATTCGATTGCATTTAAAAACAATAAGCTTCCAGTATTCAGCAATTGTAATTTTTGTACTAAATTTCGTTCGAATCACTCCATTCGTTCGAGAGATATCGTCTTCACAGACTCGCACTCACACACATATACATATCACTTTAAAAACGTTTGATTCGTGCTCAGGGATGCTTGAAACGCGATCTCGCGTCGAAAACTCGAATTCTCGACCACGTCACAGTACTTTCCTCATAACAAACTACAAAAAACATGCTTATGAAAACAATTCTGTTAAGTAATATGAAAAACTGTAGTGCAATAAATAACAAAGATGAAGGAAACAAACTGTTTCAGAAGCTGAATGAGCTGCCCTCATCAAAATAGATACACAAAACAATCGGTTGGAGAAACATTTATTTTGTGAATTAAACTAAATTACATTTTGTTTGGGGGTCATTTATATGGTAATTATTAATATTGATTGAGTTGAGAAAGGTCTGACGGTTTCATATCTCTAGGAATTTTATAAGCACAAATGCTGCAGTCAAATGCGAATTTTTTATATAACTTTAAACATCCTTATATGATAGTGTTAACATCTAATAAGACTTTAACCTTTACTGAGCCTTTAAAAATCATCATCACCATGTAATAAGAAACGTTGAATATTTTAATATGTCCAACGTATTAACATATTTCGATACGATATTGTGGGGGGGGGGGGGGGGATGATACAAATTAGAGCTTATATTGCTAAAAATCAAAGTTTTTTATTTACTGACTGAAATACGGAGACCAAATTTTATGAAAATCGATTTTGTTACAAATTACAGAAAACAATTTAAAAATCATACATTAAAACAATTGTATGTGAAAATGCAGATTTTTAATACCAAGGAACTTCATTCACAGCCAGAGACAAAATGAAAATGAAAAAGCACTTTGACCTAGGATTACATTTAAATGGTACTAGGTTAACCATTACGTATACCAGGATCTGCTGATGATTTCTAATTTTAATGAAATGGAAATAAGCAGCGAAACTTCCACAGCAAAGGTGAAAACGAAAGCATAAAAAAACATGGGAAATCATAGGATATAACAATATACTGCCATGCACTTATGTTTTAACATTGTTGATGTTTTAAATTTTATAAATACGCACATTTTACTATACTACCAAAATAATATTATTTTAACAGTTTGTTCTACTTTTTTTCAGAAAATTGTCTATGAAAACCAACAAGCAAGGGTCGGATTTCACAACATCATTGGTGAAGCAGAAAGTTGGACTGGATGAAAATGAACCATGGTTGCATTGTTAATTGATCTAAGAGTTGATCCGAAGTCTAAACTGCCCCCCCCCTCCACACACACACACACCACCACTCCCCCGGCCGTCCATACAGTTACCTTACACCTTTCTGGTAGGTCGGACGGTCTGGGTCTCAACAACATCAACAACAACACACCACCACTCCGGCCGTCCAAACAGTTACCTTACACCTTTCTGGTAGGTCGGACGGTCTGGGTCTCAACAACACACACCACCACCACCACACACACACACTTTCACCAAGTGTTCCAACTGCAGGATTCATACTGCCTTTTCAAATGAAAGTTGGAACAGAAACAGGAATTATTTCTTTAAAAAGTAGGAAAAATGGTAATTTGAAATCTGTTGTAACATATTTTAAACTTATAAGCGAATATGAAATATATTTGCAGAATAACAGAAAAAAAATAATATCCAAGAAAATTAGTTATTCAGACCTGCACAGAAAATTTAATTATGAACACCAATGTTAAATTTATATCTTTCAGCAATAGATCACAATAATAATTTATATGTGCCAATGCTGCTACAACACTATTGTAGCCTGAACAGACATGGAAGAAACTTTAATATGAAAGCAAACAACTGTTAATATTATAATGACTTTGTTTTATGACAGAGACATAAATAATTTTATATGTAAATATAATATTATGAATTTAAAAAAAAATGTAATAATTGCACACTATAACTAAAGGTGAAAGAAATACAATATAAAAACAAGAAAGATCAATCATGCTTAAAGCATTGATTATGAAACATTTTCCAACTTCAATGCAATTTTATTTAAACATGTCTAAAATACAATACGTTCCTCGGTAAAATTTTAAAACTTATCATAATACTACATTAATTTATTATATTTGAAAACTTAAACTATCATCGGAAAAAATGAACTTCATTCAAATGACGGCATTGAAATATAAATTGCCTGGTTTAAACATCTCTAAAATGCGACACATTCCTCTGTAATATTTTTAAAATCATCATAATACTACAATAATTTATTATATTTGAAAACTCCATCGAAAACAACTGAAATTCATTCAAATGACGTCATAGAAAAAATAACACTCCTGGCTCTCTCTATAAAAGCAGCATTTCATTCATCACAATACTATAATAATTTATTTTATTTAAAAATTAAGACCATGGAGCTACAAGTAATTAAACTCTATGCTTAAAACTTCATCGAAAAAAATCGTCCTTCTCTTTGTAAAATCAATGAATATTTCATTCATTACAGCTACGCAGACTCCATGAGCTAAATAATTTTGTGTTAAAGAAATACAGCAATTCTAATACAGCTCATTCTACCTATTTTGCTGTTTACATTTTACATAAGTGAAAAATAGGCTTCGTTGTAGAAATAATCAAATTTGGATGAGCATTTAAACTCAAATATATTGTAATTGCGTTGTTTCAGTATGTAGATACACAAAATTTAAACAAAATTAAAGTGGTTTTAGGACGGATACAACACTCAGTATGAATTAAAAAGAACTTTAAAAATCACGATTTTGACACAAGATGGATGCCATATATCATTTTGATGTGGGTCACGTGATCTTTTCATATCATGGTCACGTAATCGTTCATATAAGAGGTGTAATTATTATTTTAATTTTTATTTAAAAAACTACTGAATATATTTCGCTGAATTTTTTTTTATATATTTTATGGAACAATTTGAATAATACCTAAAATTTTCGAAGCAATTTGTGAATTTTAAATCCACTTAAAAAATGTTTAAAAAATTAGGTCATATAGGGCTCAATGTATTTCATTTTTTTCAACCCGGGTTCAATCCAAAACTAATTGGGTGATATTATTCATTTATATTCCCATAAGTCCTACAGACCGTCTGAACAACATACTAAAATTTCATTTTGATTAAGTCATTTTTACGGCAGTTATCGTGCTAACGGACAGACAGACAGAATGAATGAACAAAGTCATAAACACTTTTCAACTTTGTTGTAAAGTGTTAAAAATCTGATGTGGGCAGCACATGACTTTCCTTATATAATGCAATGGATTTAAGAGTTTTACAATAAAAAAATAATCTATAAGATCCACGCTCTGTGTTTTTATCATTGAATTATACATTGGGCGATTTTCAGGATGACAACATATAAAACTATTTCAAAATACTCTATTAACTTATACTTCGCGCAACTAAACAATCAATATTGATGGCATCCTCAATAAGCGATATAGTCCACATATTAAAATACTTTAACAATTACCTCATCATCTTCACTGATTTAGCGTCATTTTTATCAATTTGGCGACATTTTTGTTAATTTGGCAACATTAAAAAAAGTCGCCAAGTTGGCGATATTCCTCCAAAATCTCGCCAAACGTTATGGACGGACAAATAAGTTATTTTTGTAGCAGATAACTGACTATTGGCGTCCAAATACAAAAGTATTAGCTAAAGTATCTTTTCTCCTTAATGGAACTAGCTAGATCCACGATAATTATGTCACCCAATTTATCGCATATTATTTATGAAAAGTGAACATATTTCACAATAGGTAATATTTTTTTTTAATTTTATGAGTTTTTGATATTTTTTTTAAATGTACAATATCTGGCGAACGGTTCATGCTAGCGTTCTAAAATTTATTTTAATCGTTTTTTAATGAAAAATTACATAAGAAATGACTATTTACCTAACTTTATGAAAGATTTTAATTTTTTGATGATTTTTTCAAAGTTTCACTCGAAAATTTAGGGGGGGGGGGGGTCTGAACATTCGATTGCGTATAAAAACAATAGGCTTCCAGTGTTCATGGATTGTAATTTTTGTATCAAATTTTGTTCGAATCGGTCCATTCGTTCGTCAGTTATCGTCTCCACAGACACACACACGCATCTTAAAAATGTCTGATTCGTGATCAGGGATGCTTGAAACGTGCTCTCCCGTCGAAAACTCGAATTCGAATCCATCACAATACTTTCCTTATACATTATGTGTATATAAGGAAAGTAATACTTGATTTAAAGGCTGATTCCGCTACAACATCACTTACTACTTGAGTTACTAATTACCTTTAGAAAATTATTAGAGTTGAGATATATAAAAAATCCTAAAAGAAGCAGATACACTTTGACAAATATACTTTAAAATTTTTATTAGTTTTTCAACTTGGACAACTTAGCATCTACAAAATCTTTTCCCTTCTCAGTTCCAGGCAACATTTTTTTAATTCATCTTTAGCAGCTTCAATGATACCACTAGCAAGAGTTGCTTCAAGTCTTTCCTCCTCAGAGCAATACTTAAGTCTTTCTGAACCATCATCAAGCAATTGTTGGCTTATTTAAACATCATTTTGAAGCTTTCAGTATTTTAAAGCAATTTCATCTAACTCTTCCTCTACTTTTCATTGCTTTTTAATGCCATCTGCTTTTTGCAATTTTCTTTTTCTTGTTCTATAAATATTTTCTCTTCTTTCATCTTTTTTTGATGTTTCAATTCAGAAATATTCTTGTTTTGCTTCTTTAACTTTTTTAAGTAAAGCTGAAGTAAATGAAACTTTACTCGTGTTACCATTTCTTCGAATGAGGTCTTTTATTGCACAGATAGATGTTATTGTTTTTTCAGTAAGATTCATTTTTAATTTCCTTATATACATTATTGTGATGGGGTCGAAAATTCGAATTCGAGTTTTCGACGGAAGAGCACGTTTCAAACATCCCTGATCACGAATCGAACACTTTTGAGGTGATGTTTGTATGTGTGTTAGTGAGCCTGTGAAGACATTTCACGAACGAATGGAGCGATTTGAATGAAATTTGGTACCAAAATCACAATCCGTGAATACTGGAAGCCTATTTTTTTTAAACACAATCGAATGTTCAGAACTCTCCTAAATTTTCGAGTGAAATTTGAAAAAATCAAAACCTTTAACAAAGTTACGCAAATAGACATATCTTATGTTATTTTTTCATAGAAAACGATTGACATAAATTTTAGAACGCTAGCATGAACCGTTCTCGAGATATTGCACATTTTTTAAATAAATTTATCAAAAAATCCCATAAATTAAAAAAAATATATTAACTGTTGAGAAACATTTTCACTTTTCATATATAATATAATGCGATAAATTTGATGACATCATTCTCCTGGATGTAGCTCATTCCATTCATGAGAAAAGATACTTTGAGTAATACTTTTGTATTTGAATGCCAATAGTCATTTATCTGCTATAAGAATAACTTATTTCTCCGTCCATAACGCTTGGCGAGGTTTTGGCGACAAATTTGGCGAAATGTCGCCAACTTGGCGATTTTTTTTTTAAATGTTGCCAAATGGATAAAAAATAACGCTAAATCAATGAAAATGACGACTAATTGACAAAAATTCAATATCTTGGAAGGAATATAAGTATCTACAATAAGTAAAATCTATTCTTTTTTTACTGTAAAAGTAGTAAATTCATTGCATTATATAAGGAAAGTCATGTATTGCCCACATCAGATTTTTGTTATTTATAGAGAAGCCATGCTCAGTATCTCTGTTTCCATAGAAAAATATCCAGTAAGCTATAATCAGTTGGAACAAATTGAAATATTTTGGAAAGCCAAAATGTGTACCTATCACTTCAAAAATATTAACCCAATAAACACCAATTCTCTCATATGTAAAGGTTTTAACATTGAAATTTGCTTTATGTTACATATACAACTTTTTATAAACATCCCCACATTCATAAGATACCCATTCTCGTATAATTTTGTTCATATTATTATTATCAATTTTTAATATTTTTATGCATACACATAAGCGACATAGATTGTTTATGCTTCTTTTCTTTACCAATGGATGAGTATTTTTAAATCTTTATGAATTGCAGAACTTATAAACAACTCAGCTTGCAAGTATTTAGAAGTACAAATGTAGCATTGCCTAAAGTTCAAATAAACAAGTCTTGATTTTTCTGCATCTAATATAGCAAGAGTTTTTCTTACACCAGTATCAATCTCCTTTGCTTTATAGGTAAAAAATGACTCCCATCATCAGATACCTCCAATTCTTTAAGTTTTTGCTATGACAGCTTCAGGCTTCATATATATTTTCAACAAATTAGTGAAGACTTTATTACATTTAGAATATAAGATATGAATTAAAGGACCCTTACTTTGGAAAAGGGGAATAAACATTGTACATTTAGAAGATAAGGCAACAATAAATTGTCTATAGGCTGGAATATTAGGATCATTTAGATACTATTGCCTTATTCTTTTATATCCAACATTTGAAGAAATATTATCACAACTGCGTTTCTTTGGGTGGGTGACCACCTGGGAACACTGCGTGCTGTTGGCACATTTCGGGCGCGGTAGCCCGGTGGTTTGCACGCTGGATTTGCACGCTGCCACAACTGCCGCTGTGTTCATGCGGAGTACGATCACATTAAACATGTGGGTCCGTAAGTCCTTCCGAGAGGTTGGTGGTAGGGGAAGGAGGGTACGGTCCCTGTGGATGCCTACCCCACTGGGTTCCAGTCTAAATTGGGTGGCACTTCCCGACTGTCCAAACAGTTACCTTACACCTTTCTGGTAGGTCGGACGGTCTGGGTCTCAACAACAACTGCGTTCCTTTGGGAGGAACTGTAGGAAATATTCTGAAATAACACTATACAGGATGTAACAGAATTCCCTCCAAGGTTTGGAAAGGTCATATTTAAAAAACTATTACGAATACAGCAAAATGTTTCATACCACCTTATAAAGAATCACTTCAAGTTATGCATAAGCTTTACAAGTGTTCACCCTTGGTGATGCGACATACTTCAATTCTAAAAGTCGTCCCATCATCTTAAGGTCAATGCTAGCGAATACACATGTACTTCTTTGAAGTGATACCATCTACTATCCATAATTAAAAACTTGAAATGATTTTTTATATGGTGGTATGAAATTTTTTGCTGTATTCGTAATAGTTTTTTAAATAAGACCTTTCCAAACCCTGGAGGGAATTATGTTACATCCAATAAGCACTCAGTTTTTATGGTTGCTACAATTTTTTAAAAAAGAAGTATTTCCACACATTTTTGCAGAACGTTAAATTCTTCCCCTGTTATAGCTATTCTGGGGGTAATTTTCATTTACTTTTATCCTGTTTTGCAGATTATTTTTATTGTTGTTATAATTTCAAATGGATTTGGGTAGGTGTAGTACTGTAAAACATGATAGGATAGAGGCCTGAAGGTTAGTCTTTTCTGTTTAATTTATCTAGTGCTTTGATATTTTGCTTTGTAGTTTCCAGTGTTTTGAAAATTGTTCTTTCATACATACAATTTTTGCAAAGTCCCACAAATTTTCTAGTTTCTTGTTTTGAAATTTTAAAAGTTTCATAAATTTTCAATGTATTGCACTTTTGAATTTCTTGGGAAGTTATAAAAATTTTATAAGTATCGAGTTTTGAAATACAGTCATGCCCTTATATTTACTGATTCAGTATCCATTGTTTCAGTTATTCGACGTTTACCTGGGCTTCAAAACAAAAAATTGAAAGAAATAAAACGTTCATTAATAAGAATAATACACTTTGTGTGAAGGGTAACAAGAACTTGAGCAATGTATATAAGCACAAATAACAACAATAATGTAGCATACAGCTTTTTCGAGGATGTGTTGGATTCTCTTCTTCAGTGGAAGAGAACCAACAAACCCGAAGTCCAAAACAGGATTGGGTATTTGACCCATTAACCAAACATGTGATTGGTCAAGCAAGAAATTAGCTGAAATTTTTCCTCATCTCATGGTGTAAGAAATTGTATTCATATAGAGTTGAAATCCTTTAACTCGAACTTCCATAACTTGAAATGTCAATAATTCAAATTAAAATTCATTATTTACTGAAAGATTGCATGCACTGCATGTTTCTACAACTCGAATTATTTTACTTCTACCTTGGACTTTGAGTTATCAAAATTCAACTGTATACATAAAAAAAATGATCAAATTAGTCGACACAAGTAGTGTAGAGTGAGATTTGTGACCAGGGAAGCTGAGCGATTGGCACTTTAACTTGAAAAAGGTTTTGGTATCATAAGTGAAATTTATATTGGAATTAAATAAGTTTTATTTCCTTGGTGAATAAAATAAAATAATTTAATAAAAAAATACCAAGAGTGAATGAAATACACAAGATTTTAAAATATGTTACCCATGTAAGATGAATACATACAAAATATAACCTTTCAAATTTTTTCTTATTTCTAAATTAGATGAACTTTTACAATATTTTATTAAATATGAAGTCATGGTCACATAGGGAAGGGCAAGATGGAGGTGCACCCCCCCCCCCTCCTTGGATATTCAAGATAACAAAGACGAGCATTAAGCTAGTCGATGTTGTACATATTATTCTTGAGTTTACCTATCCTTTGTTTTACAGACACCTATGAAAAAATATATCAGTTTTGTACATATAATAGCCAGAACTAATGAAATTAAACAATTCAAAAGAGTGCACTAAAAATTGGTGAGAAATCTGGAATGCAAACTTATTGAAAATCACCCTAGTCAATAATGTCTTTATATAATTTTGTTTATTAATTATACAAATACTGTACTATACAGAGTATCTTTTAATTACAATATGCTAAGAATCCGCTAGAAAATTATCAATCACTTTTGTCTAACTGAGATTCTCATGTAACATGCGATTCTTAAAGGAAAATCAGATTTATTCTTTATGAAACTCCCAAATGCGCAAATGGATACTTTGCCATATTGATACCAATATAAGAGCTGAGTCTACTTTGCAAACTACTTAAGTTTAATGGTAGTCATTATTAGTATATTTTTTCATCTTGATATTGTTTAAAGTTCGATGAATGTTAAGTTATTCATGGTAATGACTCAAATTCTGTAGTATTAGTACAAATAATGATTATTTAAGAAGATTAATTAATAGAAACACATTTGACCCAAACTGGAGGATCCATTAGCCATGCTTGAGAAATTTTCTTTCTAACTCACTGACTCACATGCCTACCCGTCGCTGATGAAACATCACATCCCACATCCAATTATTGTCTTAAGTTAGGATTGAAAATAGAGTAAGCAATAGTCACACCTTTCTGCAAGCAAGTTTCAATGTTAGTTAATCAGCTAGGAGTTTAACAGTTGGGTGGCTTTTTAATAATGTTTACTTTCTAAGATAAATTAATAGAACCACATTTGACCCAAAATGGAGGATCCATTAGCCTTGCTTGAGAAATTTTCTTTCTACCTCATGGACTCGCATGCCAACCCGTCACTGATGAAATGTCACGTCCCACATCCAATTATTGTCTTAAGTTAGGATTGAAAATGGAGTAAGCAATAGCCACACCTTTCTGCAAACAAGCTTCCATGTTAGTTAATCAGCTAGGAGTTTAACAGTTGGGTGGCTTTTTAATACCATATATTTTCTAATAGATCATGAAAGCTAGATGATTTCAGCTTTTAAAACATTAAGATATGCATTTTGATAGGAAAAATACTTTGAAACATGTCACATCAAGCAAGTAGAGTGTAACAATTTTCTAAAAAACTAGAGGGCTCCGCCCCCTGCTCATCAACCCTTATAACTCACTTCATCATTTTAATCACAGGTAATGACACAAAAATATATTCACTGAATTCAGACAATCAATAAAATGAAATTTGTGAATTTCTGCTAATTTATGGAAAAATCACATGCATACATAACTAGGCACAAATCAGAAGACTGAGGCTTTATTCATAAGACACTAAGCATTCAGCATTTTTTCAATTAAAAAACGCAATATGTAAAGAAAAAATGAATTTACTTGAAGTTAAACAATTAAAAATCTGCTAAATAGCTACAGAAATATAAATGACATATGTACAGTAAGGTTTAAATATGTGGTAATTTATTTAAGCTATAATTGTATAACTTATGCAGAAGAAAGTATAAAATCAAGAAAATGCTTCCAGAATTTTAAAATTGGTTTAAGTAGTTTTTTTTGAGTGACACAATTAAAAAATTTTAACTTTCCAGAAAATAATTATTTTATAAGTGAAAGCATTTTTTAAATCATTTTCATTTTTAAAATCTATAACCAGCCACTGAGCCCTACATTTTATCAGCCAAAGAGGCCATATAGGATGAGGAAAATGTTGAAGTGTGGTGACTGCTGAAGTGAAATCGGAAAACATTCATTTCTTCTTCTCTCATTGGTGCATGATGCAAATTCCTACTTATGATGCAAATCCTACTTGTCATGCATGTGACCATATTTGTTAGTTCAAAATTGCCATTTCAACGGTTTCCATAATTTTCCGTTGAAATAGACTGGAAGGGCGACTCCCGTATATTTATATCTACTTGATATCAGCAGAGAACTAAAATTCAAATGCCCATAACAATCATAATTTCTTGGTTGAGTTACTTTTGAAGTACAAAAATGCGATATGACACATTCAATTCACGGACATAACGCCTACTGTGTGATGAATGTTGGGGCAATTTTATCTTGGGGCAACCTGGTGGCATGCAGTGTAACTTGGTGGTAATCCTAGGTTCTGGGTCTACCACCATTCCTGAATCTGTCATAGCTACAGATATGGGATCATTTTTATCAAAGATGACTTTATCATCAACTTTAAAGTCATGGCAGACAGCCTTCAAATCTTTGCGATCCATGCATGAGAGTCTCTTTGCGGGTGAAAAGTCTTTGATAATATTGTGTAAGATGCCAGTCTTTGAAATGCCCAGTTTTAACTTTTTCACCACTTCTGAATCTTCCATATCTACAGATATGGCATCATCATTTTTATCAATGACTTCACCGCGAATTTTAAAATCTCTGCAGACATTGTGCAAATCTTTACGGGACGTGTATGAGAGCCGCTTTGTGGTTCCTTTGAGAATATTGTTTAAAATTCTGGTCTTTGGAATGCCCAGTTTTAATTTTCCAGCCAATTGCTCACGTTCTTCACGTGTAAGTGGCATCCTTCGAACATCAGTATTATGTCCAATATGCGTCGACTGATAAATCACCTTAATTTCAATTGCCTCATAATGAGTCTCTTTGAAGCATACAATATGTGCTGGACACATATGCCCAATTTTTTGTGAACCAATACTTTTTAATCGTCGCTTTCTGTCTTTTTTAGGTGCAAAATTTCCACTTCTGTGGCAGAAATATCTGCTAACAATTCTACCATCAACTAGTTTATAGTCAGATCTATGCTTGACATACAAGGAATTTGTTTCACGTTCAACCTTGGTTTTCCATTCATTGAAATCATCATCGCAAAAGAATACTTTATCTTCAAATAACAAATTCACTTTCTCATGATATGTTTGCAAATGATTGTGAAAGTCAACAATTGATTTCACGCTTTCATTACATATGCCACAGTATTCGTTACTGGAATGAGGAAGGTGGGATGTTTCCGATGGATGAAATTGCCTCAAATGCGCATAAAGATTCTTTTTAGCTCTAAATGTTCGACTGCAATAACTACAAACGATGCTTGAAGCGTCCGAAGACATTTTTGACTGAAACAAACACAACAGATGCAAACTCGCAAAACAAAACAAATAAAATACTTTTAAATACTAAACATGTCACTTCGCCAACTCAACAGAGCTTCAGCTGGCTAGGGAGAAGATTCTTTACATATGCATCTTTCTGCGCATGCACTTGGAGAATTTGCAAGATTTGCGAAAAGTTGTGTTAACGATTCCTTTCTGACGAAACTGCAGATGAAAACAAAATATGCGGTGCTTTGCGACCAAAGAGAGATGGGACAGTGATTGTCATCATTTTGAATTCAGTTAAACTTTTTAACTGCAACTCATAATATTTGTTTACTGTTTACTTAAGCAACTATGGGTTCTGAGCAGAGTTCACAATCTGCTAGATCACAAAGAATTATTAAAACTGTAGAAAAATCGCTTAAAGATAATCAGCGGGCTAGAAGCTCATCACCTCGACCATCAATAAGTTCCGATTCAGATATTCCCTATATATCATATACTGTCAACAGACCAATTGGTGGTTCGTTTCATTTTTATTTAAGGGTTACCAATTTTGTCTAGGGCATTCTGGGAGACCATACACGGCCTTGATTATGAAATCAGTAAAAATTGCCGTTTCGACAGCTTCCATCATTCTCCATTGGTATAGACCTGTACAGAGCCGCCCATACAAATTGTGGGACAACATTTATTACGCTTCCCCAAAAAACATTTATCACGAGTCTCCCTTCATACTTGATTTCCCAATCTTTAGGAATTTTTTTATGATCTCCTTCCTCAAAAAATAATATCTGGGGTCGGCCCCTCCAACTTGAGTGTTGTTCCCCCATCCTATGGGTGTCCCTGTTCTGTGCATAAAACCCCGCTGATTCTCATACCACAGCAATGCGATTGTCTAAAGTCGAGTGAGGTCGGGTGAAAAAATCGGGAGAGATAGATGTTCCATTCCGGTAGACTCCTGGTCAAACCGAGAAGCTCTAATCTAGTGTCAACAATCAAAGAGTTTATACTAATGTTATTACTTATTTGTTGCATTTGAAAATTGGGTTTTCATGTATTACATTCAGGGATGTCCTGAGAGCCAAGCGACTGCTTAGGGCCTCATAATTACAAATAATCTTTTAAATTTTATTTCAAGTTAATTAGCGTGACCTAGTACCATACCACTAATTAACGCTTCCTATGTTTTCCTTTATTTATTTATTTGTGTGCAGGTTATGATGTGTCTTATCTTTAGCAATTCAGATTTCAATACTTGCAATTTCAATAGGGTTTAATGCTGTTAATGCAGAATGAGTAATATTTTTATTAGTTTGTCTCTTTGCATTTCGGTATTTTGGAATTGCAGGTACCCCATAGAACTTAATGGTCGCTTTGTCATGAAGCTTTTGCCTAATCTGTATTTCTTCCTGTATACGGAGTCTCATATTGAATGGAGAATATAGTAGTGGGCTTCATATTGAATTGGAAAATATTGTATATGAGATAGACTGAAAATGTCTTAGCTATAACTACAAACCTTCAACTAATAAAAGATCAATTAGAAAAGCCATGGCTATAAACAGAGTCAAACAGTGACATACTCAGAATTTTCGGGGCCGTAAGCAACATTTTTAGTCGTTCTCATATACAATATTTTCCAATTCAATATGAAGCCCCCAACTACTATATTTTCCATTCAATTTGAGAGCCCTTATACAGTATTTTCTATTAAATGTGAGGCCCAGTATGTAATATTTTCCCATTAGATGTGAAGCCTTTATAAAGATAAAACTTTGGGTGGGGATATCTTTATCAAAGAGCTCTAAGCTTTAGGGGCCCAAATGTATTGGTTTTATTCTTAATATGCTACTACAAAAATGTATATTTATGCTGACATTAAAAGGGGCCCTAGAAAAAAATGTTTGGCCATGATCCAACAAAAATAATAAAATATGTAATGTTGTAACTAGATAAATCTAATTATCGCACATCTTTTGACACATGTCCACAAGATATCTAAGTACTAGACGGGCTCCATAATGCCCATAGCCTATCAAAATTGTATATGTTATGTTCATCTGCTTCATAAAATAGTCTTCTCAAGTGTGACATTTTTTTAAAGTTGTATAATATTGTGGCAGCAGCCGATTCTGCTCCTGCCAAAAGACATCAATCGAAGATGCTAGGAATCAGTACCCGAATTATAAGTTCAGAGTCGAAGCTAGCTTTTGCTCTAACCATATAATGTCGGTCTTATAAGCACCAGGTCCCGAGTTCGAGCCTGGCTGGGGACTAGCAATTCAATTCCTACAATGGTGACCCAGACATAATATTAACACTCAACCTTCTGATTCCAATGATTTCACCTCTCAACACGAGATGCCGACCACTCCTGACGTCACGCCTGAGGTACGACAGATCTCCCGGCTATCCTCCCCGAATTTCGACCGGGCTTCTCATCGGGGGGTGGAGTATGTGGCAGCAGCCGACTCTGCTCCTGCCAGAAGACATTGATCGAAGATGCTAGGAATCAATACCCAAATTATAAGTTCGAAGTCAAAGCTAGCTTTTGCTCTAACCTTATAATGTCGGTCTTGTAAGCACCGGGTCCCGAGTTCGGGCCTGACTTGGGACTAACAATTCAATTCCTACAATATATACTAGCCATACTTGTAGGCCTTGAATAACATATGCAATAACTAAAAGAAATATTACATTATTAACTTGGTTATATCAGTTCATGCTTATAGACATCTTATTTGTTGTAAGTACCCAAGGTTTTCAATGCATTTAGAATTTTCTGACAAATTTATTAAAATCCCACTTGACAAACTTTGCATAGGTGCAGTGTGCATGCTAATATATGAACAGAATAAGACCAATTTACAAAATGATAAAAATGTGTCAAACACAAGGCTGACTTCAATGTCGGTGCAGCCACACCATGCAGCAAAAATTTTGGACTTTTCATAAGGCACAGTTAAGCCAAAATATTTTTTTAATTACTTATATTGTTAAATTTTACTACCTTATAACTTCCACTATCAAAATATTTGAGATTTTAACTATAAAAGAATAAAAACTTTGCCAAATAAAACATTCACATGCCAATTATTATTTTTTCTCCAAATATTTTTTACCATGTTGGGTATGTATTTGAGGTGCAATATTCTGAAATTTTCAAATATTAATTTTTGGTTCAATCTTTAATAGTTTTAAAAATAGAAAAGTGGACTAGAAATAAAAAAATTCTCAAATTTCAGCAAAAACCATTGTTGACTCCTACATAGATTTGCCATGATTTCTCGCGAAGAGAAAAACAATGCACTAATACAAAATTTGCATTCCAATTCCCATTTTATGTACAAAATAGAAAATTTTTACTTTAAATCTATTTTGTTTATTCTTTTTATTTTCATTTCGTAGTTAAAATCTTATAGCAATTTTGATTAAAATCTATTTGGGATCATGCGACAGACTAGACTTGGAGTTCATTACATTACTGTTCAACTCTTCAAACCACATCTTTTCTATAATTTCTAATTATCATCTTTAATAGTAAATAATATCTTTAGCCCCAGTAGTCTTCTAAATTACTAAATTATGAAAGTGAAATAAAAAATAAACAACAATAAATGGTTTTCACCATTTATATTACATGTGGTAACCTCAAATTTGCATTGTTCTTCATCGTTATTTAATACTGGAACAAATTGCTTGACATCGCCCAGGTCCTAATAAGTGGTTACGACTTAATTAAATAAGCACTCACTACTTAAATAAGTGACCACTACTTATAAATAATTAAATAAGCACCCACTACTTAATACATCCTAAAAAAGTGGTCACTATTTTTCAAAAGAGCTGTATTCTGCATTATTGTATTATTTGTGCTTATTTATGTTGCTCTAGTTTTCCTCAATTAAATCCAGTTCAGTTTGAGGACAAATATTGACCAAAGCAAAGTTTTCATCATAAATTCTCTATTTATCAAGAAAATTTTCTATTTCCCTCAGGGCAAGTGGGTATCTTCATCCTACAGACAGGGCAATTATATGCATATTTTTCACTGTGTACATTTGTTAATTTAAATTGTTGAATTATTTATACCTTATTTTGAAGGCCCCCAAAATATTTTTAACATGGGGTTCCAAAAGTTCTTGAACTAATACTAACTATAACTGAATGAATTCTTAACTTAGTGAATGAATTCACCATATGAAAAATAGATCATTAGAGTCACCTCGCTGTTATGGTCCTTGTTTCTCTGACTCGTCTGTGCAAAGCAGAGGCAAAAAATATTACATTCATATATCAAGTTGCACGTGCTGTGAACAAAATTTTTGAGCATCTATGCAGCAAATGTGCAGCTTCCTCCATATGCAATGCATTCTTTTTTCCCTCATTGTCGGTGGCCCTGCAAGTTGCTCTCAAAAGTTATGGGTATTAGCTTACAACTTCTGGTGTGGAATTTATCAATGGAACCTGCATGTGTACCTTATTGCAGTACACATGTAGATAAAGACTGCTGACTGTTGTCAATTTTCCTGGCTTTAAGAAACTGGCCCTGGAATCAGCATTGCAATATTTTTTTCTGTGGATTACCGAGTTTTATTATATAAAAATATATAAAAAATTTAAACTGTAAATATTAATAGCAATCAATGGCTGAAAACTGTCTCTGAAACTTGCAGGAATGAATCTATTATTCTTGAATAATCCAATATATTAGAATCGTGTTTTAGTATTGCCTCATCGAAATAATTTATATTTTATAACAGGTATCCACAACCAGCTGTTTATACAACTGTAGTTATACTGTGGTACTCGCTGTATTTTAATGACCTTCAAATGACAGAAAATAAGACTCAAGTGCCCTCAAAACAACACTTTTAATAAAGTTATAAAAATTTAAGGAAAACTTGAGCAATGTATTTAAGCACAAATAAGATAATAATGCAGCATGCAACTATTTCAAGGATATGCTCGATCCCCTTCTGTATGCTGAATTATTATCTTGCTCAAGTTTTCCTTATCCTTTGTACAAAGTGTTTTTTACTTATTGATTTCTAAAATTTTGTTATTTCTTATATTAAAGTTTAGCAATCTTCAAAGTTCATAAAATGATCTACACAAAAACGTTTTGCATTATCAATCAGATGGGGACTCTTCAAAACACTCACTCGGGGCCTCAAAAGACTTCGGGATGTCACTGATTGCATTTATATATTGAAATAATGCATTCTTAATGAGATGTTATTTACTTTACAATAATATATTTTTTTAAGATTCTCCTAAACTGTCATCAAAAAGTCCTGCTCACAGTCTACGAGCATCCGCTACTCCATCTCCTAGATCATCACCTAAAGTTCCAAGACCCAAATCATATGCAGGTTCTACTTCAGGCCATGATATCATTGTTGTGAAAGAAGGATTAACTAACATTGAAACGCTAGAGACAGATGAAGATTACTTAAAACTTAGAGTTGGTTTACATTTACTATTTTAATCTTATTTACTTTCATTGTATTTTTTATTAAGTATAGAAATAGCAGTAAGCAACATTTGATGCCGCTCTGCCAAATGTTGCCCTCTACAATTCTTGTTCAATTCATTTTCCGAAATACCAATTCAATTGTATAATTTATAAACATAAAAATGTGCTTCACCATTGATTCAAAATATGCATAATGTGTTTACATATTTTATAGCCTTCTAACAAATTAATAGTTTTTTTTATGAACATTTGTTTTCATATCATTCACTGTCAGAGTAGGATTGTAAAATCATGCCTAGAAATGGAAAACTATGGTTGCAGCAAAATAATCAAATTTTCTTTTAAAATAAAAAGTAAAATTGATATAAATTTCTATTAATTTCTTAATATTAATAGCAAGTTACATTAACCCATTTTTAGCCAAGATTTTATTTTTGCATTAAAAATGTTCTGTGTACAGCATTGGCTAAAAAGGGGTTAATATATATATATATATAAAAAGATTGTAATTCTCTATTACAAACATTTTTTATAAATTTTGCAACTATAATAAAAATTTTCTCTTATTACATGAAAAAGAAGCATCTAAATTTAAATGAAAGGATGCTAAATTCTCAAGAAGTTAACAAGCAATAGTGAAAAGTATCTGGTAAGAATTGATCACTGACCTTTCTGAATGATTGGTAAATATTCTAACCATTGACCTAAGTCTGTTCCTTCTAATTGCTTTCACCAATATTACTCTTTTATTTGGAAGCTCACCTAGGCTTTTACTCTCAACCACTATATGAAACAGTTCATTTCTATACTATATTTTCATCACCTTGGGGGAATGGGGGCCCAAAGTGAACATGCATCCTCAATAGTTTTGATGTGAAACATCTTAGCATGTGGAGTAAAATAAATTTTGAAAGTAATCTGATTTAGATGAAGTAGAAGTATGTAACGGAAATATCTTATTGTCACAAATACATAACAGAAAACCAATTATGTAATTTGTTAATTTTTTTTGCCACACAAACATACAGACAATGCAAACACTACTACTTTTATTATGTAAGATACATTATAAAAGTCAATAATCAGTGTACTTTAATGTGTACTACTGTATATAATGTATGCAGCTCACTCAAATATGCATTAAATTTCAATTCAGAGAATTTAATAAATACTTCTGTAATAAAAATAAAAGAAGATATTTGTTTATCTGTTTATGTCATCTGTAGCAGAAAATCTTAAGTGAGGTATGGCCATGAAATTTGGTACAGGAGAACCTTAGCTCGCAAAAGATAACACCTCGAGATTTTTTTTAATTCAAATTAGTTCATTAGTTATTAAATAAAGTACCATTTTGAGCAATTTTTGCACAAATCACTTCCTTAGGGTGCAGTAGCCCATTGGTTAGCACGCTGGAGTTGCACTCGGTAGGCCCGGGTTCGATTCCAGCCACTGCCAAAACTGCCGCCGTGTTCACGCGGAGTACGATCACGTTAAACATGTGGGTCCGTAAGTCCTTCCGAGAGGTTGGTGGTAGGGGAAGGAGGATACGGTCCCTGTGGATGCCTCCCCCACTGGGTTCCATTCTAAATTGGGTGGCACTTCCCGGCCGTCCAAACAGTTACCTTACACCTTTCTGGTAGGTCGAACGGTCTGGGTCTCAACAACAACAACAAATCACTTCCTTATCGATAGAAAATATTATTGCAGAGTTTCCATCTTAATACCATGGGAAAGAACAGAGAATTCTCTTTCATAAAAGCTTTGGAATTCGTACTGTCAATTAATACAGAGAAAGCACATGCATTTATGCTGTAGGTGACTACACTTTTTGAGAAATTGAATGAATGAATGAATGCAAATCTTGGGTAATGCCGAGTACTTTAAGTGTAAAACTGTATGCTTTATACAGTAATGTGTGTATTACAATAAATCAACCAATAGTTTTCTTATTTGTCTTATAATTATTTTCCAAACTTTTTACATGTTCAAAATGTTTATAAACAAAACTTGCTATTCCATTTTAGAATATTCCAACATTCTCACCTATAATGCGAGGAGCTCTAAATATACCTACTGTTCAAGATCCAGAAATACTTGATAAATTTGATCATCAAGTTATATTGCGACTTTGCCAGAGATACCAAGAGCATCTTAGAATGTGTGCTGAAGTTGTTAGTACTGAGCAAAATGTCATCACTCAAAGGATGAGAGAAGTAAAACTTTTACTTCTATGTATTGAATATTGACATGTTTTGTACTAATGTTGTAATGTCTTAAAATGTGTGTAAATGGATTATCAAATCAAATGGTTATTTTCAATTTGTACCACCCTCAGTATTATATATATATATATAAAATTAAAATGATAAAAATAAAATGTGTAGGAGTGCATATCTGTAAATACAGCATCCAACCGGGGTCGTAAAACAATGTGTATTGAAATCAACCTACATTAATTAATGGATGATGAAAATCAAAAAGTAATGAGAAAGGGCAGGAAAAGTAGATGTAGGCTATTGAAGGATTTGGGAAAAGAAAATTAATCAATGAATAGTATATCTGCCAAAAACATCTTCAGGGGCACATTCTAGACAGATATACTAAAATCCGTTGTTTCTGTGATTGCATAAAACACATGACTAAACATTTATTCAATCTGTGCCCAACAATAAAATAAACCAGATCCATAGAGAAGCAACATAAGGTTGAAGACCCAGACCGTCCGACTCGTCCTGAGGACTTGAGCATCTATTTGTACGGCCGGAGGCAACATAAGGTGACAATATTCAACTAAAAGACTATAAAATAATGCTATATATATATATATATATATATATATATATATATATATAAAATATATATATATATAAAATATATATATATATATATATATATATATATATATATATATATATATATATATATATATATATATATAAAATATATATATATATAATATATATATATATATATATATATATATATATATATAAAATATATATATATATAAAATATATATATATATATATATATATATATATATAAAATATATATATATAATATATATATATATATATAAATAAAAATTGAAAGATTTTAATCGAAAATTATGCATAAACTACTGTATATACAAAAAAAACCATCTCTAGCATATCTGTTACAAATGACTAACTATAGACCAAGACTAAGGATAAAGATAGAAGATAACATATCACTACAATGGTAAGGGGGATGAGAAGAATATTAGGATACAAAATTCACAATTAAAAGTATATAAATAAAAATAAAAAGAAAACACGGCAAAAATGAGAAAAGGCAATAAAAATTAGCTCAAGATAAAAGATTAAGACATAGAGACCAATCAATTGAAACTACACAAAAATGGCGGTTAGTTCGAAATTGCATTCTCATCAGGACAGCCATACAATTCAAATTAAAACCGATAGAATAGCCAGTTTCTGACAATGGCGATAGTATTTAACTATAGACACCATTGGAACTGTCTACTGGCTAGTGGAAGGAGAAAAATAAATCAATTGAATTACAAATCAGAAAAATAATACCTCCTCGAACAGAAATATGAACTCACAAGCAGTGTTACCACGTGTAAGTTGAACAAGCGACTGATCCCAATTATGGCAACTAATTTAATTTAAAAAAAACTAATTATTATAATTTCTTAATTATATGATTATATAAAAATGTAAAATTAAAATAAACTAAAATAAAAAATTGAAAAACAATAAATTTGAAAATAAGGTACATAAATATTTAATATTTTGAAAATTATTTTCGCTAAAAATATGTACAATTTGATACTATGATTTGAGCCCCTTTTATAATGATATTTGTAGCATTATTCATTTCTTCAGTAAATCACTTGTTTGGTAAATTTTTCATCTATGATTTCTGTTCATCCTGTTTTACTTATATGGTTGATTGTTCTGTCATGAACTCTAAATCACTTGACAGTTATTAAGGAATGTCACTGTAACTGACTGTTCTATCCCTCTTGATCTGATCTATTTCGCCATACTTTTCTGGATTCTTCTTGACCTTCTTCATTCATTTACGGTTACATGCACTCACACATGTAGTGGTTGTTCCTGCCTCATGAATAATAGTAATACTTAATTTCCTATTTTTTTTCCACCCCAATTCTTCCTCTTTTAATGCCTGTAGTTTGTTGCAATGCTATTTATAGTAACTTACTATTGCCAATTCTGAAACAAGCATGTATTTGGGTTAATTAGAGTTAGATGCACAGAGTTGAAAATGAGTCGTTTAATTAATCTTCAAAATTAAGCCAGTGCTGTATATTTCTTTTTTCGGCATTGTGGCCATGGTTTAACTGTTTTGTTGATTTTAATATTTCGTTATTATATCTTTCTAATATATATATATATATTATTGCAATGGTGTAAGAATAGTCTGAAACTGAAATTCTCAAGACTGAATTGTGTACCAGCAGCTCTACTAATTTGTACAAAATCTAAATTGTGATTCCAGCAATCAGCTTATCTTTTGGTGTCAAAAGGGAAGTGAACTTTTGTTTCATATAGCCATTGCCCAAGGTATTTAGGAAGAAAGGCAGACCATTCATTGACTAGTACAGAACTGACCAAGCAGAGGCCCGTGGGCTGCATGTTGCTTTGCACATTATTTTTTGTGGCCTACTTAACCACAATAAAAATAAAATATAGATATAATAAAACACCCACTGCACCAAATCCCCTATAGCTACAAATCTTAAGACAAACTAAAATCAAAATATGTAGATCAAAACTAAACAGTTGCACTGTATTTTCACTTCGCCACTGATGAAGGGCATAGTGATGCCCAAAAGCACTTTGGCCGTGTAATTTTTGTACATCGAGGAAAGAAGGTTTTATTAAAAGACTTTTAAACCTATTTTTGGTTGTCTTTGGATTTAAAATTCAATTCATTGTTTATTTTTCTTAAATCTGTAGTTTTTCATTCACTGGTAGTAGAGAGAGTTTGAACTAATTCATTCAAATTTAATTGAGGAAGTTAGCTCATATATAGCTTCCAAAGCTCATTGCTTCCTATTCTTTTTCTTTTCTATTCTTAATTCCTCAGTCTTATTCAGTGGTATTTTTAGAGTTGTTTGATCTAATGTTATTTGAATTTAGTTTATGAAGTTAGTTCATATGAATCCAAAACTGGTTGTTTTCCTTCAATGTTTATTATATTCTTAAAAATGCAGGATTTTTTTTTTATTTAATTGATAAAGTTAATTTATTGCTTCTGACACTGGTTATTTCCTTCATTTTATAATTATACAATCTTTTGTTGGTATATTTTTGATCGAACTTGTGCTCCACTGCTTTTTTCCTTAAGTCTGTCCGCAAAGTAACAACTGGGCATTATATATGTTAAATGTAATGGCTGTGTGTTAATTGCAAAGTTGTGAGTGGGGGTCTTTTCATTTAATTTGTCATCTTTTAGCTTTCATAAAAAGACCTACTGTTAATGTCAAAATAATGTTTATGCGAGTCAAAGAATCTATCTATCTGATACAATCTGGTTGGAATTGATAGTAAACCTTTTAACACTATATTTTTATCAGACATAATTCCATGATTGGTCATTAATTCTCTTTAGATATCATTTTAGTTTCATTTAGTGAGTTATTTTAAGGATTTTAAGTTGATATCACCCCATGTGCTTATTTTCTAATACTCATATATGTCAATGTTGAAAACAGTGAGTCAAATAAATGCGAACTAGGTTTGTTATTACCCTTTATTTAACTTGATATAGTGTTTGTCAGTATTATTCAAATTGAGACCCTGACTAATCAGGTTTCATTAATCACAGTAACGTGAAATTTGGTATGTCATTTTGTATATAAATTTTATGTATATTTTTTTATATACAATTTAGTTCTTTAGATTTTGAACTTTATTGTGCTAGCACATCCTGGGCCCACCATAGAAATGTACTCATTTTGGGAAATAACTCGTGAATCAAATCACCCAAAAAATCCAAATTTAATATGTCATTGTTTTTGCAATATGTTTTAATTCTTTGGATTTTGAACCTTATTGGACTAGCTCATTCTGAACCTACTTCAGAAATTTACTCCTTTTTCTGAAAATAAGAATCAGGGCAGCTAGGAAGTCCAAATTTAGTATGTCATTGTTCTTTGTTGTATATTTTGATCATTTGGATTTTGAACATTATCGGGCTAGCCCGTGCTTGGCCTGCCATAGGAATGTACTTGTTTTTTGGGAATAACTCAAAATCCATCAGTTAAAAAGGTCATATTTGGCATATCACTGTCATATGTGGTATATTTTAATTTTTTGGATTTTGATCTTTATCAACCCAGCCCGTTCTGGGCCTGAAATAGAAATATACTCATTTTTTGTAGAATAAGTCAAAAACCAGAAAAATTAAAAAGTCCAAATTTGGTATGTCATTGTCACTCATATATTTAAGTTACATATCAATAAGAAAAGAGGGTACTTATTTTTGCTTTTACTTGTCTTTAAATCTGAAAGTGTAACTTTTTTCTAATGTATATAATACAAGTAACATTAATACAAAATTATTCTACTTTGTAAATTGAGGGTTAGGTGAAGGGGTGGAGTTGGAGTCTAAAATATGCCGACTCTGATTAAAAACTATTTAAAAATAATTTTATTTTGGAATATTCAATTGTTTTAGTAATATATTTTAAAAACATTAAATATTTACCAATTAAAAATCTATCAATGTGAAAAATTAGAAATTTGTTACTATTTATGTCGGTATCAGAGTCGAATACTAGAATTCAAGGAGTTGAAATTTGAATCAGAGTCAGACAGTAGAAAAAAAAGAGGCGCCAAAGTTGGAGTCAAAGGTTTGAGATACCAACTCCACAGCCCTGAGTATGAATATATCTATCAATATTTTCAGTTAGAACATTTTGCTGAAAACAATGCTTTTCTATATATGACAGTAGGTGAAAATAAATATCTGTGAAACTAATTAAAAACCATCTCTCATTGCAGATTGATTTTGCTATCACAACCTTAACGAACATGCTCACAGAAAGACAGAAGAAATTTGTCAAATATTCAGAGCAATTGGGCAAAGTTCAGGAGATCTCGAACAATTTGGTAAAATGCCAAGCGGGTCTGAAAGATGTTATTAAAAACATGGAGTTGCTAAATAATATGTTGCCACCTGAAGAAAGATTAGAGCCGTTTGTAATGGTGACAGGATAGGATGAGGACAGTGAATGCTGCAATGCATTCACTACTTTCTTTGGCTGTGATGAATGATATGGATATGTATATAAGTTGTGTAGTATAATTTGATACTTCTAGTCTAATGGAGAATACAACAGTAGGTTTTTGAAACCTTTGGAGAATCAAGAGTTATTTTTCACCTTTAACCATTTATTACTTTTGTTCTGCTTCCAAGAAATTGTGTTATAATTAATAAGTGAAGTATATACACTAATAAAGTCTCATGATCGATTAAAATTTGTGAGGATTAATTAATTGTTTGTTTGTAGAAATGGCATTTGAAATGCAGAAACAGGTATAAAAAGTGACGGGTCAAAGGTTTAATTATCATATTTTAACTTTCAAAATATCTAGTTAAAGATATTTTGACTAGATCCTATTAATATTATAAGTCCAAAATACAATATATTTATTTATTTTTTTAATGATTTTCAGATGATAAATTATACTTATTAATTTAATCTGAGTTACTATTCATTATATTGAAACATAAAATACGCAAACAAGTATTTTTGTTTTGAGCATGCAATTGACATACAAATTTATTACACTTATCATATTTGCTTGAATATTTATTATCACTTGCATATGCACATAGACAATCTTCCATATTCCTTTGGTGTTTTTTTTTTCTTCTGAAATATCAGTCTTACTACAAAAAATGTTTATTGCTCCTCCTTTGGCATGCATAACATTTTTTTAAAATTCTACAATAAATTCAGGTTTTAATTTAAAACATCCTATATGATAATTACCATTTAGGGTTTTAAATTTGTAGAAGAATAAAATACTAAAATTTATGGATAGTTACAGGTATATTGTTGTAATAGAAATATTTAAAAAATAAAACACCATGAATCAAATCTGGCCCATTTCTACAGACGAAGGGTTAATATATAAATTGGTCCAAATGTTAATAAGTGTATTTTAATAGGAGGTTGCTTACTGTATTTTCCACCAACCCCTGTGTTTAATCTGCATTTCAAAAGTAAAACCTCTGTCGCTTACTGAAGTTCATAAGAAATAATATAGGTAAAATAAAATTTGTTTCTAAACATAGTGAGCTTGTAATGATATCTAAAAGTGAATACTTTGCACTCAATTTTGATCCTGTGATTATTGTGTAAATGCTATTATACTATGTGCCAAATTTCATGCTTTTACATTAATACTTTTTAAAAACACAAAAAGCTTCATAAAAATCAGCCAGTACCATACTGAAAAATAAGCGACCATAAGTAACTTTATAATGGTAAAAAAAATTCAAAATTTTGCCTTTAATAGGTTAGCAGATATGACCAATCTATGTTATCATATTCGGAAATTACTTTTAAATGTTTAGAGATTATATCATAGTAATATAGAATGACCACTCCCTGTTGACATCCATTTACTTACATTACCTAAATCATGTTGGGAAATATGAATTGATTCACTTGAGCAATATTTATGATTTTTTTTTTAACAAAAGGCTCTGTCTGACCTGCAGATTTGTTAAAAAGTTACCAAAATAATAATAATTAAAAAAAAAATTAAGAACACATTTGAATTTTTGATTTTCTTTTCACACATGTATCAGAAAATTTTGCTTACTTGTTTATACAACAAATGATCCTGACCTGCAGGTGTACTGATAAGAAAGAAAAGAATAAAAAAAAATTTGGTAAAGTTAAAACAATCTGTAATTCAAAATTATTTCAAACAAGGTATGTAAAGTATTAAGAGTGAAAATAGCTTATAATTATCATAAAGACATGCAATTTTGCTTTTTAGAATAATCCAAAACAGCTGTCTTAACACGGCCTTAAACTTAATTTTGAAATTTCTGAGAACAGGACCCTATTTTTTGTAAACCACCACAAATACTTTTGTTTGATACTTGAAGATCTGTTGTCTTGTATTAGCATGCATAAATAACATCATGAAGCAAATCATTTAATATTAAAAGTTACTTTTCCTGTTTATTGAATGTAAATCCTTAAAATCTGTACCATATAACTGTTATATATAAATCTATTAATGTGAATCTGTGAACTGAACATGGGTGTTGAACATGAGCTGTGATAGGCTATGTTTGATGTTTGAGCCTGAAAGAGAGGCTTAGGCATAAGCAGTTTTTCTACTTTGTCCTGTAAATTTTATGTACATATTTTTAATTTAAAAATGATAGGGCTTTTGATATTTATTCCCAAAACTTTTTACTACACTTAGTTATAATGAAAATTCTAAGCATTGCATTGAATAGAATGTATATAAAAATTAAAAGAAAATTGTACAGTTTAACATTTTGTGAAATGGAATTTAACGTTTTCATTGATATAATTCTACTCATTTCTGCTTTAAAGTATAACCTTTATCATATTTGATTAGCATTTACCCCTGAAACAAAAGTTATTACATTCCATCAAAAACGTTCTCTAATTGGAAAAATTGTTAAATAGAGATAGATATATTTTATAATTACTTTTGTTACACTACTTTCTCAATGAGAGATTATTTAGATAATTAGTCATATAAGAGATAAGAAATTCTAAAAAATTAATGAAATTATAGTGATTAAATACAGAACCTAAATTTGTACACTGGCAATAAAAAAAAAGACCACAACATAAAAAGCTGCACAAATAAAATGTAAAAAGTTGCATAAATAAAATGTGAAAAGCAGGTGATCATTTTAAAATTACATGATGGGTTTTTTCAGTGCAAGGAAGCCAAAAGCTACGTACGAAATAAGCTTACCAATTATAAGCAACTGTTAAAATATATAGTGGATCATTAGTGCATCTATTAAATTTGTAATAATGTGAACTATAGTGTGTATATAGGTACAACTAAACATGTTCGAGTGTCACTTGAGAGAACACTACAGTTATAATTAAAAATCAAATTAATGTCTTCTACAAAAAATCACTGCTAGATGACTAGCCATCGATTTGATTTTTCTATTGCCACTGTTTTTTAAAAGTGTTTATCAGTTTTTGACCTGGACTTTTAAGAACTTTTCACATTTAAAAAATTTCTAATAATCTTATTAATAATTTGTGTATACCTGACACTTATTTCTTCCTGTTATGGCTTGACCATGTTTAATTTTTATTTTCTCACTTTCTCATTTCCACATTTTTGCATAATTTTTTACATTTATTGTTCTGATTTTACATCCACTCTTTCTGATTTCATTCTATATTTTATCCTTCCCCTCGCTAGGTGGCACTACCACTACAGCATTTAAAAGTTTTATGTGAATAAAATTGTGTTAAAACTGCTAATATCAAAATAAAAACTTTTTTAAATAGAGAATAGGCTGTTTGAAGGTTATTTATAAGAAAGATTCTTGAATAGATTACTAAAAATTTGTTAAATAAAAGTTCAACTGTATTATTTATTGTAACTTTTTGTTTGATATTAATTTTGCATTTTATGTTAGTTGTGTTTAATATCTTTAAAAATCATATACTATTTACTTATGTAACAGTGAAAAATTGCATTAAAGTTGATGTTTAGTGATGGGCAAACTTTTGCTTTGTATCAATATGGCATATGCATATGTTTCATGTAGTAATGTATTGATACTGTATTAATATCCTGTATTGTATTAAAGTCATCAATTTTCTAATTTAGATTATAAAATTTTATGAATTTTGTGATATACAATTTTAAGTTTGGAATATACAAAGAGTAAAGTAAAATCTAATTCATCATTTTCATTTTAACAATAATGTCTACTTATAATAGAGTTATTTTGAATATATTTTTAAGACATGTTTAGTTTACGAACTGATATTTCTAGAATTTTTAATGGGAAAGTTCAAGAACCTTAATAAGATGTGTTGCAATAAGTATAAATTATAGTTGGTGCAGCATGATTACTAGACATAAAGTAGAATTTGTAGTTTTGAGAAAGTGAAAGTTTTTTAATTATTTATAGCCTAACCAATTTTTCTTACATAATACAATATTTTTAAATTTATATACTATAGTTTTATATGTATGCGATAAGCCACTTTAGTAATGCACAGGGCTGGCCTCAGCAAGCATGGGTTCAATTTGGATTAATTTTTGATGCAGGCTCTTGTATCACAACATTTGAAAATAAACATTAAAATTAAAATAAGTCTTGAACTTAAAATTTTACTTCCATTGCACTAAAATTAATTTCTCAGTATATTTTAAAAATTATTAATACACATTCTCCTGTGTGCAAGAACCCGAATTGGCCAAATAGACTTATGGTTGGCCTTGATAATGCATTTAGTTGTTGTTGTTGAAACCCAGACCGTCCGACCTACCAGAAAGGTGTAAGGTAACTGTTTGGACGGTCGGGAAGTGCCACCCAATTTAGACCGGAACCCAGTGGGGGAGGCATCCACAGGGACCGTACCCTCCTTCCCCTACCACCAACCTCTCGGAAGGACTTTTGGACCCACATGTTTAACGTGATCGTTAAACATGTGGTTCATAATGCATTTAGTGTAAAATGAGAGAAAATAATTCAGCATTTGAAAGTTTTGCAGAATTTAATACATTTCCTATTTTGTGACGTAAATTCTGTACTCTAATCAGTCATACGTATTTATTATGTGCTTATGGATAGTTAGGAAATAGTGTATATATTGTATTTTGTAATTTATTATCTTTTCAAATAAAATAGTTTTAGTGTGATAGGCAATTCATTAGCAGTGGCTTAAATTTTGCAAAACTTGAATTTAAATACAATAAACTCACATGATGGCGACTTGGGGACGGACCTTTGCAGCACAATGAATGTCTAAAATTTGAGCTTTGTATCAAATTAAGTATGAACTATAGCATAGTTAAACATTTAAAAATGAATAACTAAAGTTAAAAACTATACATAAAATATCAATTTAATGTAATGCACTATAGAAATAAAAGAAAGTAAAAGATTATATACACTAACTACGTCCTAGCTTTTCTTGAAGAATGCTGTTATTTATTTCTCCTGTAAATTCTGGAGTATTCAAAGGTGCCCTTTTCTAGATGATTGAAGCCATGACAGTATTTGTCACCATTTTCTTGACTTTCAAAACACTTCCAAAGCACTTTAATAGTGTTCATGCTGTCCATGGCTTCTTTTATGGGTGAGGAAGCTTTGGTTAATTTCATCGGAGAAAAACAGACTATTTCTGACCATTTGTAAGTTCTTTATTCGACCTTGCCTTTTAAACTACAGCAAGATCCTCTTTGAACCTTTTAAACCACTTGCAAGATCATCTTTGGATCTCTTGAACCATTTACAAGATCCTCTTTGGACCTTTTGAACCACTTCCAAGATCCTCTTTGGAACTTTTAAATCACTTGGAAGATCCTTTTTGGACCAACTGAATCACTTATAAAATCATTTTTGGACCTTTTAAACTACTTAACACTTTACTTTTTAAACCACTTGCAAGATCCTCTTCGGACATTTCTTTAGTACATTCAAAATTCTCATCAACTGCCACAAAATCCTTCTTACAATGGCATATGCTTTTCTAATGTCTAAAGTTTCAGCCTCGTTGTCAGTGTCAGGAAGCAAATAATAGGCCATATAACTACAAAACTTCAGAAAACTGGCAAGATGAAAACAGTTTCTAACTATCTCTTCAGAAACTTCTTGCCAAGCAGTGTGCCATTTGAAAAGCAATTAAAATGTTGATATCTAACAACTCCCCAGAAGGTAACGGGAAAGGATACATTCCTGGGAGCAAACAAAGCTGTTCTAACCCAACTTGACTTCAATAGGAAGATTTTAAAAAAGAACCCTCTTCTTTTGCTTGGAGACTGCAGACAATGGTTAATTTTTGCCCTTCAAGTCTGCTGATCAGTATTTCATAAGGTCGCTGTAAATAGATTTCTATCTTTATTGTAGTCGTATTGATAGAAAAATAACATTACACCTATAAGAGAACTCCTGGGACCTTCTCAATCAATCGTTACATAGCAGTGAATCGCTAAATCGATGATCACTATAAGGCTAGTCTACTAATATAATAATAAACTCATTTGTATAGAAAAAATAAACCCTTTGTAAGTTGTATCATATCATAAAACCCTTTCACAAGAAACACTATACAATAAACTCTTCTAACCATAGCTTAACTCTATGGAGCCAAAATTTTCTGATCTAATAAGCAGTTCACAATCACAAAACCCACCTGTAAGGGATGTTCCCTAAAATTTGGAAGGTACTCCCATTGCAGATATCAGTATCTATGGTCCAGTTTCATGCTTATATGCTCATCAGCATGGAATAGTCAATGTCTTCTGTAGCAGCAACTACTTATAAGCCAAAATTTTTGCGAAATTCTATGGGAATGGACAATTTCAGTCCTTCCACATAGCTGGCATCAAATTCATGTACAATTTAGCTCGGAATACATGAAGCTGCAAAGACAAAGTTCATAAGCACAAAGCCCGCCTGTAAGGGGGTGTTCCTTAAAATGTAGAAAGCATTTCCATTGCAAATTGAAATACCAGCATCCATAGACCGGTTTCACATTTATAATGTGCTTATCAACATGAAATAACTGATATCTACAATGGCAACAGAAAATTTGCTATAAGCCACAATTTTTGAAAATTTCTGTGGAAACTAACTATTTCAGTAATTACAAGAGTAGCTGACGTCAAATTCATATGCAATTTGGCTCAGGCTAGAAGAAGCTGCAAAGGCCGAAGTTCATAATCAAAACTCACCTGTAACAATTCATACAAAATTATGGAAGGCACTCTCATTGCAGATACCAGCATCTATGGACCAGTTTCATGCTTATGATATGCTCATCAGCATTGAATAGCCGATATCTACAATGTCAGTAAGAAATTTTCTATAAACCACAATTATAGGAACTGACAATTTCAGTCCTACATAGCCGGCATCAAATAAACAATGAGTTATGTGGAATTACTTTAGTAAAATTTGTTAAATCTTTACTCTTATGTATTTGCACTCTCTAAAAGTACAAAGTATATAGAACTATATTTTATTCAACAATAGAATTTTCTATAAACCAGGACTAGCGAGATAGTTCCTCCTACCCCCTAAAAAAGGAGATTCGCCCTCCTAAAGTTTTGATCCTGTAGCACCATAGTAGTTTCTTATACGGTTGAATAAAAAAAATATGTAATATCTTTAACGCTTCTGGGACAATCCACTCCTCAAATAGATAGACAAACCTACGATTTGTCCAAAACAAACCAACTGATAATTTGATCTAATCTAATGTAAAATTGTAAACAAACCTGGACGTGAATCTATGGGAGAATCTTTACAGTAACATTTTACATTTGCCGCCATCTGTCGGTCAAAAGTATAACTAAAGTTCTCGCAAGACTTTGACTCATTTGCAATACAAGTGGTAAAAATAAAAATGAATGCCTCCTGATCGATTACAAACTGCCTCAATAATCTCAAAAAAGCTTCTTTTTGATTTGTGATGCTCTTTTAAGCAACTGAAGTAGCTTTCATTTTTTTTTTTCCAAGTTCATCCTCGCAGATACAAACCCTGGACGTGATTATTTTGCCGTGATTCATTCACAGTGTTAATAGGAGATTCTTTACAGTAACATTTTTTGATATTATATATATTAAGATAAGGACAAACAGAATAAAAAATCGATATTTGCACATTTTCTGGTAGCTGTACCAGACGATGACTGGTCGCCATAGGTGGCTAGTATAAAGTAAAACCATTGTATGAGGTAATAAGTAGATAAATGTATAATAAAATGGTGTTCCTGTAATCGCATTCAAGGTCATTTTCAGGATCTATTCTTGAATGCAAGTTGAGGGCTTAATCAATAAATATACAGTTTAAAAAGACCACTGAATCATTAAGACAAATTTGAATTTACCAGTGGGTATAAATATGCCCTTGTTTGCGACCTTACCAGGAGCATAACAATTGGTAGCAAAAGGAGACAATGTTTAGTAGCCTTAGGACTAAAAAGGGTGTGTCTCAGGCAGAATGGCGTAACTAGATATCTGCTAATCGTTACCATACATATGAAGATCATTTTTGAGTCAGCGTATTCTACAACATGATAGATATAATTACTAATCATATGAGACAAATATTTACAGGAATTTGGTAAGTAAACAATGAAATCAAAATCACATAAAATTCAAGATTAATAGTTTCGAAGGCAAAACAGCATTCTTCCTTAGACACAAGAAGCGCAACTTTCACTCGTCAGAGAAAGATTGGTGACTGATACAACAGCAAATGTGACAGAAGCAGGGAAAATGTATCGCCAACAGTGAGAGATGAAAAAGCAGCGTAAAAACCCAGGAGGCTGGTACATAACAGATGCATGATAAAATAAGAAAGAAGAAAATGGATGTTTAACAAGGATTCAAATAACTTGTTCATAAAATCTCAATTAAAAAAAACAAAAACAGGAAAAGATGAAAATTACCAAAGTATAAAGGAAACAAATGAAATCAAAAAATTTTAACCCCCTTTTACCATTGGCAAGACCCTTTTTTCCCTGCTTCTGCCACGTTTGCCATTCTTGCATCAGTCATAAGAATCTCATTGAAAGCATCTATAAATATTATGTAACATACTAGAATGAATTACCCAACACTGCCACTGAACATTCATGCATAATTTGAATTGAAATTGGTTTTAAAACATTCTTACTACTTAGACTTTACTGTGAAGTTCTAAATTAATATTTTTAATAAAAGAAATTAAACTGAATCATAAATTAAGAACATTTTATTTTTGTACACAAAGTACCTTTCTGAAGGTAGAGTCCACAAATATAGAAAAAATACACAACACGTTTAAAATATGAAGTAGCTCCAAGCCAAACAATAAGAACAGACAAACATTAATTTACTATGAGCAAATTGACAATGTTTTCTCACAATATTCAACATTTAAAAATGATTAGTGCCATTATAAACCACATATTCCAATACTTTGACATAATACAGAGGGCATATGCAAATGCTAAAAATTTATAATACTGAAATATAAAACTGAAAAAGAATGCTCCATATACCAATTTAATATTCAACAGTACATTATGAACTTTTAATGTGTAAAAAAAGATGCTGCTCCAAAAATTGTACCTCTTCCTTAAAATAAATAAATGTCATACAATAAACTATAAAAGCAAAACCCGTATTAAAAATACTCATATTTTTCAAAACATGAAGATGAAAGTAATACTTGTATAAATAATATAGGATGTAAAAGTAAGAAAAGTACTAGCAAGTAATTTGTGACAAAAATATTCTAAATTCTGCAACATCTAAATCAAAGTAATTTTTAATAAAAAGTAATAGTTTCACTTAAAATTTCAGAACAGAAAAATTTTTGTCTGATTCAAATTCAAACAAATTATTTGAAAAATGCTCAAAGTGATAAATTTTAATTTAAAAATATGAGAAATAAATTTATTATAAAGGACAATGACTTCATTTATTAAATATAAAAGTAAAAGTTGTACCTTGAATATATATATTTAACTAGTGCAAATTGTAACAAAGATTTTAAAAACCAATACAAAAAAAAATTGCACTACTATATTTACCTCAATTTACATATTATATTCTGTCTTAAAACAGCAAAATTTAAAAAACTAACCTAACAAAACTCTAAATTACAAAAAATAATTAACAAATTAGAAAAACAAAATGAAAGTCAGCAAAATGAATATATTTTAATTGCATCCGGAATATATCTAAAATATAAAATTCTAAAATGGCTAACATTTGTTAATTCTGTAACTAACAAAAGAACATTGCACAAAAAAATTAGCACAGTGCTAAAACGAAGTAAACAGTTATGAAATGAACATTGTTATACATATTTTTCAGAACAATGTAGTTAATTAAATTAATTATTCCAAATATAAACATGTTATGGAATTCACCCTATTATATTTTGTCACTTTTTAAACTAAAGCCAACATTTTAGCTTAAAAGGTAACAGAGGGGAAAAAAGTCATATACTACATATCTTAGCTTGCAAAACATTAAATTTAAATTAGTCATTTTACTACTTTGCAAAGCTTTTCTATTAATGACTATCCTATATTGAGTTTTATCAGTGTTTGGCATAAAATATGACAAATGAATATTAAAATAATAATAATAATAATTTCCCTAATATTTCAGGAAAGGCACTAAATTGGGTCGAAAATAACAAATTTGACCAAATACCAAAGACAATTTGATGTTTTAATATCAGATATAACCAATTACTAGTGATACAAATATGAATGCATATGTGTGAATCAAAACTGAAACTATAAATATACAAATGTAAGACCACAAAAATTATTTGAATTAATCTCAAAATATTCAAATAAGAAACTTCATAAAAACTCAAAAATTCATAATGGAACATAGGTAAGTGTCAGGCCATATACACTAAGAGTATGTTTAGAAGTGAGCTATAAAGTGAAAATTTACTTAAAAGGTATTTCTAAATAATGGATGTCTCAACAACAGACATTTCTTAAATTCCTACATATATACAGAAGCAGCTGCATTTTATATTAACTGGTTAAGAGGAAATTAACTAACCCTCTTGTGCATTATTTTTTGCCATTTGAAATACCATTTTTGCCATAAAAAAATTCTGCCTCGAGCTCCTTAAATTTGTAGTATTTTTACCTTTTTTTAAAGTGCATAAATGCTAAAAAGAGGACAAACAGCTGGTCTATTTTAAAAATTATGTACCATAATTAGAAGTATTTCTAATACTTTTTGTAAAATACCTTCATTTTACATAAATATCAGAAATACTTCCCATTTATAACATTAAACAAAGTCATAAACGCTTTTCAACTATGTTGTAAAGTGTTAAAAGGGGGGAAACCATTCCTCTCTTTTAGCATCTATGCTTAGCAAAAATTGATGGAAAAATCCCATAAACAATGAATTAGTAAATTGGATTTTTTTTTTTCATGTGTTAAAATCAAAAGCTGAAACAAGCAGGTGAAATGAGAATATCCTCTTAACTTGCTCAAATTTGTAAATACAGGGAACCCTAGTTATAACGCCCTACTTTATACTGCAGATTCAAACATAGAATGGGTGTAAGCATGTCACCCTTTCTTTTTTCCATCACCCAGCGATATTTTCTATGTGCCAGTGATCAAATAAAACAACTGTGTATTTGGTGATAAGTAATAATTAGAAACAATTGTAAACTAGTGAATTGATATTGATGAACTGGAACCAATTTGTCAAGTTATCACTGACGAATAAATAGCTGCAACACCAAGTAATAAGTAAGCCAGGAAATACAAGTAATAATTAAGTCAGGAAGTAATTCAGAAGTCGAACCTAATGATATTCCTACGACACAAGATCTGAAGGCTATTGATACTGTTGTATGGTGGTTTGAAAGGCGGAAAGACACGGCCTCTTACCTCATTACTAAAATTAATCCAATTAATCTCCAAACAAAGGGAAATTATGAAAAAAAAACCTTGATACAAACAACAAATGACAGACTTATGGCTTCCGCGGCACCATAATGAATAAAACACATGTAAGTACACTACTGTCTGTACATATAGTAATGCATATGCTATATAGTTGCAGTTTTTCACTAAAAAAAAAATAATTAAAATCTGTAGAATAATGGCTTTTGTATTCTATAAACAACTAAATATAGAACTTACATTTAGAATATAAAAAAAACAAAGAAGTATCTTTTAACACTGAAAGTTGAGCATTAAAATAGTGCCTCATTTATAACAGTTTTCCTTTTAACATGGGTGGTTTGATGCTGCCCAAAACCAGCGTTATAGCAACCAGGATTCACTGTACAAATAACTGAATTTCATTTAAAAATCATAATTTAATCGATTGAACATCTTCTTGCCTATGATTCAATTATGCAGCAGCCACTGTACATTAAATCTTAACAATAGCCTCAACATCAAGCATTTCTTAAAAATTAATATATATATTTTTTTTTTTCCAGTGAGCATACAGAACTTAGTTTCACTATAGAAATAAGCTAAACTTAATATAACACAGAAAGGAAGAGATCTTTTTGCATTTAAAGTTACACATTAGGATTGATACATATTTTTGATTTATATGGCTTTGAGTATAATTAAATGTCATAGTTTGCATCAGTGTGATCCATTAAGAGTATATATAATTTGAATGGAGCTAACAGTTAGTATAAGTTACAAAAGGAGGTCTTGCAAGGGCAATAACATAGTAATATTTTGTATAAAAGTGAATATGATGCAATGCACATCTAAATATACAATGTGTTCATGATAAAACACAACCAATACCTGTAAGCTCATATACACTGCTTTTACAAAGTTTTATCAGTCTTTAGCAATATAAGTTCACAATCCTTAACTAATGTAGATACATTAGTGCATACAGTGGCAATTTATTTAACCCTAGAACTAGTGCCAGATTTATAGTAATGAAGACCCCAAACAAAACTATAATCCCCACTAGAGATTTGCACGGGCTCAGGCCGGACCTATGTTTTTTAACACAGTTTCAGATTGGACTTGAGTTTTGTTTTTAAAAAGTCGGGCTGTACTGAGTTGAGCATATTTAGATAATATTAAGTATATAAAGAAAAAAAAATTTAAAATATTTGTGCACCAAAGGGAATTTTCTATTTGTCTGATAGAAGTTTAGGCTGTCTGATATATTCTTTAATATTTTGAGTTTTTTACTACTTTCATGAAATAAAAATCTCAGTAAACATATAGATAGACCTTGCTTCTCTTCAGTTTCAGGTCATGAGAGACAACCTGGTGTATTTCATTCAGTTTTACTATTTTGCAAACAGGGAACTTCAAAAGTTTTTAGCTAAAAATGGGCAAATCCATTTCAATTGACACTGTACTAAATAAAAGTTCATAATTTCCTTGTTAAATCCAGCATCTCTCTAAATATGGATTTGTTATAACAGGGTTTTACTGCATATAAATTGTAGTAAATTTTGAGAAATATAGGTTGTTAAAAATTTGGTAGCTCGCATTGCTTTTGTAATCTAAGATTGTTTGTACACAAAGTCAAAATTGGGACCTACAAAACACAAGTTAACCGATGCTGGCTTATTACATAACAATTTTCTTCAAAAGAATTTAAAATGAGAAGGCTTATTTCATGATAATCACATTATTCCATTTTTCTTTCAAGCATTTCTAAATGATACATTGTCACACTAAAACAAGCTATCACTCAATTACATAGTTTGAAGTGCTTGTTCATAGCTATCCATTCTCATACCATCTTGTATAACAACTACTGACAGAAAAAACTTAGCCAATATACTTTTAAATGATTCCCACAACAAGGAATTATACTCCAAAGCCAGCATCTGGCATCGTAAAATCAGTTTGTTCTTGTTAGAACTTACAAGCACCAAATAGTTATTATTTGCATTGGCAAACCAACAAGAAAACTTGTTATATGGCATTATACAAGTATTTGTGGTAACCGATGGCTGACTTTGATGATGACTTATACGACTGACTTCATTAGTCACCACACACTTTCAAAATTGCAATATATAGCAAGTTTTCTTAATGAAATGCAGGTTAACAGCTATTTGGTGCCGATGAGCACTAACAAGAATAAAACTTATCCACCGATGCTGGCTACTGCACTGGGAGTATGCTTCTAAATTTTGGACCTAACAATGGATTTTGTCAGCATATTCCAAAAGCTATGACATAAAACTGTGGTTGTGTTTTAAAGTGTACACCATGTATATATAAGATGGATCCTAAAAACTGAATATTTATTCTATATATTTACTACACACTATCAACTCAGACTTTTTGTTCTCTTAGAGTATTGGTTTAAATCTACAGTACATGAATCACTACGGATAAAATGCATAGTATAAAGTAGTACATAACACACTTTAATACTGGTATGCATCTTATTTATGCAGACAATTCAAATATTTTAATTAGGACTAATAAATCTCAACTCATAAAGGTTCAAAATTTGTTATAAAAGCAAGGTTATGCATTTGCCCCCAAATCTTTATTTTCCCCCACAAATGATCGCACCTAACATATTGCAATGTTCCAAATTGAAAAAAGTGATTTATTAAGACACTGCAAAAATTGATAATACTGAGCATAAAGTTTTGATTTAAAATTTGACGTGAAGTGTCAGTTAACTGTTCAAGCTCAAGATCTTTCATTTGAAATTATTTCAGATTTAAAAGCACAGTATTCCATTCACCCGAATATAACAATTTTGTTCGATCAATCATTTTTTATATATGGACTTGCATATGAGGACTAATAACAAATATTTTTAAAAATAATATTGTTTAAATATATAAAATTCGCTATGGTATAGTGGATCTTTATATACCTAACTGGCACAGTATATAAAGATTTAAAGAATTTTGAATAGATTTACCTACTTAACACAACTTTCAGAGTAGCAAAAAAAAAATAAAAAAGTTTATCTCATATTTGCTATATTAGTATCCCAATTTCTACATGTTAATGCTTATTATGAAAAAAAGTTCCTAGAAAATTTTTTGACTGTATTTGATTTATCTGCTACTAGCATTTTCAGCCTCCTCCCTCAAAATTCACAAAGGAAATATTAGATGGAACATATTGGCATGATTTAAAAGCTATCAACTTTTTTTAAATAAACGAATTCGTAACACTTTCAAGTACTTAACCCAGAAAAGTCTACTTGCATGTACATGCAGAGCCTTGACAATGATAAATCTAAAATTAAAGTACTTTCCTGATTTTTAGGCACTCATAAGATAAATAATGTTTCTTACTGACATAAATGTTTCTTTTTACATATTCATGTTCAGAAAATAATTATCCTTTCCCTTTTATCTGAATTTCTTAATGAAAATTTTAATTACATTTAAGGTAGAATTAGCTAATAGTATTTAAGGAAGTTACTGGTTGTATTACTATGTTCTAATGATTTTTAGATTTTTATCTACATAAATAGCTTTTATAGTTTGAAGCATACATTATGATGATGTGTTCATTGTGAGCTTTAATTCAAACATGAATTGCAGAGGTGCAATCACTTGGGGCAAAGGGTCAAAATCGGTGGTAAATGACCCTTCTTTTAGTCTTTAGTTGATTCAACAAATATAAAGATGCAATATGTATAAAATGAATTACACTAAACTGCACATTTGCATATATCACAAAAATGGATGACACAATCAGACACTAGTCATGAACATTGTATAATTGTAAGGACTTTTGAGGTTAGAGTAAAGTATTTGGCACAGATATTACAGTAGCTGCACATATATTAAAAAAGTACAAAATTACTATTATGTGTTAAATCTTATACAAGATGTGCAAAATTAACGAGTCATGTCAAAATATTTTTCTTGAATTATGTTCCGAGATCAAACAAAATTTACCAAATTCAAAGTAATTTAAATGCAAATAACTATATTTTTTTTTCACATAGTTAATAAATTTCTGCCTAGATTCCAGTATTGAGTGAAAAGATGTTTTACAGTTCCAAATTCATACAGTGAAATATATTTTCTGAATTGTATGTATTTGAAACTGGAAAATAGCTTTTGACTCTACTTCAAAAATCCTACATCGCAACAATTTGTCCCTGTAAAATTGTGAAATTTATCAAGGTCTAAGGGTATGCATTTTTAGCAGTCAATTTAGGAGAAAAGTAGATAAAAAAAAAATTAACCTTAAAACATTAAATGAAAACAAATTTATTATAATAATAAAGCATTATAGTTGGGTCTTAATAAATAAAACTGCTGCTTGTAAGAAATTAACTTACAATACTTCCTTGAAGACAACAGGCATATGTCAGTTAAGTGATTACAATTGTTTTGCTAAGAATGAACTGACAAATTCATTCACTTAACTGAAAACTTCACTGCCTTCTTTCTTTAAGGAAGTACTGTAAGTTAATATCATAGTTGGTATCAAAGACTTTACATCTGTAACAAAATTAATATCATCTTTTATTAAGTTGTATTTGTTTCCCAGCTATCAAGACCTACAATTTAAAGAGGATTTTAAACCACAATAAACAGCCTGTGTATTTCGGGGTCTCTCCCTCAAACCCTGCACTTTAGGATATAAAAGCTATGGCATTAACTGCTTACCTATAAGCAGACCCGTGTTGATGAACATCTTGAAAAGAAGTACCTTTTCCAACTTTCCTTTTATATATTCGATTTGTTTAAGATTACTAGTAGCTGTTAATATCTTGAGACATGTGGTCAGCAGCATTGAGAAAAGCTGCTGGTTTTTAGAGAGAATTAAACACACAATTAATATCTCAGAATAATTGATAAAACAATGAATGAGCTTAACAATGAAAAAAAAAATATTTTGACTTGACCCAATACTTTTAGTGTGCAAAGCTTATGAATGGAATGTGCAACATAATAACATGCAGCAACCAGCTCAACTATTATAAACAACTCAGAAATCCAGACATTCTTTTAAAAACTAAGAGTTATGAAAAACTGCAGTGATTCAAAATATAAATTATAAATATCACTATCTAAAAAAATAACCGATGAATTTGGCAAATGTCCATAGTATTATTTATGCACATTTAGCAAAAAAGGATTAACAGACAATGAACATGAAAAAAAAAAATAATATAAAATGTGACAGATACAGAAATATTTAAAATAAATCTTGATTGAAATTATGAAATTAAACATTTTGCAAACAATTGCTTCCCATAAAGAATAAACTTACGAATAACAATTAATTTCAAACAGGGCCCCTTAGAAGCTCTTATAATATATATGTTATGGAATGTAAATCTGGGAAATATTGACAATTCCCAATTAATATTTTCTATAACATATACATTACATACACTCACAACAAAATAAAAAATAACTATATTTTAAAAATTGAAAATATGTCCATATGTGCTTTCAAATTTTTTTTATGTTAATATGACCACACATGCAGCTGATCATAATAGTATATTAAGAGAATGAAGAAACATCAGCAAACATACTTTATGCTTTTATAAATTCATTGAAATTTATAAAATCTTTCCTAAAATAATGAATAAATAAAAAGTCTAAATTTTGAAAAGGAAGCAATTATTTTCAATAATACGGTTTACAAAACCTACAAAAGTTTCCCTCAGAAATAGCTCAAAACACATTAATACTTTAAAAGCAAGATTTCTTTTGATAATAACCAATATCATAAACCCATGCAAATATACACAGAAAATGTATGTTCATTTTTTTAAATAAATCCACACAATACTATTAAAACACCACAACTTATAGCTAAAAAAGCGGTTCAGTTATTAAATGTGCATTTCTGTAAAGGAGAAATATAGCTTGCTACTTATCATTGAAATATCCGACTGGAAATTATAAAAATATAAAATAAACTATTCTGTGATTGGCACAAGATATAAATATTTTCTCTAAACAAAAGTTCAACCGTCATCACATGTTGATCATGAAGTTTGATATCAAAGTTGAAATTAGAAAGGAGTCACACCTTGCTTAAAGCCTTTTCATATATTATTATTCTGTTTAATCAAATTAATTTGATAAGACACTCTATTCCTAAAAGTGCCTATACATGATCATTCCTGTCATGATGCTGAGCATGCCAATCCAACTGTTCATTCCAGAATCAACCATTTGTGAGATCATTCATGCCCAGTATGAAGGCTCATCACACCATGTCTTAATAGTAATATTGAAACCAACGTGTTGGATATCCGAAAGTGATGGTATATCAAAACTGACAATACAGAGGCTTGCTTCAAACCTGGACTGGCAGGGATCATTTCATAAATTTATCTCAATCTTTACCTCTACTATAAAGTTAAAAATGTGGATTACACACACACAAAAAAAAAAAAAAAAAAAGGAAAGAAGAAGCATACCAAAAATCACCAAGTTAACAAAAATGGTGTATAAAGATAAGAAATTAGAGTCAGTCAAATCAAAGATCAACACTATTGCATTTTGACACAACACTGAAGATCTTGGCTTGACAGCAGCAATTTCCAGCATGCCTGAAATGACATGTCTGGGTTGGCATTCCAAGCATTAATTCAGAATTGATTGTGTATGGGCTATTTAATGAAACAAATTGAAGAACATATTACTTAATGATTTGTGCTAACATTCTTCTAGCAAAACAGTCACAAGCATGCTGAAGGCATTCAAGAGTTGTTTTTCTGAAAAGGCTTATATAAATTAATAATATTCTTTATAAGCTCAGGATCTGGAAAAGAGGGATCTTGCAAGCTGGTCAATGATTGTAAATATTACTTAAGACAATGAAGAGCCGATAGATTTTTCTAGCCAATTGGTCCCAATTTGAACTATTATTGCGACATTGAATACCAGTGTTTATATAGATAAATAGAATACAATGAAAAATACTGCACAAATAAATTGTAGAAAACATATGATCATTTCGAAAACACAATTGTACATTTTTATTGTCAGTAGACGTAAGTATTAAATGTAGCACACTTTTTATCAGGGTGATAACAAGCATTATTATGAGGAACAAATGTAGTTGCAAAAAACTTGCAACAAACAGTGGTGGCCAAAGAAATGATCAGCACATCCAAAAAAGAAAGAAAAATATTCCATTCTAACTCACAGGTAAACTAAATCCACGAATCAATAGAATTCATAATAGAAAGAACACTATCAATAACAACATTAGACTGGTTAACAACAGCAAAACTATCATTTAAGTAATGAACATATACTTCAAACAGCTTCAAAGATTAGTCAAATAAAAATTTTTAAGTGGTGATGAAAGGCATTTCCTAATTGGCTAAGAAGAGATGTTGATTGTAACTTGTTAAAAAAAAAATCCACCAATGGGAATTTTGCTGCATTTTCTAAATGTAGCCAAAGAAAAATGGCATAAAACTAACTGCTGCAGTGAACATAATATAGACTTTTAAATTAAAGTTATACCATCAGCACTTAAATAACTTTTAATACTTGTGGACATAGGTGGTATAAATTTGTATTATGTATATTAGTATATATTTCTCTCGTAATATGTAATATACAAATCATAGTATGCTACTGTGGGAGCATTAATTATTCAATTTTTGTCAGTGAATTGAATTGGCAACTTTATTGAATCAAATACGTCTCACGCCGATGTGATAATTCATATGCACAATGGTGCTAACTTTAAAATGAGAATTTAAATTTGTTAAGCAAAGCATGACTCCAAGAAAAGAATGAAATTTTAACCATGCAAAATTATATTAAAAATCTGTTTCCACTACCATATTATAAATTTCGCTAATGAGATGCCTCTTTTTAGAAAAATATATCCTCATGAAGAGCATGATTGTTTTTAAATTAAAATAGTACAGATAACTAAATGTGATTATAATATATATATATTACATATATATATATCCAAGCTATAGATGTTGACTTAATAAATATCAATTTTAATATACATATAATTCTTTGGTTTAGTTGTGTTAAAATATATTAAATAACTCCTGCAATGAAGTCAATTCACATGTCACTTCTGCAGGTATTCACATTTTGCATACCTTCAATAACCAATAGATATGGCAAAATTTTGCACAAAATTAAACTCACTATGCTTTGTCAGAACATTATCATCAAAAGATTTAAATATTCAAACAAAATGAATTGTTCCAAAATATTTTTAAACGGCTAAACATGTAGTCATGTTTACAATTTAATACCCATTGTGATGTCATATGAATAGACCTCATTATATCTTTCAAAGCAGGAATCAACAAGAAGATATAATTAAACTCTACATAACTTACACACACATAAATATATATATATATATATATATATATATATATATATATATATATAGTTAATTTAGAGATAATATAATAAACTTTTATGATATGTTTCATGTTTAGAATTAAAACTAAACTCTGATTTGAACATAATACAGAAATGTCATTCAGTCTAAGATGTCATGTCAACTCTTGTTACATATTCTGATGATTCTTAAAAAATAATATTGAAATTAGCACAGTTTCAAATAAATACAGGTTAAAAAAAAAATTTGTTCTTTGGTTTTTCTCTTCATATTCAAAGAACTATTGCTAAATTCAGGTACAATTCAGTTTGAGCTGGATCTTCAGATTGCAATTGTCAATCTGAGTAGCTTGATCAACTTCATCAATTACCACATAAATTTGCATAATTCATGTTCAATAATTCCTCCTATAGCTGCCATATTGTAAAATAAAAACACTACTGACATCTAACATTGTACTAAGTGTAACCATATTCAGATAAGCAACTACATCTACAATGACATTTATTGTAGGCATTACAAAAATTCATAAAATTCCAAATTCTGTCAATAAATTCAAAATACAATAGCCACTATTTAAAGTAAACCTGAAAAAAAAAAACATAAAAATGGTTATTTATATTAATTGTCTCTATAGTGGGGTACGCAAGTCGAAACATGGGGGTACACCAAAAAAATGTAATATTCTTTTTTTCAGAGACAAATTTTATATTGACAGAAAAAATAAAAAATTGATTAAAAATTAGAAAATATTAACTTGTATTTTTAAATTGCTCGATCATGAAAATATTATATTTATATGAATATTACTTTACTAGAATCCTCATTTAGAACAGTAAAAAAATTTGCTATTCTAATATGGAGGCTCCATATTAGAATCAATGCCCGTTTAGAACCAAAATACTGAATTTGTATTTATCATAGGGATATGTGAGTAGGCCTTAGCGGTATGTGATCAATAAAGTTTGGAGACCTCTGCTTTATATTTATTAAATGTATAATTAAAACAAATTATTCTGGGAATCACACTTTCATGGACAGGTTTCATGCTTTTTAATATTCTTCAGCACAATATAAAGTGATCATTTTGTGCTGAAGTGTGCTAAAAAGTACAAATAATGTTTTTCCAAATGATGATTTGAAATGCCCAAAGGATGATTTGCAATGTGCTAAAATATGAAAAAGTCCAAAAAGACTAGCATTTGCAATAGGAGATGCCAAGCCTTAGGAACTGTTTCAACCTATGCTTGTTTTAACTTATGCCTTAGAGACCTGGACTTAAAGATGAGATAGCTATTTGAGTTTTTTTTAATGAAAAATCCTGTGAAATATTTTTGGTGGAGTTTGGGTTGATAAAATAAAGACAAAAAGATTCAATTTTTAATTTAAATTATTTGGTGAAATATCACATTATTAACCCTTAAGTGTGGGGCTCATACAGACCACAGAGCAAATGCTTTTGAACCAGAGTTTCATTTCACTGTAACAATTAAGAGTTAAATATGTAGAGTTCCAATTTTCCGAGGTTCTGTGTTATCCCAGTTAGTTCTTTTGTAACAGAATCATCACTTTTTCTGATGAAGTTAAAACATCTTCTCTCAAATAGTCTTGGAAATCTTTTTTCAATAAAACTAAGGAAGAAGAAGATGAAGATAATCTTCCGCTCACAGAGCTAATAAAAAATCTTCCAGTTTCAAAAAGTGTTATAGCAGAAGACATTCAAGATTGAGTGAATGAAAACGAGTAACAGACGAGATGACTAATGACATGATTATAAATTCAGTGAGTGAAAAAAAACAAGAGTGTGAAGATAAAGACGATGTGTGGAGGACTTTGAGAACATCCGTGTTAGAACTTGGAGAACAACTGCATCTAGAAGGGTGACCCAGACCAATGATAATGATCATGAATATAACTCAACTGGATTTTTAAAAAAACAGAACAAAATTTAAGTAAGAATCATGTATTCAAAATAGTATGAAATTACTTACAGAAAATATAAAAGTAACTTGTAACTAGAGATGTGGATTTTCTGGGAAATTTTGAAATGGAAAGTTATCCAAGAAAATTTTTCGCAACGTAAAATTTTGAAATTATTCTCTATATTACATTTCAGCTAGAATAACATGTTAAGTGACTTTTAAAAGTATTAATTCTTATATTACAGATACAGTCACAGATATATTAAATCTAGAAATATGTAAAAAAATTCTATGCATGAACATTTCTTTATCTCTATACCGCAGTTAGCAGCTGCAATTTATTATTTTCCTTAAATACACTTACTTTTGAATACTTATAAAATATTCTATTTCATCTATAAAAATGTTTTTTTATCTTTAAAATTCCAATTTTAAATCATTGCACAAAAGGAATAGCTTGAAAAATAATTTTAAAACTGTTAAACCTTATCAGAATCATAAATAATTTATTATAGGTATAAAAATAGATTTAAAATATTCTAAAAAAAAAAAAATTACAAAACTGATTATGATTGAAAATTACATTAAATATTATATTTCATTTCCTACAATACCTACTTTTTTAATTCAAAAGGAAACATTCTACCATCTTTTTAAAAAGTAACAAAAATAAAAAATAAATTATTAAATATATAAACATACAACAACAACAAAAATTAAAAAATGCTTGCAATTAAGCACTTTTAAAAATAACTTATTTTATATAATATTAAAAATTGTTTAACCCTTTCAGAACGATTGGCACGCCCGCGTGTCGGCTACGAACTTGCATTCAAGGACGGACGGCAGCACTCGTGACGGAGGAAACTTTACCGTAAATGGAGAGTGGCACGCATGCGTGCCTTCATGTGGAACGTTTTAATTTGTCTACTAGATGGCGTTAAATGTCCGTGGAACTAGCTTCAATGTATTTTGCAGATACATGACCTTGGCATAGGAGGATCCAATGAATTATTTCTTCATTTGGAGAGGTGAAACATGATTTTGTAATATAAACAGACAGAGCAATTCTCGCAGCATCAAAAATTTTATAATTGAGTTTCGGGTTTTGTTTTTACAGCGTTATGATTTTGTTGGTGAATCATAGGAATATAAGAGAGTTTTTTTTTTTTTGTTTGGGTTTTAGAGGCAGTGAAATTATTCGTTTATTTCAGATAAAAGAATGGGAGAAACTAACGAGCATTTTGTATTCCGATTTGTATGAAAAATATACATCAAATAGAAAATAAATATTTCTTTTATTTTTAAAAAAGTAGATTTTTGTGTTGAATAGGTGATTTTTAGTGCATTTTTTTCGAGAGTTAGGCTTAGGGCAAAAAATTTGCCATCCTTTGGGAACAGTTCGGAAGCAAAGCGCTCTGTCTTTTGGGCCGCGGCAGCTCCGGAATGCTACCGTCGCGAAAGGGTTAAAAAATACCTGCTTGTAATTGAACGAGTACCATAAGAATGAAGAGATAATTTGCAAGATGAGTTAAGTATATATTTAGTGCTAAATAAAGGCATTTTCCCACAGCAGAACTTGCGAAACTATTCCATTATTTTTTATATTTTTATAAATTTTGTAGAACTTAATACTGAAAAAAATAGGATTCTTAAAACTTTATTTGCTATCATCTGAGAATGAGTAAAATGTCACTTGTACCCTTTTGGTTGTCATCCATTCTTTTTCTTTAAAATAAAGCACATATATACACATTTGTCTCTCACCCCCTTCATTTTCCTTTTCAAAATTAGAAAAACTCAATGATCAAAAACTTCTTGTAAAGTTACTTGTTTTTCAGAAAAACAGTTTAGTTAAGAGTATTACATTCTATTTTCAAATTATTAAAATAAAGAGAAAGAGGGGGAAATTTCCCAGAAAAACATAGTGGAAAATTTTTCGACCCACATCTTTACTTGTAACTGTAATATCCAGTCACTACCTTTTTAAACAAGTATATGTAAAGGTACTTCTGCTACTTATTGACAAGGTAAAGATAAATTACTCATTACATTTTCAAAGTAGCTTAATTGAACTATAATTATGAGTTTCAAACAGGATGTAATCAATGCTAAGCAAACAAACATTGAGCCACCATGATAATATGTTTCGAAATTTTGAGTTGCGAGTGCAAAAGATTGGATATTACTGATTAAGAGAGTGGGTCAATGAAAATAAACAATTTGGAGCAAATTTTTCTACTAAATACTTCATTAAATCTATTTTTTTTTTTTATAATTGATTTCATTACACATGATGGTTATAGTACATATGAAAACAAGTAGGTAAAAATTCATGCAGTAATCTGCTGCCAATAAGCAGACACCCATATTTCACATTTTAAATCTAGCCGCACGAGTTTTTAGTTCAAATATTTCCTTCAGATGCCTCACACAGGCATCACTTCTAGCAGCATGATTCTTGCCTGCAATAATCTGCAGCAAACCTTAGATGTAACAAGAGTTGACAAAATTCACAAAAGCTAACAATAACAATAATTTACCGTCTAAGTTCAAATGTGTATACTAAAAATCTTCATTTAAACACATACATATTTATGAAAGTACAAAACTTGTTTAGAAAGTAGTAAATTATCAAAAACAAATGTAAAATGTACAGTACAAGAACTGAGACCATTCAAAATGGCGTAAAAATAAACAATATAAAATATTTAAAATGTGTTTCATGGCTGCCTTTGAGATCAATTTCAAAAACAGGTTACATATAAAACAGAGAGTATTGATTTTCATTATTTTTCCATATCACAATCAATTGGTAGATGATTATCTGTGACAATATAAAATACAAACCTTATGAAGAGAACCAAACTCACAACATTTGAACAAGACCAGTGCTCTCTACCAACTTATGTACCTAACCTCGGAAGGTAGTCTACATGATCCCCCCCTAATCTGAGGCCGAGATTCCATCTCAATACACCTTCATTATTTTCTTATTTTGCTGTTCATACTTTTCAACACAATTTGAAATTAATAATAGAGGATCTAAAGCATCACTAGGGTATCAGCGTGAAAAGAAGCCCAACTTATAAATACACGTCCTCTACAACTAAATCTTGGACTTGTAAATCTCAAGTTCAACCTGCAACAAATGCTAAAGGTTTGAGGTTAAAGTTTACTCTAGGGATGATACAAAGAAGTTTTATAATTAGTGATTATATATATCTTTCTACAGTCTTTTTATCACAGAACAGTCTTTTTATCTATAGATTATAAAATATACAGATATGTTGATAATCTGATTTGCTCAGTACATACTGAAAATTGTGTCATTAATATAGATTTCTATCCTGAGAATTTGGAATTAATTCCTAATGAAGTTACTATTAGTAAAAATATTAATTTTTTGGATTTAAATATTTTTGTTGAACCTTCTAATAGAATTGTTACTAATTTATATGATAAAAAACTCTCTTTTAATTTTAAAATTAATAAAATCTTACCATTTAATTCCTGCAACTCGTTTCTATTGTTTAGAAATATAATTCTTAATCAGCTTTTTAGAATATATAGATTATCTGATAAAAAATTCCATGCTTTACATATTGATAATCTAAAAATTACCAGCATTTTATATAAATATCCCTCTTATTTTGTAAATGGTATAGTTAAAAAATTTAGAATAGCTGGATTTTCTTGAATTTTATTAATATTGCTTTAAATTTTAGCCTGACATCTCCCTTCTCTTGTTTTAATTATATTTTATTTATACATCCATTTATACATTAGCCTTTCTTTTATTGCACCTCTTGATGATATATTATCTCTTATACATGTCTTATTACTGTTATTACTGTTATTTATTCATATTACTGTTATTTATTTCTTACGAATGGCAACTGTATATCTTATTCCTTTGTGAATGGCAACACTTGTCACTTCTTTCTGTGTTCCCGTGCTTACTAGGTTTGTGTGTATTTTCAGTCAGATTTTTGGTATCCATTTTTCCTTTATATTTTTCTTATTTATGTATGTCGTCCAAATAGAAATAGTTTATAGATATAATCTATCTATTTCTTCAGAAACATACATTTTTGTGTTTGCTTCTACAAAAAACTTGGACATGATTAGATTTTTGTAGAGGTGAACAATTCATGATTTAGGCTTAGAGTCTCATCCACGTGTATAGCGTTAGTGCTTGATTTCGTTTGTTATTCTTTTTTCGATTCCATACCTTTGTATTTTGATACTTTTTATTGACTTGTTGATTCGATATTTATTTTTTTTATTTATTTATTTATTTTTTTCCATTAGTTTGAGGAATTGTTGATTTTTACTTTTGTTTTGTTAGCCTGTTAGATAGTTGAATTTTTGTGTTACAGCTTCTCACTTTTCTTTCATTGGATCTTCAAACCATATATATATATATATATATATATATATATATATATATATATATATATATATATATATGAAATATAAAACTATAACATAAGAAATTTCGCTTAAACTGCTGTTGAAATTAATCTGCAATAAAAAAAAAATACTTCATTAATAATGGCATAAAACTATGATAAAGTATCAACTAGTTTCAAAGGCAAAAAAGAGCTTTTTTTCATCAGGATAGAGTGATATAGCAAATGCACCAGCAAAAGACAAGAACACCTCTGTCGAATTTTAACAAACGAAAGAAGTGGTCTTGCTTTTAACTGGTGTGTTTGTTCTGTCTTCTATCCTAATGAATAAGGCTTTTAAATGTCTTTAAAACCAGTTAATATTTTTTTTATTAATTTTTCATGCGATTATTAATACTACCAAAGTATTTTTATGGCAGACAAGTATCAGAAATACTAAACATTTCAGTTTCAACATCAAACACAGAATTAATTTCTTATTGAATTTCTTTCAAATTGTCCATTTAAAAACAATGTAATTTAAAGACCTGTTTAATCATACTGTATTAATTTGACTTATTTTCACTCAGAAATGAGCAATAATCATTTTGGGTGACAAAGTAAATGATATTTCAAATTTTGAGCTGAACATAGCAGAGAATTGCAAAAATCTCTTACATATATGTAATTGTAAATATTAAATCAATTTACATGGTATAATTAATGCCAAAAAATATCCAATGTAATTGAACACAGATAATCATTACACAATTGTAGTCCACATTTCAAAATCCAAATGCAATTTAAGCAATTATTTTATAGAAAAATTACCTGTTAAAACATTAAGATGCAACATTGTGACTGAAGTTCCATTTTCAATTTGGCAGTGAAAAATCAATATCTGAGATCATAACACAAAAAGCTTTTAGATCTCCTGATAAATTAACCAGAATGATAAATGGAAGATAACGAAGAATCTACCCTATATGAAATATGCAGAATGAAGTTTAACATGAGTATTAAAGACTTTGGCGATCATTCTCCCAACAGTCAACAGCAAAGATATTTACAGATGACATACAAAGGAAATAAACAACATTTGGTCATATCCGGGGTTTATAAGTGAGCGTTACATGGTAGGTTTGAACATCAACTTCTGTACAATCCTGTTCAGTTATACCAACTGGGTTTGAAAGTCGATTCATGACTTTCGTTCGAGCAGGACTGGAACCAGACACCATTGGCGGATCTGTTGGCATTGAGCTTCCCAAAGAAACTACCTTGCCAGTGTCCCACTTTTTGCTGCAGCTAGCAATGCCTGAAGAGGCATTTGAACCATTTTCTTTATCTCTTTTACTTTTGCTGGATGAGCGACGGACAAGGCGCTTCTCTTTGCCAGAAGAGCGCCTAACAAGTTGCTTCTCACTGCCTCCACCAACAGAGTTCAACAATGAATTGGAAGATATTGAAGAGGCATTGGATCCCCTCTTTGAGTCATTAGTTTTCATGAGCTACAAAAACATTAGAGAATTTTAGAAGCACTTGTTGCAATACATAGAACAATCACATTTAGAATTTGTAATTCACAACATTACACAAAAATAATAAAATATAAACATATCATACAACTTTAATAATCCCTTCAATAAAAGAAATTGGGGAAAATACAGAGGGGCTATAATCTAGGGATCTTGCATAAGATTTGGAATTTTGAATTAGCCTTGGTGCAGGGAAATTCCAAACCTGGCTTAGTAAATTGGCATTTTGGAGCTATGGTATCATGTTTTCATTTTAAACTAACCACATTGAGCAACTAACCTGGTCACTTTTTGAAAGAGCTTGGAGATGTCTTCAGTAAGTCCATGTAGTGACCAGGAAAATTGTCACTACATGGACTCACTACATCATCAGTTAGCCCATGTAGCACCTGTATAATAGGCCATAGACTGTTGCTGACTGTGGCCCCTATACCTGTGCAGTGCACATCTATGCTCAAATGTACTTTGACCAGTCTAGTCGCTGCCTTCAATAAGCCTGTATTAGAACTAGCGATACCTCTGAACTAGACAAACAAATTTTAAACAAACATTCACTTATAATAATACATAATCTTACACAGACCTTGCTACTAGTTTGAATATATATCTTTCTGAATCTCCATGATCAATTAATTACCACAAAGTTTATATGATGCATTATGACAATTTAAGCAACTAACCATAAGATCATTTATGTATGCGCAACATCATTTATGTATGTGCTCTTAGTCTTATGCAGTAAAATTAAAAACAAAAAAAGATTGAAAATGACTTTCAATTTTAGTTATTCAACAAATGGGATTCCTAAGTTATAATTCCCTAAGTGAAATTGTTGAAATTGTATAAAGAAAATGCCCTCAAATATTGATTCTGTGTAGGAAAAATAAAAAAAGTTAATTGCATGAAATAGTTTAAAAAAATTTTAAACCATCATATTTATAGTAAATTAAATAAAACACATGGATTAAAATATTTATCATATTTTGCCATCTCATTTTGTCTTAAAGCTAAAGAAAAATAAATACTCTCTCTTTCATTAAAATAAAAATAAAAAATAAACTGAAATCCTAGATGGTTTTTAACTTTTGTTAATCGCCTTTTTTTTTTAATCAACACACAACATAATCTGTTTTACTTCAGAAATTATTTTCATTGTCCGCTACAGCAGACATAGAAACTGCAAACTGAAAAGGAAAGCTGCTGAATATTAACAAAGCACATAAAATCATTGGCAATAATTTTATTCGCCAATTATTCTCAAAGTCTAATGAAAATTATCTGCTTTTTGATCATTTATAAAGAAATCTTTTACCAAAATTCACGTAATTATTTTCTCAGCTAATCGCAGCAATAAACTACTACAACATGACGCAAATCAAGCTGAAAATGCAACATTTGTAGCAGTTTGTATCAGAGATTTGTATAAATCAATGATAAAAAAGCCAGGTTTTGAAGGTTTTAAAACTACAGATTACCTACATAATTACAATTATTTATTTTAATTACTTTGTAATCCTAAATTAAGAAAAGAATATGTTCATAATGATGAAAAATGTAGTTCAAATACAAAGTTTTGTTTGCATTTGTCTAATGAATTAAAAATGATTATCACTAATGATGAATATTACTAATAATTATCACTAAGGATGAAAATGATAATTACCACTAATGGTGAAAAAGCCAGGTTTGAAAGGTTTTAAAATCACGAAACACCAGCATAATCACAATTATTTATTTCGTTCACTTCCCAATTACAGATAGGATTCCAAATAACCTGTGAACCGAAGGAAGAATGTTCACAATAAATGCAAAAAATAGAAAGCAATTAAAGATGTCACTTTTATTTTTCCCAAACTAAGCATGAATAATGTTGGTCATTTTATTTTTGTGTTATTAAATATGTTTACAACAGAGGGGAAAAAATCTTGCCTGCATTTATATTTTTAATGTAAATTTCCGTTATGCTTTCTTTTGATTTCAGTTTTACGTTTTCCCGCATTTTACATTTGATTATGATGATTCACTGAAAAATGCAAAATTAGGATTTCACCATACTTGATTAAAAACATCTGGATCTGTATATTAAGATTTGTTATTCAAAAGTACTGAATTCTAATCCACCTCACTTAGACCTACCCTCAGCAATGCTAAAAACGGACAATAAACAAGATTTCATCCAATATGCAGCAGCATTGTAAATGACATATGCAGTAAAATATCAACTTTTAAATATAATAGCTCTTCTAGAAATTATGGTAACTATTTTAAAAATAAATATATGATCTTTGGTGTGAATAAAAAGCATTAGTACAGAAATAAATATAATAAAACAAATTATTTTAAAGTTATAATCATATAAAAATATTTCATATTAAAAGCATCAGTAACAAGCAAGCAATTAAAGATCGGAAAGCCCTAAAAATCAGATTGTAAGTAATATTTTCAAGCATGTAGATATTTGAAATTTTGAGATGTAAAAGAATTTAATTATGCAATAATTATTTTATTAATTTCTTTTTTACTTAAAAACTGGCTTGTAAAAATTAATGACCGAATGTTTAAAACCGCACAGAATGCAAAATAATCTGCAATAAAAAAATTGCTGAATGAATGGTAATAAGGTGCTATTACATGGAACAATTTTTAATGCCGGAACTCTTACAATTCTACTCGTCAATCCTGTTTTAGGACCCTCCTTTCAAACAGCTGATTGTGGGGTTGCCAATACTTTGCCACTTATTAGTATTTAGCATGTTTAGCATCAAGCCATATAAATGCTAGAATCTCACCAATTTCCCTTCACGATGCATTTCTAAGTGTTTTTATAGTATCATTGTAATCTTTAATGTACAGTACATGCATGTTATTAGATAAAATTTCATGGAATTGTCATTCATTCAATATCCATGGTTTACCACAGAGCTAACTTCATAGCCGCTATCTTTGAAGGCAGAGTGGTGTGATATCAAATTTCGTTGTCCTCTAACTGGATCACACTCATGAATTGAAAAATTTTTCTTTACGTGCATGGAAAAATTGATGCAATTTGGTGGCAAGTTTCCTTCCCATTGAAATGTGTGGTCTTGCTGAAAGGAATTCTTCCATGTAATAGCACCTTTAGAGGCATAAAAATTAGATGCAGGTGCTAAAGCAGTGTTTCCTAAACTGTGGCATGTGTCGCGTACCTCTTGGAGTATGGACTAAATCTCAGAGGAGTCAAAATTTGTTAATTTAAGCTTTTCACCAACAGAAACATTTAATTAAAATAAAATAAATCCATAAAAAATGCAGTTAATCAAAGTTAACATTTACACCCAGTTTTTAAACATTACAACAAAATTTAAAATAATTAGGTTCCCAATCTGTTACTTGTGTTTGTTTTGCAAACAGCCCATAACATGCTAGTACATGCAGGAGAGGCAACGTGCAATTTGCATCAAGGCATGTTCTTGAAAGTAGTTATGTATGATACAAATGTAAAGAAACACATTACTTTCTATTGGTTACACATGCACATCTATACAAACAGAAATTTCCCATAGAGTTAATATTGTATCACTTTTATTTAATTAAATTTTTTCATGAGTTCGAAATTCAAAATTTGAGCTTTGTCATAATTTCGATTTCAATGAGTTATAATTATTTGCAAAAATAATCAAAATTGGTGAGAGCGTTTTGAAATAGCACATATTCACATATTTCACACAGTCACTGCTATGGAAACTCTGAATTTCAACTTCTATGAGGCTTGGAAAATTTCTTAAATGACAAAATTATTTAGTTTTTAAGTTATGAAGTTTTTCAAATTTAATATTTTTTTTAATTACAAGCAAAGCCAGGTGCCTCTTCTAGTATGGCATAGATCCACATTATGGTAGCAAAACAATTTGAGCACAAGCTTGAAGTATTAAATATTATCATACAAACTTGGATTTATAAAATATCATTTTAGATAATTCCTTAAAAATTACACAAAAGCAAAAGCAAAGCATACATTCTTTCGAAAAAAAATTCTATGACTGACACTTCGTAAACTACTGCATAATCATTCCACAAAATGCTTTAATGAAAGCCATTATTTTTTTTAAAAATGCATACATTATTACTTCAATGCACACAAAATATATACAAAAAATTTACCTTGGCCGCTCTTTCTTCATTCTCGTCTATATCAGGAGGAACATTAAATGGTGTGGGTGACGGGCATGGTGAAGGATTTAAAAACCATTCTGATCGGGTGCGCATCCTAGCAGTCTGCCTCTCATGCACCTGCGGCAGAAAGGATAGAGACTTTGTGCTCTCGGCATATCGATTGACAGCTTTAAGCTCATCTGGGTCAAGCCCCAAAAAGGAAATCGGAGAAGCCGCCTAACAAATAAAGTAGCTGATTTTAATGATACCATAATGACCAATAACATGGCTGCCAACCCCAGAAATAAAAAAACTGGAGATCTTCCAAAAAATATCAATTTATGATTAGAACAGAAGATTCCTATAGCAAGGATTTTAAATTTTGCAGTATCTAGTCAGTGGATTTTAACTTGTGATGTGCACATCCCCAGAGCAGAAGAAAAAGATACTGGTGAAGTGTTAAGTGTATTCTAGAAAATTTTTATCACACTGGATCACTGATTAATTTGGGAGAAAAAATATGTTTATGAACATTAGTATGAGACAAAAAATAATTCTTTTAGTTTATTCTTAAAGTAATAAATTGGGGGAAATGTAACAGCTCAATGCAAGTAACTTTTGTTTTATTATTTATTTATTGTTTTATTATTTATTATATATGTGTGTGTGTGTGTGTGTGTCGAAAGTCCAGGCCGACCGACTCATCTCAAGACATAGAGCAGCTTAATGGACGGCCGGATGTGTGTGTGTGTGTGTGTGTAGCAGCTCAATGCAAATAACTTTTGTTTTATTTTTTATTTATTATATATATATATATATATATATATACATATATTAAAATATGGCAAATATGGAAGTATCTACAGTTTTTCTACACTATTATTTTAAGATTCTAGAAAAAAGGTTCTTTTTTTAGCACATCTTAGTATAAAGTTCACTTTTAGGAGATTTGAAGAAGTTGAAAGTTAGGGAATTGCGAATATAAAAATATTAATAACCCCTGTGATGGGAAAGGGGACTTTATATTATTATATAAGTTTTTCCTTTCATACAAAGTACACAAGTACTGAAACAAAAATAATGAAAATTTTCTCGCAATTTAATTCTCAAAATTACCGAAATCAGAGGATACAATTTAAACATTCCTTAAATTTAATAGAACAGGTATTTTTCAGCTAAAATATAAGGATTTTTTATCAATGGGCTTAATTTAACACCCAAACTTCTGGCATTTTATATTTTATTAATACTTCATAAAGGTGTCAAAATGACACCTCTGGATAAGTGTTAAAAATCTCTATACTAGGGAATTTTCAGCAAAAATAGTAAAATAAAATTTATTTCTCATTTTTTTAAATGTTTTCTTTAATTAATAAAGTATTTGCATATTATAACAATTGCAAACAAAAATTCAAAATTATATTTTCAATAAATTACTAAAACAAAGCATTTAAAACCTCCCTCCCCCCTATAAACAAAAAAAATTACAAAACTGAACAATATAATTATTTTTTATCAAAGGGTTTTATTTAAAAAATTTTAACAGTTGGGAATTAAAAAATTCTTGACACAAAAAAAAAAAGGAGATTTAACACACAGTCAGATTGGGACAAAGTATATCCCCAAACTAATAGTTTTCCTACAGAAAACGGTAGAGTTGGCAGCAATGCAATAGTCAAATCCCATTAACCAACCATAAATAAAATTTCTTGATAAAAAAACTCATATGTTTCATTTAAAAAGTTGTTCTTTATTTATTTCACATACACTATGGAATGTGTAAAAGTACCCCCAACCACACACACACACTAAAAAAGAACATAATTTTTAACTTTCCAGTAAGCATGCTAGAACAAATTTTTAGAAGAAATTTAATATTACAGACATAAAAGTGCTTGTTAACAAAATCTAACTGATCTAAAAGTTATTTTTATTTGCTAATACATTTCCACTCGAGTTCAAGACTTTGTCTAACTACATTCTTTAATATATGTATGCTTTGTCTGATCTTACTTGAATTTGAGATGCTATTAGTAAAATCTTCATTTATGCTAAATCTTGATATGGGCAGCACATGACTTTCTCAACATAATTATTTCGCTCTTTTAGCAGTCAATCATGTACCAGATCTATATTGCATTTTTTGCTTTTAATAACCAAAAATTAAAATTTGAGAGATCCGCACATATCTAATATGATAATAGAAAGCTAGGAGAAAAATTGAGAGTCTCCACTAAGCAATTTAGTTTATGTATTAAATGCTTTTAAAAATTAAAATTTTATTATATAAAACTGATAATTTGAGTTCTAATCCATTCCAAAAATTCAAAATTCCACTTTTTCTTTATCTTACAAAATAAAAGATGTTTGTCTGTCTGTCCGTGTATCTGTGTATATCGTCTGTAGTGGAAAATCGAAAAGTTGGACAGTAGTGGAATTTGTTACAGAAGTACTTTAGGTATCCAAATGATAAGCCTTGGTGAGAGTTTTTTAAAACTAAAATCGAATTAATTTAAATGTTATAAAAATTTAAAGCTGAAAATCCATAAAGAGTTCTATTTCAAAACCAGTTTTATTCTGAGCAGACAAAAACAAAATAGCAAATATTCATGAAGATGGAAAATCAGCTATTTATCTATCTAACAAAGTGGATTTTATTTATAGCTTTTATAACTTTGCAAATTTAAAATACATTATTTTAAATTTTTTAATATGATATTAGTATTATTATGAGTAATGTGCTACAAAATGGTAACATTCTGATGAAGTTTCGCTGAGATAGCATTTTATTTTTGAGGTAGACACTATCATACCTTTTGAAAAGTTGAATGAATGAATTCAATTAATCCATGTTTTAAATCCAGGGCAATGCCGAGTACCTTGTGTAGTATTTCAATAAAAAGTTTTTATCTGTTTTCTTATTCATATGGAAAAGTGAGCAAATTTGTTAACATATGGTAACTATCCCACCATCCTACAAAAAATTGTCTGTGTGAATAAAATGATAAAGCCATTCATAAAAGCTGCAGCAATGAATTAACATCACATAAATTAAAATTTCATATTTTTGGTGACTTTAGTAGGCAAAATATAGCAACTTATTTAAACTCATGTGTAAAATCTACATTAAAATGACATTGAGATTTAATAAATATAACCTAAAACAAATGAAATTTGATGAATTTTTTGTGCTAAAATGCAAAATTTAATGCAATTGCAAAACAAGTGTTCTTATGCCTGTAACATAATAGAATCACAAGAATGGTGTCAACCGTTTTACTACATACAATTTCATATGGAAAATCAACTTATTTTAAGATAATTCTGTTTATATTTTATATACTTTTTAATAAATTCATTTGGAAAATGTGCAATATGTTACGAGAAGTTCATGCTAATGTTAAAAATTCAAAGTCAATGATCTTCTAACGATACATTATGTATTCATTCGTACAATATTATATCCAACTTATGGACACGCACACATATACATCACTTCCAAAAGATTCGATTCAAATTCAGGGATGCTCTATATGTATAAGTCAGCCAAAAATTCGAATTTTTCACCAAGTCACAATACATTTCTTATGCATTACGCTATGTATGCCGAGAAAGTCATGTGTTATCAGAATAATTTAATGAAAATTTGCAAACTATTGCATAGGAGAGATTCATTTGTATCAAAATTTGTAATTAATCTTATCTATTTATTCTGCAATTTATCTGAAATCATACCATTTGCTGTTTATTATTTCACTTAATTAAGGCATTAATATTCAATTAAAATTTTAAATGAGGAACATGGCCTCCAAATATATGTCATTTCTTAATTTAAAAATTATTGATTTATTAAATTGTCTTTCAATTTTTTATTATAGAGTGTTCTTATTTAGTTTGATTTGCTGTTTTGAAAAATGATTTTTATTTAAACAGTTAATCTTTTTATATATACTTTTTATTCCATTAATATTAAAAACAATTGTTACTCATGACAAAGCATAGGAGTGTCTTGTAAATAATACAGGTGTCTGGTTGTGCTAAAATAACATGCTTGCTGGAAAGTTAAATCACTAAATTTCAATAATTTTCATAAAAGTCATCACTGACATGATAAAGACACCTAATACAAGATTATTACAGTGATCACTTCTTACAGTGAATACAATGACAAACTGTATTGTTATAAAAGTCATTTACATCTTCCCCATCTAGTGAGTCCGTATCACTATTAATATAATGTCCACTATTATGATCACATTTATTAACAATAGCTTATTATTATCAAAATTATCAAACAAAAACCCATAATATTTTCCTACATTAATGTAATCATTTAGTACTACCATTTTTAAACTAATTACATTTTCCACAAATTGTGGAATGATTTTTAGATACTTAAAACATGACTAACTGCAAATTACTCTTGCATCTTCAGTAAATCATTCTGAAGTTTAAAAACTTAATTGTACTCCACTATAAAGACACATGGATTATGCAAAAGTTACTATAATTACTAAACAAAATGCAGCAATCTCCTACTCACCACTGGAAATTAATTTAATAACTATATTACATTAAAATGATATCATACAACACATTAAAAAAAATCTCAAAAAGATGTTTTGTTCCAAAATAGTTTATTTTTTAATTCATTCAATACATAATAATTAGAAGTGTACAGTAAAAATGTGCACTTATATTATTGACATACTCTAACTAAATATAATAAACAAGTTTACTTGCATGATGATAAACTACCCCACATCTATAGAATTCAGTTAGTGACTTCACATAAACGGTAGCACATTATCCAAAAAGCCACATAAATTTCAAGTTAATTTCCTTATTTAATGCCACAAAATAAAACTAGATTGGAGTAATCCCAAGATTTTCTTTGCAAAACAAGTGGGCATTCAACCTCTGAGCCAAACTATATACATTTTTAAAAATTTCATCTCTGCATTCATATCTTTACAATGTATGCAGTATACCATCCAAAACAGATTCTAACTGCTTCAGTAGTTTTCGAGATTACAAAGAGCTAATGATTTTGGCAAAATCCTGTTTTATTGCTAAACTATATATACTTTTTGAATTATTTTTCTGCGTTCACATCCGCATAATATTTAAAACTTGCCAACCAAATTTGTTACAAATTGCTCCAGTGGTTTTTGAGATTATAGAGGACCAATGATTTGACATCCAGAGACTGATAAAAGTCATTTCTGGTGTATAGGGTATGGTATATAAGGATCTCACTAATGTACTTATGGTGAAAACTCGACTTGTGATAAAATCCCGATCACAATACTTTTCTATCAATACAGTAAAAAGGTGGGTTTTTTTTTTTGCTATATCGATACAGTAAAAAAGTTGCTTAATCTACTACTAAAAGCATATCTATCAAAAAAAAGTGATAAAAGTCACAAGTACTATCACTATACTTTCCTCTAGCTCTCCACACGAGGAAAGTAAAACATCAAGTGGTTACACTTAATTTTTAAACAATGACTTAATCCCAAAATTCTATTTTATTAAAAGCATATCCAAACCCTGCTTGCTGCCACTCATCAGCTCTTGGATTTCATTTTATTGCTCATCATTTCATGACTTTTAATTTGGCTTTTCCAGCCACCTCGTTGCTTCCAGTGACACTGCATAGACATTAAAAACATTTATCCAATTCACATTAAATTTAGGGGACCTGTATCTATTGGTTATATATTTTTTCTTCTATTTCAGACAGTTAATGTGAAATATTCAGGGAGTTACGCTTATTCTGTTTGTTTTTTTACCTGTCTTATGTTTCTTACTTCCAGAATCCAATTGGCTGTGACTATCTTAAGTTATAATTTAAAAGACTTTCTCTCGCTTTGGCTACAGAATCATTGCACAAACACAAAAACTTTTATAACTATTGGTCAAAAGTATATGTTTTAAAACTTCCAACAGAAAAATAAATCCTTGTTTTTGTACCCTTTCATTAACTTATATGTTTTAAACCTTCCAACAGAAAGATAAGTCCTTTCTTTTGTGCCCTTTCATTAAGTTATACTTTTTAAAACTTCCAACAGAAATATAAATCCTTGCTGTAGTTTTGTGCCCTTTCATTAACTTATCATCTACCCTTTCTTAATGACAGCCAACAGTTGTGAGACTATGGTCTAAAAATGGTAAAGGGGTGGCCAAATGAGTACTTGTTTTGTTTATAAAATGTGTAAGAAACTTAGGGTTCAGTCTTTTTATAAATATTACACAATCCAGAAATGTTTAAAAAACACTAAACATTATATCTCTCAAATAATCCAGTAGCAACATATATAAAATACCATTAACAAATTCTAATTTATTCTCAGAACAAAAGCAGCAAACTATATAAAAAACTGACCCAAAAAATATAACAACCATCATCATCTGCTTGAAATTAGCACCAGAAAAACCTGACATGGAGTTAACAATTTCCTAATTTCATGATTTTATTTTTAATTTTCATGACCTAAATAACCATGAATTTTATGACCAATAGACACTCTGCTAAATAATTATTGGCATAAATTAATTTGTGGGGCATGCAGCAATTGACTCAATTTCTACATGCAAATTAATATAAATTTTCATAATAGTACAACCTACAGAGATTTTCTCTACTCTAAAAATTTGAAACAACAACTGATCTCAATAATTTTTTGGATCGACCTCACATAAAACTTCAGTATTTATTTATTTATTTATTTTCACATTTGAATCTATTACAACATTAAGCAACGATATTTACCTTGAAAAGTCCTCCATGATCTTCTAAAGAAACACTGAGCCTTGTATATGTATCTCCCAAATTTGTAAGGCTCCCACTCATTGGAGGACCATCTATTTGAACCATGGGCTGACTAGCATGAATAAGGGCAGGGGTGCTGCGGCATTCCTCATGAGAAGAAATAGCTTGAAGGGAAAATACTAAAACTTAAGCAACAGCATATAAAAGAATTAAAAGAATAAATAGTTTAAAGCAGTTGTAAAATATGTCTGAGAAAAATTCTATGGTATGAAGTAGCATACAGGAAGTTCCCACTTTCTTTATGACTTTATATGAAAGTTTTTTAAATGATATAGTATAAAAAAAATTATTCAAACTTTGAAAGTTATTTCAGGTGTCTCACCTGAAATAACTTTCAAAGATTGGTTCAAAATAACTTTCAAAGTTATTTCAGGTGTCTCACCAAGAAGTATGTCTGAGAGTGTGTGTATGCATTAAGGCAGACAGATTTTAATTTTCAGGACATAATTAGTTGCTATGCTGACATTATTAAGACTTCTTTAAGAGCTGTTAAGCATGCATTGCTTTATTCTTCCTTCGAAATATGTAGTGTTATGTAATATTTCAAATTTATTAACCCCTCTTAGTTAAGTATACTACCAAAATAAAGGGATAATACAGTGAATGATGATAACAAGAAACTGCAAAAAACCATTACATTAGATTAAAACAAAATATATTAAGGCATTACATAGGACCCTGAGGCTGAAAAAACTGGCAAAGATTTAGCTACCAAAGATTTGCTAAGTTCATCAACTGTAAGTATACTTTTAAAAGACAGAGAAATATTTAAAAGGAAAAAAAAATACATTATGAATGCAATCTACTTGTATACAAAAAAAAAAAAAAGAGAACCTTATTCTTCATATGGAAAACTTCTAATTGCACAGATAAATAATCAGAATGAATGACACCATACGTCTATAGCATATACTACCATTTTTTAAAAATCTTTACCCCTGTTTTAACACTTTACAACATAGTTGAAAAGAATTTATGACTTTGCTCATTCTGTCTGTCTGTCTGTCTCCGTTAGCATAACTGCCGTAAAAATAAGTTTATCAAAATGAAATTTTAGTACGTTGTTCTGACGGTCTGTGGGACCTATAGAAATATAAATGAATACTATCACCCAATTAGTTTTGGATTGAATCCGGGTTGAAAAAATGAAATACATTGAATGCTGTAGGACCTAATTTTTCAAACATTTTTTAAGCGGATTTGAAATTCACAAATTGCTTCGAAAATTTTAGGAAATATTCAAATTACCCCATAAAATATATAAAAAAAAATTCAGCAAAATATATTCAGCAGTTTTTTAAACAAAAATTAAAATAATAATTACACCTTTTATATGAAGAAATCACGTGACTATTATATGAAGCGATCACGTGACCCACTTCAAAATAAAATATGGCACCCATCTTGTGTTAAAATCGTAATTTTTAAAGTTCTTTTTAATTCATATTTAGTGTTGTATCCCCTAAAACCGCTTTATTTTTGCTTAAATTCTGAGCATCTAGATACTGAAATAACACAATTACAATATATTTCAGTTTAAATGATCATCCAACTTTGATTATTTCTACGAAACTTAATTTTCACTTATGGAGAATGTAAACAGCAAAAGATGTAGAATGAGTTGTATAAGAATTGCTGCATTTCTTTAATGCAAAATTATTTACCTCATGGAGTCTGCAATATAGCTGATATGAATGAAATATTCATTACGGTCCCTGTGGATGCCTCCCCCACTGGGTTCCGGTCTAAATTGGGTGGCACTTCCCGACCATCCAAACTGTTACCTTACACCTTTCTGATAGGTCGGACGGTCTGGGTTTCAACAACAACAGAAAAGCAGACGATTTGTTCGATGAAGTTTTAAGCATAGAGTTTAATTACTTGTACCTCCATGGTCTTTAGTTTTAAATAAAATAAATTATTATAGTATTGTGATGAATGAAATTAATGGAAAAAAGTTTATGAATGAAATGCTGCTTTTATAGAGAAAGCCAGACGTGTTATATTTCAATGACGTCATTTGAATAAATTTCATTTGTTTTCGATGAAGTTTTCAAATATAATAAATTATTATAGTATTATGATAATTCTAAAAATATTACCGAGGAATGTATCACATGTTAGAGATGTTTAAACCAGGCAATTTATATTTCAATGCCGTCATTTGAATGAAGTTCATTTTTTTTTTGATGAAGTTTTAAGTTTTCAAATATAATAAATTAATGTAGTATTGTGATAATTTTAAAAATATTACCGAGGAATGTATCACATTTTAGAGATGTTTAAATAAAATTGCATTGAAGTTGGAAAGTGTTTCATAATCAATGCTTTATGCATGATTGATCTTTCTTGTTTTTAAATGCTTAAAGAAACAAGAAAGATCAATCATGCATAAAGCATTGATAATGAAACACTTTTCAACTGCAATGCAATTTTATTTAAACATCTCTAAAATGCTATACATTCAGAAGTGATATTTTTAAAATTGTCACAACACTACAATAATTTATTATATTTGAAAATTTCATCGAAAACAAATGAACTTTATTCAAATGGTGTCATCAAAATATAAATCGCCAGGATCTCTATATAAAAGCAGTCAACATTTCATTCATAAACTTTTTTCCATTCCCTTCATTCAGCGGCGATATAATAATTTATTATATTTGAAAACTTCATCAAAAACAAATGAACTTTATTCAAATGGCGTCATCATCTCTACTTATAATAAAACAGAGTGTGTGTTTCATGGGGAACGCTTCAGGCACGATCAACTCCTCAAAGGGATAGACAAACCATGAATGTTTGAAACATGAATTTAAATGGAAAATCTATCACCATGGTTTATTTTTCACAAGTTTTTAATCAACAATGAAAAGTATTAAGAAATCAAAATGGTCATTTAATTTAAATGCGTTTGTTAATGCTTATTATCATATTTTCAATTTGAATAATAAATAAATGGATATAAAAATTTATCTTATAAATGAACGGTTTAATTTTTCTTTTAATAATATTAATTGTGGATTGCGTACATCACTTTCATTTATTTTGGCAGAGTTTTCAAGCTTATATATTGTGTTTAGCTAATAAAATCATATATTGTGTTTAGCCAATAAATTGATTTGGCCGATTGTTGAAACAGAAAAAGAGTAGAACGGGTATATCTTCTAATATAATTTTAGTGTTTTCATTTAGTATATACAAACGAGATCTGGATGTTTTACGTAGATATGTAAATTCAGAGCTACGAATTTGGCGCAATATTGCTAACTTGGCAACTTTTCTTAAACATTGCCAAATTGACGGAAATGTCGCCAAACTTTTTAAAAACAATGCAAATCAATGAAATTAAATTTGTTTTGTTTGAAGAGAGTACTGAAATGATGTTTCTTTTGCATTTGTCTGTCAGTTCAACAGTCCTACTTAGTAACACATTTAGCGAATTTTTAAACTGTCACGAAATTGATGAAAATGTTTGTAAATCCATAAAAATATATTGAAATTGATAAAATTGCGCTAAATAAATGAAATGAATTGTGTTTTGTTAGGGGATAGTATTGTGAGGATGTTTCATCAATTTGTCGCCAAATGGGCCTGTCAGTTCTACAGTCCCACTTGGCTATACATTTGACGATTTTTTAAAATGTCGCCAAATCTTCCACAGAGATAGCATTATTCAGACGATATTTTTCGTCTTAGCATGTCGCTTAGCAACGGATTTAAATCCAATGTGTTATGAGGTAGACAATTTTTATTAAATCTTTTCCGTTATGAATAAAGAAGATATGTATATAAAATAAATTTCATTGCCATTGCATTTTTGACTAGATAATATGAATTATTCAGATTTAAACATTATTATCATTGATATTTTCAAGTTATGCCATTGTTTTATTGCGGCAAAAATTGTTGAAACTCATATATTGTACGTTGTACGAGTAATCTTCTACAAATGCACGAGTATATCTTCTAATCTACGATAATATAAGTAATACAGGTATATTGGCATATATTGGAATCAAGTATTGCCTTCTGGTATAAAGATTATGGGGATTATTGATATTTTCAATTTATTATGTCATCTGTTTTATTTTGGTTCAAGTTATTATGCCATTATTTTATTGCGGCAAAAATTGTTGAAACTCATATATTGTACGTTGTACGAGTAATCTTCTACAAATGCACGGGTATATCTTCTAATCTACGATAATATAAGTAATACAGGTATATTGGCATATATTGTAATCAAGTATTGCCTTCTGGTATGAAGATTATGGGGATTATTGATATTTTCAATTTATTATGTCATCTGTTTTATTTTGGCAAAGATTTTGGAGACTCATATTATAATGCGGGTAATCTTCTACTAAAATGCTGACATATCTTCTAATCTAAGATTCTTAAACTTCTTTTTAGGAGCATTAAATTAAATATTTTAACAGAATATTTTGATTAAAAATGTCATTTAGTATACTATACTAATTTGCGCATGATTATGAATTTTAAGTTTCTTTATATTAAATACTCCGTAAGAAGAAGCGGTATGCGGTTAGTAATATATAAATCTCTCTATAAGCAGTCAATATTTCATTCATAAACGTTTTTCCATTCTTTTCATTCAGCGGCGATATTTTTAAAATTATCACAATACTACAATAATTTATTTTACTTAAAAACTTAAAACTATAAAGGAAACTTTCTAACCCCATGCTTAAAATTTCATCGAAAAAGGCAATACTATAGAATCGTCTGCTTCTCTACTATATATTTAATGGGATAATTCGAATATTTCCTAAAATTTTCGAAGCAATTTATGAATTTTGAATTCACTTAAAAAATGTTTGAAAAACTAGGTCCTATAGGGTTCAATATATTTCATTTTTTCAACCCGGGTTCATTACAAAACTAATTGGGTGATATTATTCATTTACATTCCCATATGTCCCACAGACAGTCTCAACAACATACTATAATTTCATTCTGATAAAGTCATTTTTACAACAGTTATCGTGAGAACGGATAAACAGACGGACAGAATGAATGAACAAAGTCATAAACACTTTTCAACTATGTTGTAAAGTGTTAAAAAATGGAAACAAATGTGAACAATTTTTTTCAACAAGCAATAGGTGGTTTGATCAGTACAAAAAATGAGCTGCTTGGCATAACATCAAAATTCTTAGAGAATCTGTGCATGTTGATACTGAAGTGCCAAAATTATTTTCTAAAAAATTTGAAAGAAATATTAGAAGAGGAAAATTACTTGCCACCCCAGGTATGAACGCACGTGCCATCAAGATGTTATATTGCGAAGAAGCATCACCAATTTCGGATTTTAAAACATTGAAAGACTGGCTAATTTTAGTGCATGGTGGAAATGTTACTGGCAACTGCAAATTAAAACCCCTGACAATGCATTGTGCTGAAAATCCAAAGGCACTTAAAAAAATTATTAAAACTACACTTCCAGTCATATGGAAAGCCAATAAGAAAGGTTGGATTATCAGTTCGCTATTTGAAAATTAGTTTTCACATTATTTTGTGCCTGAAGGGAAAAAATATTGTGAAGATAAAAACATTTCTTTACATGTAATTTTACTTTTGGATACTTACTCTCTCTACAATGCAACATCACCACCTCAATGTTAAAATAATGTTCTTGTCACCAAACAACTACCATGTTGCAACCAAAGATCTATTATCTAATGTTTAAAGTGCCTTACCTTCACCAGACATTTGAAATATTACTTAAAGCAACCGATAAAGAGTGGGTGTCTAACTGTTGAAACTGGATGTCTCTGCATATGATGGTTGATATTTTTGAAGCACACAGAAAACCTCTTAGAAATGGAAGAACAAGAAAAAGAAGATATTGCAAATAAAACTTATGTCCGTTCTTTTAATTGTAAAACGTCTTAAAGCATATGAACTTATTGAAAGGGAAACTAAACTATCTGAGTCACAAGATTCCAACTTAGAGAGAATTATCAAAGTTGCTAAAGATTTAAATAAATGCCTATGCCTCATATCGGGAGATTTATAAAGAAAATCAAAAACACTCTTGAAAGCAAAACATTATTCTCTACATATAGATACTGTAACTAGTTCTAACTCTAACAAATGAAACATGAGTATGGTGGAACTGTAATTTAATATGGCAGAAACTTCAACATACAGTGGACCATTGTATTTATACATTGAGGATGATGATGATCCAATATGTTTTAAATACATACTAGCTGTGGTGCCCACAGCCAGCAATCACTATTTTATTGAAGTCATATTTTTTGCAATAACTTTTTTTAAACAAATAAATAAAAAATCTGATGTGGGCAGCACATGGCTTTCCTTATATAATGCAATGAATTTACAACCTTTACAGTAAAAAACAAAATAGGTTATTCTTATAGTAAATACTTATTGAATTTTTGCCAATTAGTCATCATTTACATTGATTTAGCATCATTTTTATCCATTTGGTGAGATTTTAGTTAATTTGGCAACATTTAAAAGTTTTTTTAAATGTTTTGCGTTAATTTGGCAACATTTTGAAAGAATGTCGCCAAGTTGGCAACATTCTGCCAAATTCATCGCCAAAATCTCGCCAAGCATTATGGAAGGAGAAATAAGTTATTCTTATAACAGATAAATGACTACTGGCATTCAAATTAGGTAGCACTGCACACTGCTATGTTATCGAATAAGGGGATACCCCAGTAACTACTAGGGAATCCCCTTATTCGCAGGGATCTCCCCTTATTCGATAACTCTTTTACCTACCTATTTCGCATAACATTTACATAATACATTGCATCATTAAATTGTTTCAGTTTATTAGCTCACAATATTTAATCAATTGTTTGTGTTATCAGCCATACATAGTACTATCAATTGTGTATTTGAAGATTTCTGACCTTAAGAAGAGAAAAAAGGTATTTTTATCTAACTAAAATTTTTACCATAGATAACATTCCACAAAATGTCGAAAGTTTCAAAGATTCGTAAATAGTAAGTCATTTCTTTAGAAGTTAAATTAAAAATCTTGGACTGTCTTACGAGAGGTCAAGGTGCAACATCTGTGGGCAAGGATTTTGGCTTGAACGAAGCTACTATCAGAACCATTAAGAAAAATAAGAATGCCATACGGAAATCTGTCATCTGTGAATCAAAACTTTGTTCCAAAACATCGTCATACATTAGAGATGAAGTGTTAGTAAAAATGGAAAAATGTGTAGTGCTTTGGATGGAGGATTTATTGCATAAGAAAATACCTGCAGATGGAAATATTTAGCAGATGGTACTACGAATGTATAAGCAAGTGCAGATATCGGAGTCATCAACAAGTCGTCAAGATAAAAGAAAACAATTTTTGGCTAGTGATGGAAGGCTAACAGGGTTTCTTAAAAGAAATGCATTTCATAATTTAAAAATTAAAGGAGAAATTGCATCAGCAGATGATGAGGCTGCTAAAAGCATTCCAGCAAAACTACTCAAAATAGTCAAAGATGGGGGCTATGTTCCCGGCCAAATTTTCAATGCCGATGAAACGAGTCTATTCTGGAAAAAAATGCCTGCCAGAACTTTTATAGCAAAATCTGAAAAAATTGCTAGAGGGTTTAAAGTTGCTAAAGATCAGGTAACTTTTTTATTGTGTAGCAACGCTTCTGGTGACAAAAATTTAAAGCCTTTTTTAATCAACTGATCATTAAGGCCACGTGCTTTGAGAGGAAAACACATTCAACAGTTGCTGTTCATTGGAGGGCAAATAAATAGGCCTGGATGACAGCAGGTCTATTTACGGAATGGTTTGAAAAATGCTTTGTTCCTGAAGTTAAAAGATATATGGAGCAATGATGTCTTGATTTTAAAGTACTTTTGGTCAGTAGATAATGCGTCCAGTAATCCGGTATTACAGCATCCAAATGTTGAAATAATCTTTTTGCCACCTAATACCACTTCCTTGATTCAACCATTAGACCAGGGTTGAAACCCAGACCGTTCGACCTACCAGAAAGGTGTAAGGTAACTGTTTGTACGGTCGGCATTAGACCAGGGTATAATCGCTACCTTTAAGTTATATTATACTCAACGAGCATTCCAACATATTTAAAATGTAGTAGAGAATGACAACCTTACAATCGTTGATGCATGAAAAAAATATTCAATTATGGATTGCATTACATATGTTTCATTGGCCAAAGAGAAGTTAAGGGTATCAACATTAAATGCTTGCTGGAAAGCACTTTGGCTAGAATGCGCCAAGAGTGTTAACTCAGTGCCTCAAATAATGATGGAGTTTTCTAAAATTATAGCCTTGGCACACGAAATTGGAGGAGAAGGATTTGAGGACCTACAAATTGAAGACATCGACGAATTAATGATAGATCAACCTCTAGATGTGGATGATCTGATTGATTTAATAACAAATGACGGTAATAGTACTGAGGATCGTAATAGCGATAACAAGGAAGAGGCCGAAATACAGGGTCTTTCAAAAGTCTGTATAAACTTTAAAAATTCCTTAAAAATCGAAAAATCATCGCATAGAGATACGATTTGTACCATAAGTATTGTCAGGACGGGGTTTTTTTATTGACGTGAAAAAATAACTTACTGTACATTCAGTACCTTTATTATGTGTTATTAGCATCATGTGTTTGACAAGTCCTCCTCCACAAGGTATTTCACAATTCAGGCGAGTGAAAACACCCGCAACTGCAGAATGCAGCATGTCTGGATGGATGAAACTCACTTCACGACGAATAGAATCTTTTAGTTCCGATAATGTGGAAGGGCTGATTGATAAACTCGTGACTTTAAGTACCCCCACAACCAAAAATTAACTGGTGTCAAATCTGGAGACCGAGGAGGCAATGGGAGCTTGCAATGCCTACTGATAAGTCTAAAATTAAAAACGCAGCAACTGAAACAGCGTCTGGGACTAACAGCGCTTCTGAAGCTTCAAGGAGATTGAATATTTCTGTATCCTCGGTATGGCGTATCCTTCACGCTATCTTAAATCTGTATCCTTACAAATTACAATCACGCTATCAGCTTTTACCGGTAGATACCACACAGCGAGAAACGTTTGACAAATGGGCTATGTCAAAAACCGCACAGGAACCACAGTGGTTATTTAATATGTTGTGGACAGACGAAGTCCACATTTCACTTCATGTAAATGTGAACACATACAACTGTCGTATATGGGCGACTTCTAATTCACATGAGTACATAGAGCAGCCACTTCATTCACCACGAGTGACAGTTTGGTGTGGCTTCACTGGCTCTTACTTTCTGGGATCCCTTTTCCTCGAGGAGTTTAGCTCAAGTACTGGTTAGAAAACTTGCACAGTAAACGCACAGCGTTATTTGACTCTTCTGCATGAGCAAGTCGTACCGTCTTTGTGAAGAGGAAATATGATATCTACTGTAACATTTATGCAAGATGGAGCACCATCTCACATCGCAACTCCAGTAAAGGAATTTCTAATTGACACCTTTCAGGGAAGACAGACTTATCAGTAGGCATTGCAAGATCCCATGGCCTCCTCGGTCTCCAGATTTGACACCAGTTGATTTTTGGTTGTAGGGGTATTTCAAGTCACGAGTTTTATCAATCAGGCCCTTCCACATTGTCGGAACTAAAAGATTCTATTTATCATGAAGTGAGTTTCATCCATCCAGACATGCTGCATTCTGCAGTTGCGGGTGTTTTTACTCGCCTAAATTGTGCCATACCTTGTGGAGGAGGACATATCAAACACATGATGCTAATAACACAGGATGCTAATAACACATAATAAAGGTACTGAAAGTACAGTAAGTTATTTTCTTTGTCTTTCCAATGCGTTCAGTGCCACCTATAGGTGATTTTTTAACCCCCCCCCCCTCCTAGCAATACTTATGGTACAAACCGTATCTCAATACGATGATTTTTTGATTTTTAATGAATTTTTAAAAAATTATATGGACTTTTGAAAGACCCTGTATATCAACTAACTGCTAGTTTAATTGGAAAGGGTCTAACATTTGGGAAATGTATGATGAATAATTTTTCAAAAATTGATCCAAACATAGAATGTGCCCAAAATTCGAACGAGATATGAAGAATTGCTTGGCTGGGTATCAATAGTTGTATAAAAAAACTTAAAAAACCAAAAGTTCAACTATCTACAACAGATTTTTTAATATAAAAGTCGAAAGCGCAAGACCTTTCGGAAAGTAGTTTGGCAGTTCAAAACAGCATTACCGGACGAAAGTCTCCATTAAAGAGCTTGACGGATGTGAATATCTCTAGTGATAATAACGACTTTGGTCTAGTTCATTGCAAACAATTGCACTTATTATCAAGTAGCGACGAATAAATATGTAACTAAATATTATTTCTTTATTTCTATTTTTAATTTTGAGTTTTCTATTCTTAATTTTGGATTAACAGATTCCCTTTTTTTTGCTTGTGCTACTTATTTTTACCTATGAATTATGTATTTTAAGCTTTATTGCTCAATAAAATTGCATTCGTATGCATATCAGAACTTTTATAGTTTTCAGCATTTTTTTTACATGGTTCTTAAGCTAAATATAGTTTTTTATTTCATCTTACAATGTTTTTTGATTACATGGAACATATCACCTATTTTACTATAGGAAACCTACCCTTTTTTTTACATGAATTTCTGAGAAACGCATGTATCGTATGTACCGTGTAAAAAAAGTGTTGAGTGTATAATGAAATTTTGGATCAAGTTCTTTTTCTTTTGATATTACAAAAGTTGAACTTCTTTTACAAAATATTATTTATGTAAAACCATTTTGGCTCCATCAGACTGGAGCCACCAATGATTTTTTTAATATCATTGAAAGTGGGTTCTTGAGACCCAGACTGTCCGACCTACCAGAAAGGTGTAAGGTAACTGTTTGGATGGCCGGCATAGAAAGTAGGTTGTTGTTGAAACCCAGACCGTCCGACCTACCAGAAAGGTGTAAGGTAACTGTTTGGACATAGAAAGTGGGTGTACAATTAAAAATATGTGGCATTGAAAGAATGTCAGCTTGTACTTAACACTTAAGTCCTTTCTAATCTACAGAATTGCTGCCTTGCTCATATAGAAATTTATATTAATATTAAAATTAGTAAAACAAACTTTTAAATCAAGTGCTCCCCGCCAGCAATGACATCATTTCAAAATCAGCAAAAAACACTAAATTAACATGTGCAGGCACAGATGTGATTGCAAGCACCATGATACTGATCTATTATAACAAGGTTAGATTACCATAATTTTCGTCAAAAAGGCAGTAGCAGCATAATCCCACACTGAAGGAAATGCACTTAAATGTATGGCAATATCATCTTGTGGAATAAAGCACACTATGCACATGAAGACTAAGTAAAGCATTCAAATTATAGTTGAGTCAAAAATCTATTTCATGCATTCTTACCTTCTAAGTTAAAAGGTAGGCCCCACCTCTCAGCCTCTTGTTGGAGCCAAGACTTTTCAGTCTCTAGAGAGGCTTTGCCTAAAAACACAAAAGCAGATGCAAAAGCCACACTCAAAGCGTAATGTCACATATTATTGGGTTACGACTGCATAGCAATGTAACTGCACTTTACAACACAACACATTAAAAGCAAAAAAAGCTGTGTTAAACATAACAATACACTTCATACAAATATTTTATGTGTTATGAAATGAATTAAGTTAATTTTGATGCACACCTGGTGAATAACATCTGGTGTTGCCAATACTAGGCTGATGTTAACTCCAAGAAAAGCAAACAGCTATACCAAAATAACCCAACGAAAAATTATGAAAGAAAATATTCATTTTCTGCAGATAGTCTCCTGAATAAAATATTTCAATGGTTTCATACAAATATACACTTAACAGAATAGAAAATATACAAGGTGTCTAGAAAAGTCTGTGGGGAAATTTCTCAAGAACGAAGAGAGTTATCGTTATTTTTTTAATGCAGTTGTATAGGAAACTCTCATGGCACTACACGACAAGATAATTTTCGGGGGCTAATGCTCCTTTTTATGGAGGTTTTATGGGGAGGGGGCTACCTTGCTCCCTTTTAGAGATAGAGACAAAAATAAATTTCAAAGTTGTAGAGCATTGCCAAATTAGTACAAAAATGAGTTTGTCCAATAGAAAAAGATGAGAGAACCCTGAAAACTAGGAATTAAGACTCTAAATTGTTTTGAAATCCCTTTTAGAAAATCTTAAAACTGAACAAATCCACAATAAAAAAAACATTCAAAGCAAGATGGGGAAAATGTACTGAAAGCAGTTATTTTCTGCTAAACAAAAGACTGGAGAGAGAGATTTATCAATGTTGCATTGTATAAAAGTAAGACATTTAAAAAACACAACACAATTGTTCGAGAAATAAGCTCATAAATTTCAAATTTACAGACATGTAAATAATACAAACTTTTTGTGAGCAAAGACAATACACTCCCAACAAGGGCATTAGTAAATACTGACTTAACATCACAGAAGACCACAGTCAAGCCACAAAAGTTTAAATTATAAATTTCCTTTACAAGCTGAGCCGAATTTTAGCAAGTATGGACATTATTACTAAGAAGGCATATAAAATATATTCCTTTAGCGAAAAAATAAAAAATTATTCTAACTGTTGCAAAAGGCAAAAAAATGTAAAGTGAAAAATGTCATTATTAATTAAACTGCATATAACAAAAAAAGAACAACATCAGTTGATTTTGAAAATAAACTCAGCTTTCTTAGTCATAACAAGAAAAATTAAACAGTTACACCAATAAAGACAGTACTAATGAAGAATGCTTGTTTTGATTCCAAAATGTATTGATATTATAATTTTTAATATGCTGTTTTAACAAATACTATTTTCACAGTGTAGAATAATTTAGGATACAAATGGATAATTCAGGTGAGTTCTCAAATATGGTAAATTAATCAGATATGACAAGCAGAAAAGGGAAAGACATTAAAAATTCAGAAAATTTGGATAAATGCACATTTTTCCAAATTTCTGTAATAATTCTATTTCAAATTTGTATAATATGTAATCAAATTAACAGAAGTAATTCATTAAATGACAGTTTTGTTGCCATATATTTTACTATTCAAACTTTGTTAATTATTATAGAAGACAATTTCTTCAATATGAAAATTTATAATGCTAACATTGCTTTAAAATCAACTATAATAGAAATGTTTAACTCATTAACTAATTTAACGAACATTTTTAAAAATTAAGAACCAACACTTTAACCATTTTTCTTCTAAAAAATGGCTTTCTGTTAACTGTTTAATAATTACCTCATTTTCATACTGGAACATAAGTACTAGCTTGTTGCATGACTTTTTAGTATATATGTGCAATATGGTTAATTTTGGCCAACATAATCAAGCATTATCAAATTATAAAATTTATAAACAAATATATTTGATAATGAAATTTTTTCAGAAACAAATATAATGATGTACAATTCAGTAACATAGTAGGAATTTTTTATTTAAAAAATGTGTTAAGAAATAGCAAAATGTAATAATGTCGTGGACAAAAAAATTACACAGAGCTAACACTGGATGAAAGCAAAATCACTATCTTAAATGAACTACATAATAAAAAAACATTAAAAAAAACTACACATAAAAAACAAATTAACTGAAAAATGTCTAAAATTAGGAGAAGCACACATACTTCAGATAATAGGTGAAAATTCAAACCAAATTTTATCATATTGCATTAGAAATAAACACTTAGAACACTTAAAATCTCATGTCAAACAGCAAAATTTAATTGAGCAAAGGAGTCAAAAAGACACCTTAAACAATCGAGTGCCAATACATACAAACTTCTAAATAAAAAAGAAAAGCTTGTGAACTAGTTATCATAGACACCTGTTCCAATACCTTTCATTTATAAACAGAAATAATCATTAACTAGCTTGATATTAGATAGTCATCTAAGATTTCCTTTGAATTTCAGGATCCAACTGTGTATACTATTTATTAGATTTAAAGAATCTTCAGCCAATGCAAAAAATAAACTTTTTCTGTAATTTGAGAAAGAAAATCTGCCATGACAGCATAATTTAGCTACCTAAAGGAAATGTATTAAAAAGTGCTGAAAGGTAAAATAAAACTAGATTATTAGCTGTTATTTCTATACTCTACTATTATGTGATTAATGTAGATGTAGTTGAATTTTTTATCATAAAGATTTGGGGAAATATACAAAAATTCAATATCTGTTGGCTTGAAATTTTGGCAAACACTTTCGATCGAGATAAAGTAAGCAGAAAAAAAGCAATAATAACAAGTGAGACTAGTGAAGAAACATAAATTTCAACTAGTAGTACCTTAGCATATTTACATATAGATATACACAATAACAGATAAAATGTTGATTTTATTAATTTTCAAATGTCATTACACAGTCACTGTTTTTGTTTAGACATCAATATATGATGCTAAAAAATTTTAAATATTTTTTCTTGGTATCAGTGAAGTGACTTTTGTTCAAAGCAGAATGTTGTATATACACGAGAATATGCTCAGCTGGTCACCTTTTTAGCATTCTTGGACAATGGTTTCATTGTTGTTACCACTCGTCTGCAAAAAGGGGAAAATGCGACGACCAAAACATAAAACTCTTTTATATTAAGGAATTAAAATTTTTTTACTGGAAGTTTGAATTACAATTACTTTCAGGTAGTAACCAATCACTTACGGCATTATTTTAGCCCCATCTAATGCTAACAAAACTCGTAAGTACTCAGAATAATGAGCTGAGCAAATAGAAGTTTATTCCACTTACAGTGCAAAAGTTATTCTGATTGCTTAGAGTTTTGTAGACCGTAGACAGGACTAAAATAAAGTCCTGGACTGTTGCTGGCTGAAATTTAAAACTTCCACAAGAAAGTGTCTAAAATTCTTGCTTTAAAGGAGCTTTGAGCAATCTGGTCAATTAATCATATAGCTCTTACTAATTAATTACAAAACCATGATCCAAGGATGGTGAAGACAAGGCCCAGTGCACCTTTTCTTATATTTCATTTTCAATAGTACTGATGTGACAATGACACCTTCTGAGTAATGCAACATTAATATTATTACATCATTCTAAGCTGCAGCATAAAAAAATCTGATGTGGACGGCATATGACTTTCCCTACAGACTCAAATTCATTTTCTCTTTCTTTCATAATTCACTCCACTGCATTTAACTGCACAAAATTATATAGATACTTATTTAAAATTAAACCAAATTTGCAGTTTTAATTCAATTTCCAATTTCATTTGACAACGGGCTATATTTTCAAATGGCAAAATTGCAAGTAACTGAAATATATTGAGAATGGGCTCTTAAGAGTGATGGGCTGGTCTTATTCTTTTTTCATAAAAAATTAGATATAAAACAAGCATTTAATCACATTTAGTTTTTATTTCATATTTTAACTTTTTGAGGACTATTAAAAAAAAAAGCATATTCTATTTTTTTTTTAAATCATACTAAAATTTGATCAGTACCAGGGTAAACCACATGAGACTTGCTTACCAAATATTGTGAAATTTAATTGAATAGTTTAAGAGTTAGAATGGATACATACAGACATGCAGAGACACACACAGACACTGACATCAGGCTAAAAATAAGTTGTTAGTGTTGTAGAGTGCTTGAAATGTGTAGATCCATTAAAAACTCAAGTTCAGATTTTCGATACTATTCCAATACTTTCATAATACATTACCATGTAATGTAAGGAAAGTAAAAAGTACTTAGAAATAATATAAGGATAACATGCTCATAAAATACATTAATTTAAACAACAATTACTAAAAAAGTAAATATAGAAAAAGTCTACAAACTACTTAAACATACAGTCATAATTACGAGAAACTAAAGTATCAGGTGGGTAGCGAAATGCAAAAATCCAGTCCTCCTCTACTTTCAATATCCTCCCTGTTATTCGAGCATAGTATTCATAGTTTTCCCTTCCAAACAGGTTACTGACTCCAAAATTGTCTATAAGGAACTTCATTATTCGTGTTGCCACCTGAAATTTAAAAATGGTATATAATATAATCAGTTTAAATGCAAAATTAAAAAACACATGCTAAAATATAATGGACGAACATGTATAATTATTTTTATGAAATATTGATATGAAAAAGAAATAATTCAATTTTAATACATGAATTAAAAACAAGTGAATAGAAAGAACTACATACACTACCCACTTGCTTCAGGATAACATTTTGTATATTGTATATAATAAAGTCAACCCTTTTCTGTTATATTGCCTAAATGTTTCGAGTTTTTTAGAAGGTTGGGTGAGGAGTTAGACTGTATACACTGGTTTTCAAGGTACTCTTTCCTCATTTGCAGGGAAACAAAAATTCTTAGTACTAATTTTGTAATTCTCTACAACTTTGTAATTGACTTTTCCCTTCTATTTCTAATATGAAGCGAGATCCCATATCTCCTTAAAATGGAGGGAATTGGCCCTCTTAAAGTTGTTTTCTCATGTAGCAACATTGAGCTTTTCTATATGCATACATAAAATAATATACAATAACCCTAATACTTCTCAAGTTATTAATCTGGTCCATAAGTTTCCTTGACACCCTTATATAATAAGAATTATTTGAAAACATTTTTATAACTGCAGGGCATAGTTGAATCTGCTAATAGGGTAACTGCCTAGGAGAACCATGCAAAATAGTGTTAAAATTCCTTAAGTCAGTTATTAATTATCTTTTCAGCATAATACATATTTTTTATACAAAAGACACTCTCATAAAATCTATATCTAATTTTTAACAAATTCTTATGAAATTCAATAGACAGCCTTTATATTGAAATAATGTTGTGCCTCCTCAAAAAAAGGGGATCAATATGACTTCTCCCCCCTCCCCCAATAGTTTCATAGTTTCCAGAGTAGTTAATTAAACTTATTGAAACTATGCTTTGCCCACCAATTCACATTCTACAGCACTTTTGTTCGACATGAGTGTATAAATAATTGATAAAATAGAATAGATTGAATAATTGAAGGGAGTAAAAAAACTGTGCTAACCTGGTGACCATTTTTGTAAACATATTCAATAACTCCACTTTTCATTTATGAATTAGAATGGGAACAAACTGCCTAAAAGGATTCTTGTTTGAAGTAAGAACTTTGTACAGTGTTTATATTTCAAAATACTCCTAATTACATCTTAATCATCAATGCATTTGCATGTTGGAAAGTATGAAAATATCGTCATAGTAAAAGCTGAGATATAGAATATGGTAAGGAGAAAACTAAAATACAAAAAAATAAAAGACCTCTAAGGTTAAGAATGTATTTATCGATCTGATGAATTATTTGCATGGGTGCACTAGTTAAATATATTAATTTTTACAAAAAATATATTAGTTCTCACAACAGGCAAAAATATATGATTACAGATTGTAATACATTTTTTTAATACATTTTACAATAGTTTTTAAGAGGACAAATACAGGGTGAGTCAGAACTCACCCTGTATTTGAAAACTTTAAGGGGTGATAAATCACATCTAAACAAGTAATTTTTGTCATACAAAGCAGTGTCGTAATGCAAGAGGTGAACCGCTAGGTGGTAGCTCATGAAATGAGAAAATGATGACTCTCTCATGAAAGGAGGAAACACAAAAATGACAGAGTAGGCACGAAGCATGTTTTACTGACAGAAATTGCAGAATGCATGGACAACCCGTTGCTCGGCAAACCGTTTTTTGGGACACATTTACGGAGTTCAGAGAGTCAAAAATCCATCTCACAGTGTGTGTGTGTGTGTGTGTGTGTGTGGAGGAGGGGCAGCGGAGATAAAAAAAAAAGAGTTACTTGATCACACTGAATATTACATTTTTACTGGTTCTTCTTCTTCAACCCAGACTGTCTGACCTATCAGAAAGGTATAAGGTATCTGTTTGGTCGGTCAGGAAGTGCCACCCAGTTTAGACCGGAACCAAGTGGGGGAGGCATTTGCAGGAACCATACCCTCCTTCCCATAGCACCAACCTCTCGGAAGGACTTACGGACCCACACGTTTAATGTGATCGTACTTTACGTGAACATGGCAGCAGTTTTGGCAGTGGCGGGAATCGAACCCAGGCCGACCATGTGCAATTCCTGTGCGCTAACCACTGGGCTGTCATGCTCCCACATACAGATTTTCAATTGATATTACTCATTTTCACATACATAAACACCACTTTGAAAATACGAAATTTGTAAAATTCAAATTGTGTATGTAAGTTGAATTTTTCACTTCATCTTAATAATTTTTAGTTTCCCTGCAATACATAGTAATGTACAGGAAAAGTATTGGAATCATGACGAAAATATCAACTCGAATTTTGGACGGATTTAACATTTTGAGACCTCTAAAATACAAAAAAACTATTTCTTGTGTGACGTCTGTGTATGTGTCTGCCTGTGCAATGTATGTATCCACTCTAACTCAAAAACTACTGAACCGAATTTCATAAAATTTGGTAGGTAAGTCACTTGGGTGTGACCCTGGTGCTGATTAGTTTTTAGTATGATTTGGGATAAAAGAACCCGCCTTTTTTTGCGAAATGGCCTGCAAAAATTGCCTGTATCCACTCTAGCTGAAAAACTAATGGACCAAATTTCACAAGATTCGGTAGATAAGTCACTTGTGGGTTATCTGGTAAGAAATGAAAAAAATAATACATTTAATGACTTTTTGAAGCTGCTGCTATAAGTCTTTAATATTTTGAAGATTGCAATATTGACTGCTATAAATTTTTAAATGCAACAGAGAGCAAAGTATGCACATGCGCTGTAAATTTGACAGTTCTAAAGAAAGTAACAGATTTATTACTTTTAAAATAAATAAACTGCATTTAAGCCTTTAATATTCTAATTAATAACCATGTATACGATTTACCATATATAATATTTTTATTTTATCGGTTATATTGCAAATATTGGTTATAGCAAATAATTTTTTCAGTCTCTTTAAGCTTCGTTACATGTAGATTTAACAGTATTTAAGAAAAGTAGGATAAAAAAAATAAAGTAAATTTTACAAGTTTGTAACAATAAAGTTAACTTTACAAGTTTGATTAAATTTTAATTAAAATTTCAGATGTTTTTGCACAATCTTCAGCAACAGAAACTAGTTTTAGAATAAATAAATATCAGTTTCAAAATAACCTCTGACTTTTAACAGAAAAAACAAAATTTATAACTAAAATCAATACAAACATTCTAATAATGAAAAATTAAAGTACATACCAAATTCCTGAAAAATAAAATGGTAAATGAAACAAAAAAATTCTGATTAACTGGACATAAATGTTATAATTATGAAAATACTGCATTTATAGTGCAACCCATTTATAACAAATTCAAAAATAAAGGAAGTAATACCTTGCACAATATTCTATTTGTGTGGTGTGCTGGAGAAAAGTATGGTGATAGTGATTGTGACTCATAACACTATTCTTGATAGATATGCTTTTAACAGTAGATTAAACAAACTTTTGCTTTAATTGGTGTAGCCTAAGAAAGGTATGATGATCATGATTTAATCACATTCAGTTTTCACTAAAAATAAATTGGTGGGGTCCCCATATATCAGAAAAGATTTTTATTGGCCTCTGGGTGTCAAATTTCTGGCTCTTCATAATCTCAAAAATCACTGGAACAATTTGGACAAAATTTCAATGGCAAGTTTCAAATATTACATAGATGTGAATGCAGAGAAAAAAATTCCAAAAAATGCATATAATTTAGCTATAAAACAGGATTTTGCCAAAATAACTGGCCCTTTGTAATCTTGGAAACCGCTGAAGCAATCTTGACCAAATTTCAGTGTCAAGTCATGTGTTATGTAAATGTGAAGGCAGAAATTTTTTTTCCAAAAAATGTATATTATTGGTACAATATTTCTCGATAAGTTATCTATAAAATAAGATTTCATCAAAATTATTGGCCCTTCATAACTTTTTGGACCAAGTTTAGGTGTATATTGCATATATTATCTAGATGTGAACACAGAAAAAAAAAAAAAAATCAGGAAAAAGTATACAGTTTAGTTGTAAACCCGAGATTTTGTAAAAAAAAACACTTAAACTGAACCTTCATAATCTCAAAACCCACTAAAGCAATTTGGACCAAATATGGGTGGCATACTGCATATCTTAAGTAGATGTGAATACAGAAATAGATTATTTCAATGCATATAATTTAGCTCAGAGGTTGAATGCACACTTATTTCAGGAGGAAAGTCTAGGGATTGCCCTTATCCTTTAGCTTTTTAAAATAAATTAGCTTTAACAAAACTTTTCAAGGAACTTATGATTTTGTTATAAACAGGTTTGATTGTAATTTTTCACATATTATCACACTCCAATTCAACAACAAATATGCTAATCTAATCTTAAAAACAACTACTCGCATAGAAACAATACAGAATGACACATTACAAGGAGAGAATATACATAAATTTTGTGACAATGCCGAATTAGATTGCAAATTTATACCTTTTAGCATGCACATATTACGACATTTAATAAGACACTTTAAGCATTAATAGCTGGTTTGAGGCCATGCATTTTTAAGCCTTAATGCTTTTTCATATCAGCTCCACTTTAAAGCAGAAAATTTACAACTTATACACTGACTTCCAAAAGTTAAGCACACAATGCAAATTTTCATTTTTCGAAAGTGTATTTGAATTTGAGTGGCTGAAAATCATTGTGGATGTAGATGGCAGTATGCAAATATCGTATGTTACAGCCAATCATGATGACTGTCTGGATGATGCTAATTAGCAGTCGTTGAAGACACCAGTATTCTGAACAGTTTGAGGAGGTGCATTTAAATGCTGATACGAAGTGTTTATAACTTCTATAGGATTATTTTTGATGATATTCATGTTTCTATGGCTGAAAGAAGACAAATGACAGATAGTAAGCACTGAAGTACTGCTGGACGCATTGAAGCAGGAGAGTCAATCAAAGATGTCGCTATTTTCTTTGGAGTTGATCATTTGGTAATTTCTCGATTATGGAAATAATTCCAAACAAGTCAAACAGATGTCCGGAGACCTGTACCCAGTCATCCAAGGGTTACCACGCCCTCTGATGATCGGTATATTGCTATAGTAGCCAAGCGGAATTAACAAGCGACCTCCACAACTGTTACATCCATGGTTGCAGAGGCACTTGGTACGACAATATTTGCTAGCACACTGTGAGCTGAAGGCTCCACGTAAAGGGACCGTAAGCCCGAGTATCATGTTTTTGTGTTCCACAAATCATCCAAGCCAGAGGGGCAAAATTAAAGTGGTGTCGTCAATATGTCAATTGGGCTATCTCAGATTGGTACAAAGTCATGTTCATGGAAGTCCAGATTTGCCCTGGAATCAGATGATAAGCATATAAGGGTCTGGAGAGAACAAGGCGCACACACACAATCAGGCCAAGAACGTCACTAAACATCATGCATTCAGAGGTAGCAGCATCATAGTGTGGGCTGGAATTTCAATAAATACCACACAGAGTTGCAGATATTTAAGGGCTGTTCTGTGACGACTGCACGGTATTGGGATGAAGTCCTAGACCCCATTGCAAGACTCTACGCTGCAGCAGTTGATCCTGATTTTCTCCTTATGGACGATAATGCCTGTCCCCATCAAGCTAACATTGTTAACGAATACCTGGAAAGTGAAGGCATTTCTCATATGGAGTGTCCGGCATATTTCCCCAACCTTAATCCCATTGAAAACCTTTGGGTTGCCCTCAGGCATGCTGTCTCTGCACGTTTACTTCCTCCAGCCAGTTTCAGAATATTGGAAACGGCCCTATTGGATGAATGGCCATTGCTCGCATCTGCGATGGTTGATCCCCTCATTGAAAGCATGGAAAATCCTTGTAAAGTTTGTGTGAAGCTCCAGAGTGTGATGACACCATATTAATGTGAGTTTTGTTTGGTTTGTTTGACTTTAAACATCATTTTGTTAATGACCCAAATGTGACGTCGTCATATAACTTACGAAAAATAAATATTTTTTCATCTTTGTACATAATTATTGTTTTCTTTAATGCATAAAAACATTTGCTACCTTCATGTACAATTTTAAGTTAATCAAAACTTTACTTTTCCATTTTTGTTGATTTTACCATCAGTGCTTAACTTTTGAAAGCCAGTATACAATAAGCATATGCATTGCTTAATATTAGCACATGCCTATCCTGCATTCATGATGAAACACCATATTCACTGAAGTACTGCAAATGTAAGTAATTACAGCAATAACACTTTCCGATCTGGGCCTGCAGTGTCAGCTGTGGACTGTTTTTACTTTCCTTATATACATAATTTAAGGAAAGTATATTATAAGGAAAGTATTGTGACGGGGTCGAAAATTCGAATTCGAGTTTTCGATGGGAGAGCACGTTTCAAGCATCCCTGATCACGAATCGAACATTTTTGAAGTGATGTTTGTGTGTGTGTGTGTGTGTGTCAGTGAGTCTGTGGAGACGATAACTGACGAACGAATGGACCGATTCGAACCAAATTTGGTACAAAAATCACAATCCGTAAACACTGGAAGCCTATTGTTTTTATACGCAATCGAATGTTCAGAACCCCCCTAAATTTTCGAATGAAATTTTTAAAAAATCGTTAAAAAATCAAAACTGCTAATAAAGTTACGCAAATAGACATTTCTTATGTAATTTTTCTTTAGAAAATGATTGATATAAATTTTAGAATGCTAACATGAACCCTTCTCGAGATATTGTAAATTTTTCAAAAAAAATTATCAAAAAGTCATATAAAATAAAAAAAAAATATTTCCTATTGAGAAACATGTTTACTTTTCATATGTAATACCATGCAATAAATTGGGTGACATCATTCTCGCGGACCAAGCTCGTTCCATTCATGAAAAAAGGTACTTTAAGTAATACATTTGTATTTGAACGCCAATAGTCATTTATCTGCTGTAAGAATAACTTATTTCTTCGTCCATAATGCTTGGCGAGATTTTGGCGACGAAATTGGCGGAATGTCGCCAACTTGGTGACTTTTTGAAATGTTGCCAAATTAACGACAATCTCACCAAATGGATAAAAATGACACTAAATCAATGAAAATGACGACTCATTGATGAAAATTCAATATCTTGGAAAGAATATAAGTATCAACTATAAGAATAACATTTTTACTTTCCTTATATACATAATGTATAAGGAAAGTATTGTGACGGGGTCGAAAATTTGAATTAGAGTTTTCGACGGGAGAGCACGTTTCAAGCATCCCTCATCACGAATCAAACATTTTTGAAGTGATGTCTGTGTGTGTGTCTGTGTGAAAGTATGTGTGTGTGTGTGTGTGTGTGTGTGTGTGTCAGTGAGTCTGTGGAGACGATAACTGACAAACAAATGGACCGATTCGAACGAAATTTGGTACAAAAATCACAATCTGTAAACACTGGAAGCCTATTGCTTTTATATGCAATCGAATGTTCAGAACCCCCCTAAATTTTCGAGTGAAATTTTGAAAAAATCGTTAAAAAATCAAAACCGCTAATAAAGTTATGCAAATAGACATTTCTTATGTAATTTTTCAATAGAAAACGATTGACATAAATTTTAGAACGCTAACATGAACCGTTCTCAAGATATTGCACATTTTTCAAAAAAAATATCAAAAAGTTATATAAAATAAAAAAAAAATATTTCCTATTGAGAAACATGTTAACTTTTCATATGTAATACCATGCGATGAATTTGGTGATATCATTCTCGTGGATCTAGCTCGTTCCATTCATGAAAAAAGATACTTTGAATAATACATTTGTATTTGAACGTCAATAGTCATTCATCTGCTGTAAGAATAACTTATTTCTCCGTCCATAAAGATTGGCGAGATTTTGGCAACGAATTTGGCGGAATGTCGCCAACTTGGCGACATTTTTAACTGTTGCCAAATTATCAAAAATCTCGTCAAATTGATAAAAATTACGCTAAATCAATTAAAATGACGACTAATTGAAGAAAATTGAATATTTTGGAAAGAATATAAGTATCTACTATAAGAATAACATATTTTTTAACTGTAAAAGTAGTAAATTCATTGCATTATATAAGGAAAGTCATGTGTTACCCACATCAGAATTTTTATTATTATTAATATTATTATTATTATTATTAATATTGATTATTATTATTAATATTGATGATTATTATTATTATTGATTATTATTATTATTATTGAACCTTAATGTTTTATTAAATGCAAAGAATTTCATCAGTATTACAATAAATATATTTTATAAGAAAAAAGTTACTAAATCTTGTTTCATTGTTGAAAAAGTATGATAAATCATGATTTTACATGTATTTTCTTTATTTTTCGATAAAACTCAGACACTTTGCTAAATAATGAATTCATATGCATATAATTTTTTTAAAATAACACGTATAAAATATATATGCATGTATATGTGTGTGTATTATAAATAAATAGCATGGATATATATGTATATGTGTATAAATAAATAGCATGTATAAATGCATACATGTATAATGTTTTAAAAATAAATTTTGCATATTTAGCATTGGTATAGTTCAACATGTATTTGCATGCACACCACAATATTTACCATTTATGGCAAAAACCTGGACCCATTGACTACCATCTCTATTTTTTCTTCAGAAGGCAAAAGTTTATATTCCCACACAAATGAAACTTGAATACCTTTCACAGATTTTTAATTAGGAGATTTGAAAGGTGGCATTGGCGAATAGAAAAAAATTTGGAGCCTGTGACATTAATAAGCTTAGACCAGAAAGTGTTAACAAAGCTTTAACTAAATTTAACATTTGAACTGCACCAACTTTTGATTTATTCAGGAACATAAGCTAAATTCAATAGTATTAAATATAACCATGTTAATATCTAAGACGGAAGACTGATAATATAAACAAGTTAAAAAAAAATTGAAATCGGCATTATTATAAAAACGGCATTTACATGATAAAGGAATCAAAATTGTCTGCTTTTATTAACTTTAAAATGTTATTTTACAGTCAATATGTTCAGAAGTAGACTAAAAATAGACAATTAAAAATAGCTAAATATTGCAATATAGGGATCAACAGAGACAAGTAACCAGTCACCACACCTCTCCTCCATTCTGTTTTAATCAGAAAACTGCCCAGAAGTTTAATAACTGCATGTTTCTTCTTTCCACAATTCTTATCTCATATATATATATATATATATATATATATATATATAATGAAAGATTTTAATCGTAAATTATGCATAAACTACTGTATGAACAAAAAAACCCATCTCTAGCATATCTGTTGCAAATGAGTAACTATAGACCAAGACTATTGCATATTAATAATATATAACCATACTTTTCAATTTAAGTCTGTAACATGGTGGTCACTAAATTAAAACTACCTGCTGACCACTTGCTACTAAATGAAAATTCGAATTTTCAGGTCTATTCAGAAGTGAACTTTTTTGCTTTAGACATCAATAAATGATGCTACCTCACTTTAAATACTATAACTTTGTGCATTGATGCCTCAACGGCATTAATGTTGCAACAAATGGATCCATTTTTTGCACAAATGTAACAAAAATATAAGGAAATATGTGAGCCTTCACTAAACAATACAGTCCAGATAAAAACTAATAAATAGCACACATTAATTGAACGATGTTGTTCTGAGGAAATTACAATATGCTACATGATTTCATTAGTCAAATGACTGATAACTTATTACTTTCCTTATATACATAATGTATAAGGAAAGTATTGTGATGAGGTCGAAAATTCGAATTTGAGTTTTCGACGGAAGGGCACGTTTCAAGCATCCATGATCACGAATCAAACATTTTTGAAGTGATGTCTGTGTGTGTGTGAAAGTGTGTGTGTGTGAGTGAAAGTGTGTGTGTGTGTGAGTGAAAGTATGTGTGCGTGTGTGAAAGTATGTGTGTGTGTGTGTCAGTGAGTCTGTGGAGATGATATCTCACGACCAAATGGAGCGATTCGAATGAAATTTGGTACAAAAATCACAATCTGTGAATACTTTGTTTTAAAACACAATCGTACGTTCAGAACCCCTCTAAATTTTCGAGTGAAATTTTGAAAAAAATCATCAAAAAATCAAAACGTTTAATAAAGTTACGCAAATAGACATTTCTTATGTAATTTTTCCTTAGAAAATGATTGACATGAACTTTAGAACGCTAGCATGAACCATTCTCGAGATATTGCACATTTTTCAAATAAATTTATCAAAAAATCCCATAAATTAAAAAAAAAAATTAACTGTTAAGAAACATGTTCACTTTTCATATGTAATATCATACAATAAATTTGGTGACATCATTCTCATGGCTCTAACTCGTTCCATTCACGAGAAAAGGTACTTTGAGTAATACTTTTGTATTTGAATGCCAATAGTCATTTTTCCGCTGTAAGAATAACTCATTTCTCCATCCATAAAGCTTGGCGAGATTTTGGCGACGAATTTAGCGGAATACCGTCAACTTGGCGACATTTTTAAATGTTGCCAAATTAACGAAAATCTCGCCAAATGGATAAAAATGATGCTAAATCAATGAAAATGATGACTAATTGAAGAAAATTCAATATCTTGGAAAGAATATAAGTATCTACTATAAGAATAACATTTTTTTTAACTGTAAAAATAGTAAATTCATTGCATTATATAAGGAAAGTCATGTGCTGTCCACATCAGATTTTTTAAATATAATTTTGTCAGCATACCACATCGTATACATAAATGTACTGATACACTTTATGATTATGCCATGATTAATTATTAATACTTATTTAATGTATGAACTTAAAAAAACTTAGAAAAGTATTTACAAGTAAATTTGTTGGGACCGGGCCATTGTCTTAAAATAAGGATTTACTGGGTTACGATCTCAAAAATGAGTAAACCAGCACTTATAGTATTTACAATGTACTCAAGTTAACTTTGCAAAAGTATAATAAACAAAGAAAAATACATTTTTGCAAGCAATTAACTTTTTTTTTAATTATGGAAATATTAGTTTCTGCATATGTCTATGAAGATAACTTTGAAACCTATTTTGTAAGCTGTTAGTACACAGACTATATCATGGTTAAATAGTGAAATGGTTCTTTATATAGGATTATATACCATAACTCAAAAGAGCCAATCGTTTAAAAAAAGAGCAGCATCTATGAATGGAGAAGCATGCAGTGAGGTGCTTTTAAACTTAGACATCGCATTCATAAGAGGTCTCTTAAAATTTGCAATGTGAAATAGTTTGCTCATCGTAATAATGCCAAAATCCGTACTGCAAATATTGTAGCTCTGATGATCAAAAATTAGACCACATGTCATGCCACATTTTCTGCGACTTAAATGCAATAAATACAAAAGGATAAGCATTTCAGTTCAAATAAAGAAGTTTGCAGAATTGATAAGAGGAATTAAACATATGAGGCAAAGTGATAGAAAAGTGAATATGTTTGAAAGCGAAGTTTTTGAATAATAAAAATTAGCAGATGACATATCTGTTGAAGATTAAACATGTTCTGTATTTATTCTATTATATAAATAATTAACCCCTCATACAAACAATTTTTCAAACACTGTTGTTTTTGTCAAAATCTTAAAATTTTTAATAAAGTCTGTTTGTTAATAGAAATTGCATACATTTTATTTAGTTCTAGTTTTTTAAAAATCTTTTTACATATACATTTTATGGCAATACCTGCATTTATTTTTAATTTATTTCAAATCTCACAGACAGACATGTTTCTAAATGTGCTTGGTGTTAAGATCTTAAAATATGTATTTTCATTAAAATACCGAATTCGAAAATTTGGGGGGGGGGGGGGACACATTTTCTATAATATAGTATTATAAGGACTTAAACTAATATAATGAGTGAAAAAATGAAAATATTTGTAATTAACTTTTGAATTTCTCTGATATGCACACATTGAAAATAGGGAAATTGAGGTGAGTAAGTGTAACAAGCAGAGTTGTTTCAATAATTCTAAATTTTAGGTCTAAATACAGAATGTGCCTTTGCACAATAGCTATAAAGAAATCATATTGTAAATTACTAAAGAAAAATAATAAAAAGCTTTTACTATTTTATTTGCACAGCAATTTACATTTTGATTTCTTTATTAATTTATGAAGTCCGATCATCAAGAGTTGGCTTATACAGTACAGAAGCGGCCGTAATACACAAACTGCATAATAACCCATAAAAAATAAATAAATAAGAATAAAAGAATTAAGCAAACACATTAATAAAACAAAAATGAAAAGCACAAAATATGGGCTATGAAACTGCTTCATGCATGAGAAAACTTACCAATATCTGAGCCTTAAAGCAGAAAGGGCAAGTAAGCAAAGAAAAGAGAAAATAGCAATCAGTGAGCATCAGTGAAAATAGCTCACTGTTAAAAAAAAGCGAGCACTTATGTTATTTAAAAATCAAATTAAAGCCTTGTTAGTATATTAATTGGGAAAAATATAAAATATTTAAATCTTTTGGGAGGAAAAGGCTAAACTTAGGCTTTTCAAAAGGTTCAAAATACAGGATGTTAAAGAAAGGATAGAGATTACAAAAATCAATAACTTTTACAGAAAAACATTATACATATAATGAATATTCATTACAGAATCTAATTTATACTAAGAAATCATTAAAATACAATTGGAAAACAACTTGCTACAGAAAACCATTAAAATGTGGAATATAAGTTATTTTAATACTTTAAAAAAAAATATTGAAAAACTGAAAATTTAAACTCAATCGACTTAAATTAACCATTTACAGAAGGCACCATTTCACAAGTGCCACCAGACAAAAGGATGGAGTTAATAGTCTCAAAGATTATATATTTTCTGGCCATCTCAAGAAAAAAATATTACTAAAACTAGGCTATTTCTTGGATCATTTAAATTTTTTTAAGAATAAAGAAAAAATATTTGTCCTATAGAAAAAAGTAAATTAGAAATGCCCTGTTTCTATTTTATGGAAATCTGAATGCAATGCAATAGTGGTGGAGAGCAAGGACAACAATGAGATTTCGAAGTTGTCTCAACTTTTGGCTCTTTATTTTCTGTTTAAGTGTAAATAATTATCAAATTAGTAAAATAACCAAAAAAAAATTTAGACAGATTATTTGAGAAAATATGTTTAGATTTTGCAGTAATTTTTTTTTATTTACTGTGGATAGATATTACATCAAAACTATATTTCAGAAAATTTTTAAATTTCACTCGAGGCTTTCTTTGTTAGAAGCACCGAATAATGATTAGACACATAACAAAACTTCAGATGTTACTATATAGTACTTAAAAGGTAAGACTTAACTTTTGCGGACAGTTGACACGCCCGTGGGTCAACTGCAAACTTGCATTAAAGGACAGTAATCACGCATTCGCGTTGGAGAAAACTTTACCCTAAAGGATGGCAATCACTAATGTGCGTTTTCATACGGAATGTTTTATTTGAATTTATTTGTGTACTAGATGGCATTAAATGTCCATGCGAACAACTCCATAGTATTTTGCAGATACTTGACCTTGACATAGGGGGATCCAATGAATCATTTCTCCATCTGAAGCAGTGAAACATGGTTTTGTAATATAAACAAATAGAGCACTTCTCGTAGCCTCTGCTATTTTATATTTGACTTTCAGTTCTCGTTTTGATTTTAGCCTAATGATTTCGTTGGTGAATCATAGGAATATAAGAGAGCATTTTTCTTTTTTAAGTTTGGGTTTTAGAGGAATGTGTGGCAGTGAAATTATTAGGTTATTTCAAATAAAAGAATGGCTGAGTCAAGACGTTTTCTTTCTGTGGAAGAATATACTCATATGATAAATGAACCGGACAGTAATGAAAGTGATGCAGATGGTAAAGATTCATGGAACTGTAGTATTTCTGATGATGAATCTGAAAATGCAAGCGATTCTTCAGATTCTAAGCATACTATTATTACAAAGCCCCTAGCTTCAGTAGCTGTTTCTGCGAATAATGTTTGGACAAGAGATTTGAAAGTTCTGAATTTGTTTGAGTATACCTGGAATCAATCACAATATTATGCTCCCTAATTAAGATAAGGAAATTGATTTTTTTAGCATATTTTTCGATGATGAACTAGTAGAATTCATGGTAAAAGTAGCTAACGAGTATTTTGTATTAAGATTTGTATGAAAAATATACCTCAAATAGAAAATAAGTATTTATTTTATTCCTGAAAAAAGTAGATTGCTGTGTTGAACTGGTGATTTTTAGTGAATTTTTTTCAAGAGCTACGCTTAACTCAAAAAATTAGCCATTCTTTGGGAACAGTTTGGAAGTACTCCATCCTTTGGGCCATGGCAGTCCCAGAATGCCGCCATCCGCAAAGGGTTAAGGAATAGTAATAAATAGTTAGAAGAATAAGCAGATTTACAGAGATCCAACTTTTTCTGACTTTATTTATGTTTTATTTATGTCAAAAATCGACAGTGGCTCCAGTCCAATGAAGCTGAAATGGTTTTGCACAAATAATGAATGCTCTGTAATACTAGAACTACTTTTTCAAAAATGTTCAAAATATTAAAATACTGAAATTATAACCACTGTATTTCAAAACTAAGAACTTGCAAGTCTTTCAAAGGGCTGCTAATTACTTAGAATTCATAGCTAACACTTTTAATGTTTGAAATCTGCTTATCATTACAAACTTCAAAAATGAAAAATTTCAATCTTGTTCAACTTGACAAAACGATTGCTTGAAAACTAAAAGAGCTTTGTAAAAGCAAATCATTAATAGAGAAACCGGATTTCCTACTGAACATTTTTATTCTCTACTGTTTATATCTGTCTTTTATAATTTAGAAGATATTTTGAGCAATAATATACAAAGTGAAGCAAAAAACTTGCTCTGATAAAAACATTTTATTTTTTCCGAAAAAAATAATTCAAAATATTAAAATATTGTAATTATGTTTGTACATTCATAAATGGTACACTGTTTCTCACAAAAGAAGCATAAATTGTTTAGATTAATATATATTGGGTTCGGAGATATAAGCATTCAAATGTATTTAAATTTTTGGTAATGCTCCAATTTCAGCCGGATACCCTAACCATGTATGTTATTCATGTCAAAATGGGAGAAATTTTGAATCCAAAATTTACAGGTACACAACTTAAAATAAATTGTACAGTGCAACCACTAAATGGCCTAAATGCTATTCTTCTCTATATTCTTTAACCCAATAACCCAAGTATTAGGCACAGCGGATTTTGCTAATAGTCCACTCGACCTTTTCTATTCGAGTAGGACTTTAGTTGCACCACTCATAATACATAAACTTTTATATTTCTGTAATAAATTCTGCATGTTTATCACACTTCTGTAACTATTAACTTTTGTGATGCACTGATTCATTTTTTTAACACCCTGTATATCGGGTTTTAATGTTGCAGGAGTAAGGAAAAAAAAAACATAATTACAAATCAAAATATTAGAATTCAAGGCTGAAATAATAATGAACATAATCAAACAAAATTACATATATTCAAATATTTAGTGAAAATATTACTGATGCATTTTAACAGTTTGTTTTTTATCAGGACCTTTAAATTCAGAAATTTAAAGATACTCAAATTTATTTTCATCACTTAAGAGAAGTTCACCGAGATTACATATTGCATCACGTTCACAAAAAAGAAATATACACAAAATAGCATTAAAATGTCTGTAAAGAAAAAGTGTTAATAAGCAATAAGCTGCCACATTATCACAACCTTTCTAATACAGAAAAGAATTTAAGAAAGTTTTGTTTAATAAAATTGTCAAACTGAAATTATTTTTTGTTTTCTGTGGTTGGACACCTGATACAATATCATTTTTTTTCCCTTCTTTTTCCTACCCGGTCCATCCGACCTACCTGAAGGTGTTGAGACCCAGACTGTCCGACCTACCAGAAAGGTGTAAGGTAACCGTTTGGAAGGCCGGCTACCTGAAGATGTAAGGTAACTGTTTGGATGATCGAGACAGTATCACCCAATTTAGATCAGAACCCAAAGGAAGTGGTGACCACAGGGACAGTACCATCCTTCCCCTAACCAATCATCTCTCAGATGGACTTTCAGACCTACAGATTTAACATTCGCATACTCCACGTAAACACGGAGATAGTTTTGGACAGTGGTGATCAAGCCTCAGTCTACCGTGTGTGATCCCAAGGCAATAACCACAGGGCTATATCGTCTCTGATATAATATCATTAGCCAACAGCACTTGAAAAACACAAGTCATTTAGTCATTCAAAACATTGCTCTGGAGCACTATAAGAGGCAATTTACATAAGGCAGCCCTATGCTGAAAGGTAGTGCTCTTAAATTTTGACTTCTCTAAACATATCTATCAAAATACTAATTAGATTGTAGTTCTTAGCCAAAGTATCTGGTTCAGCATCTCAACCAGACCTTGGACAGTGCAAAAACCAAGCATATGAAAATATTATGGGACATATAGGCATGCTCATTTCTACTATGAGTAAAGCATGTTTTTTGGAACACAATCAATAATGATCTGGTTCACAACATAAAATGCAGACCAAATAAAGATAAAAGCACCAATATACATTTAAAAAATCATTCAGATTTCTTTTCTTCAGAACAACAGAATGTCGCACTGAAGAAGAAAATCTTGATGTTGCACTATAGGAAGAAATCCAAATGATTTCCAAAATGTACGGATAGTCTTTTATTTTTGTCTGCACTACATTTTACACTGTGAACCAGTTCATTATTAACTCTATTATATTTTAAATTGGTTCAAATGGCATTAGCAGCAGGGTACAATTTAATTTATCTCATTACATTTGTCCATGCATTTTGTGTTATTTGTTATATGTCTAAAATTCGTATAACTTAATTTTGCAATGCAATTTTTAAATCCACGCATATGTAGTAACTAAAGGTACACATTCAAGGTTACCACTGGTTACAGAGTAACTAAGTATATGGGCATAACGAATAAAAAATGTGCTCTCGGTCACAATCCTACTAGCCACTTTGAATAGCACAATAAGATGCATATTGATCAACTATTATACTCCCTACCTTCCTCATTCGAGTTAGGAGAATTTCCTTTTGCAATAAGCCAAGCACACTAAAGAAATTTAAAATGTGTTGGTTGCAATTACACACTATAGCACATCCCGGGTTTGATTCCCTCCGCTGCCAAAACTGCCGCCGTATTCATACAGAGTACAATCACGTTAAACATGTGGGTCCGTAAGGCCTTCTGAGAGGTTGGTGGTAGGGGAAGGCGGGTACAGTCCCTGTGGATGCCTCCTCCACTGGGTTCCGGTCTATTGGGTGGCTCTTCCCAGCTGTCCAAACAGTTACCTTACACCTTTCTGGTAAGTCGGACAGTCTGGGTCTCAACAACAACAACACTATAGCATATAATTTATGCAAATTTCACACAAGATTATGTAAAAAATATCGTTGCCACTTTTGTGGGATACAAATTTGATCCATTTAAAATTTATTTATCACAAAACATTGAAAATATCTTATTTTTAAACAATCTAAAATTAATAGCAGTTTTTCTTTACATTTTGAAGTGTTTCTTTCTCATAATATGAGAAAACTTGTTCATAATGCTATGAAAGAAAAAATTAGCGACTATAGAATACGATTTAAAATATTTGCAATTAATTTCTTCATTTACAAAACTGAAAATTTGGTTCGCTAAAATTGTGTTACCAAACAATGGAAACAGTAATTTTTAATATTTATGAATTTGCTATTATCCTTTGGTAAATAAAATGTCAAGAACCAAATGACAGCTATAAAATACAATTTAAGACAATCTTGTGATAGACTTCTTCCAATACAAGTTGAAATTGGGAATGGAAAGAGATGTAGCTGTGAATATTTTTTCCTATCATAAATATTTCATTATGAATAATAATATGAAATATCTAAAATTTTTAAAATATGCTTTGCAAAACCAAGGAATTACTATATAATATATAAAAAGAAATTAAAAAAAAATACTGCATAGCAATTTTCAAAAATATGCTATATAAAAATTTTTCAGCAAATTTTAATAATTTACAGATAACTCCATGTCTCAAATTTTGAAGCATAAATTATTTGTCCAATTTTTTTCAGATTAAATGAATTCAAACATCTCCTTACATTTTCCTCTTAACACTGGGTATTTCTGTAACATAAATAATTATATGTATCAAAGGCAATGCCATGTACCTCTTTTAGACCTCTGTTAGAATTTGTACAAGAATGAGGTAAATTCCGGCAAAATGTCAATATGTATCCTGAGCAACTTTTTTTTTTTTCTTTCTTTCTTTCTTGGTAGCCTGATATAAATCATCTAACCACTAAATATTAAAATGTGACATATAACTAGTGATTGCAATACCGGTATACCGAATACCGGTATTTCTTGCTATTTTGTAATTTCATGAAACCGGTATTTGCTAAGGTAAAATACCGATATTTTCGGTATTAGTTATAATAAATATTTTTTTTATTAAAGGGTTTAATTTAACTTATTGGGCATATACTGTTATTTGAAATATGTATTTTTAAAAATATGTATATAAATAAAAATATTTAAAAATACATATAAAAATACGTATTTTTAAAAATATGTATAAAAATTGTTGTTAAGATATTTAAACGTTCCCCATACTAAAAATGCCGTTTTACAAAAATATATATTTACTGAAATGAAAAAAGAACTTATGCTAATATTAGATTCTAAAACACGCTGGAATAGTTTGCTTTTAATGATGGAACGATTTTTAAAATTAAAAAATCCAATTCAGAAAGCATTAATTGACTTAAATTTACAAATTAATTTTTCGGATAGTGAATTTGATTTAATATCTAAAACTGTATCAGCTCTGCTTCCAATAAAGCTGGCTGTGGAAGCATTATGTAGAAAGGATTCCAACTTATTAACAGCGAATGCAACAATAAATTTTATGTTGCAATCACTTAAAAATCAGGACACACCAATATATGAAGAATTATACAGTGCATTGAAAATTCGCATAGGGGAAAGGCATAGTGAACTAGAAAATATTTTAAGGTATTTACATAATTATAACGACTTTAAAAAAGAAAATGAAAATGAAGAAAAGAAGCTGACAAGGTCAAATTTAATTAAGTTCGTGTTAAATTTCCACAAAAATATTTATGAAAAGCAAACACAAACCTATCCAGAGGAATTCGTTGAAGATGATGTTGATGTTAATATCAGAAAGAATTGTCTCTCGAGAAGAAATTACAATTAGCTATAAATAAAAAAAAATTGCCACAAACAATAATACAAAAGTAATACAAAAAATAGATTTATCCAAAACAGTCAGATGAGAGACTGAGTTGTTAGTAGATGAGGCAAATATTTAGAGGAAGTATATAGCTCATTATTAACAGTACCACCAACCAGCGAGGATGCAGAAAGAGCATTTTTAACTGCAGGTAATTTGTGCACAAAAATACGTTCCAGGCTTAATGACAGTTCAATAGATGCATTACGCTTTTTACGATCACAATTCAAAAATATGCAGTTAATAAATTAGTCATTTTTTTTCTATTAATAAATATTATATAATAGACAACACAACAAGATTTTTATGTGATACTTACTCTTCTTAATAATAATACTATATATTTTGTTCCTTTATTGTATTGTAATACTGTAAATATTTTTTGTTTCTAATGTTATACATTATTATTTTACTGCTCTTTAATATTTGATTATAACATTTGTTCCTTTATTTTATATTTGTACATAACAAAATTGTTTATATTTTTATAGTTCATGCATTTTTTGTATAAAACTAATAAATATGGCAAAGAAACAACTGTGTTTTTGTACCTTTTTGAAAATTCCTAATACCGGTATTCAGGTATAATGTTTAAAAAAATGCCGAATGCCGGTATTGTATTTTTGGTCCGGTGTTGAAATCGCTACATATAGCCAATGAACTGATGATTATAGGAGTATAAAGTACCTCCAAATTTGAAATCAAGTGATTATATATTCCAAAAAATAAAAGTAGTATAATAAATTCATAATTTTGTAGTCAAAAGATGTTTTTAGAGCATTCTATAATTGAATTACAAAGAAGCATATGAGTTAATTACCTTGAACCTAACAACATCTTCCATTCTAGCCATCTTCCCATCACTTACACAGGACTGAAAAAAGCTTGGTGCAACGCTCACTCCAATGGCTTCAGAGGACATCCCTGTTTGTGCTTTCTCGGAACAGCTGGAAATGGCTCGGAATGTACCAAACAAAAGCACCAAAAGGTGTTGAGCAACAGTAGGAAGTGATGCTATTAGCCTGAAATGAAATGTGTTTCATGTCAATACCTACCCAGAACATGTAATAATTATGCTATTTGTTATATATATATATATATATATATATATATATAAAAGGCAAATGATCTTCATGATTTGGTATAAACTTTCTGACATTTAATCCCCTTAATTAGAAAAAGAACAAATTAAAATATTCAAAATTTTATGACCAATAGTTGAATTAAATCACTTTGATCTAAAATCTTCAGGGTTCCAACTTTTCACATGTAACAAAAAATAAAAAAAATTTTAAAGACCTGAAATGGATTTACTCATGAATATTTTAATGTGATCCAAGCAAGATTCTAACATAAAAAAAATTATTGCAAAATAAAACATTATTGAAAAAATACCACTTAAGCACTTATTCAGCACTAACAGAAAGATAATTGGTGCATTATATTGAATGTAAGCAATTACAACCTTCAATTTGTTGAAGATTACATACTGTATGATCAAAAGTAGCAAAAACAAAAACTAAAAGCATATAATTACAGGACAAACTAACATATAGGGCAAATCAGTAATTGGTGATAATTTGCTTTATTTGGTAATATTGCACTCATTTTAAATTGCAGATTTCTTTCTGAAAGTGTTATTTTTTCCAAAGGGAAAAATAATTTTTATAAAAAAAAATTAAGCACTTTTTAAGGACCTTTGTGAAAAAATAATTGTACTTTAAGGACTTTTGATGAAAAATGAGTACTTTTAAGGGTGCTTAAAAATGAAAAGTACCGTATACACCCGTGTATAAGTCGAGAAATTTGTGACCCCCAAAAAAAAATTCAAAGTAGGAGGGGGGGGGGGGGAGAGGGGTCAACTTATATGCAGTCTAAAAAAAATATATATCTTGCAGGAAAAAAAAATCTAAAAGTTCTTTATTCCCATGAGGCAATCCATCCTAAAATGATGCAGTAGTAATTAAAATATCGCTGACTCCTAATTTCTCTGCACTTCAAAACTCTCTTGTGAGTCACTGCCCTCATGATGCTCCCAACTATCAAAATATCGCGTCATCAAAAAATATATATACAACTTGTTTGATTTCCTTAGATGTTTATCTCTTGCTTCTCCAATTACTGCTGATAGTCTTCAACAAAAAATGGCTCTTTTCAGAGCTACACACTCCATAACACAGATTGTTTGAAACTATGATGCAGGATTTTAAGTTAAAAGTATCTTTTTGTTTTGTTTTTTGAAGAGAATATCTAAAAACAATTGTGTTGCTTCAAGTCAATTTGGGATTAACAACAAAATCAGCTCAAATAACAGATGGAAGCCAGATATTGTTTTGATTGGGCGGTGGACCAAAGACGCTTGGGACAATACCTGCAGGGGTCGCAAAATCGTTCAAGAAATGTTGCTTTAGTAATTGATGGCATAGATGATGATCGGGATTTTTATAAATGACGACGACAGTGATTTATGTTTATGACATGGGCATAGATGGTATTGCTGATATTTACATGACGCACCAATAGTTTTTTAAACTAACTGGACAGTTTGGCTTAGACTGTGTCACCTATGACATACGATAATTGTCTTCCATCCGTTTTAAGGCAGCTACATGCTGGGGGGTAAAAGAATGCCTGGGGCTTGTCACACGAGAATGAGCGTCCCCAAAACGGATGGGAGATAATGCTCATAGGCCTACTTGCTTGGAATCTGACTTCAAAAGGTTCCAATGAAGTTCGTGCTATGGAAATTAAATTTTATCATTATATATATAATTATTTTTCGTTTTTGAATAATTTATTTAAAAAAAAATTCTGATTTTGGGATTGACTTATACGCGAGTTTTGGATTTTTTCAGATTTTTTTCTATGAAAGTAGGGGGGTCGACTTATGAGCGAGTATATACGGTAATTGGGTAGACCTTTTAAGATTACAAGAAATATAAAACTGAGTGTTAACTTCTCTCCATAGCAAGTACAAGTCCCATTTAAGATTGATTGATGATATTTTAATGGTAATTTGATGAAAAAATGTGATAAGAGAGTTTCATACAAAAACTTGTTATTGGGGGCAATAATTGACAAAGTTAGTAGAATTCCAACTTTTAGTTATAAGGATGCTAATTAAGTATATAACTTTACCTCTCACCCAAATGAACATGAAGGAGAAATATTTCTGTAATTTTATTGTTCCCTTATTTATAGGTCCCTCAAAATGACAAAACATCCTATTTTCAAGAGACAGTGCTGAATTTTAATAAGTACTCTATAGAAAAAATATGTGCTTGGAAAGTCCAGGGATTTTCGCTTTAAGAGTAAAATTGTTCTTGAAAGCATATATTTTTGTTTCTAAGATTATGTGAGAAAATATGGTTTGTTTATTATAGAATGAGAAAATAATTAAGTATAAGAGAATAATTCATGATAGTTCATGAAAAGCTCTTAACATCTAAGAGCTGAGATGTTTTCCATAGTCCCATGCAGCAGCCTACCATGTCTGCTATGCAGACACATAAGCCTCTGTACAGTACATGCCCAACACTATACAGGCAGATCATGGCTAAAGATAAACACCAAGATTGTTAAAATCGAGCTGACAGAAATATGAAAAAAAGAAATAGACAACTATGTAGTTATGTAGCTTTCTATGCTTCAGTACACATAGCCAGTATCCAGCCACTATGTGAGTAGTTTATTGCTAATGATAAAATATAATTCTTCTAAAATGCATTTATTACATTTCTTTTCGTGTTTCACTTATTTTATTGAACAAAAATGCATTAATAGGTATAATTATAAATGCAGATTTTACAACAGTGATTTTTTTAGACTAAATGAAATGGAAGCATTCTTTCAGAAAGACCTTAATTGGCCAATTTTCAGGATTTCTTACATATATAATTAAAAATATATTAATGTTTTGAATAGCTAGTAATTTCCATTGAAAAAGCACTTTCATTAAACACCTATAATGATTTTTGGGAGTGTGAATTAGCTAAAAAAAAACACTAAACATAAATACATACAAACATAGTCACACACATTTTAATAGAGTATATTACCTATGGATTCTTTCACGCTTGTCATCTATGTTGTCAATGTTAATAATATTAAAAAGAGCATCCTCATTTTCTGGTCCAAATATACCGCCTGGTAACTTTCGTAGAAATTTCTAGAAAATAGAAATAAGACATACTTTATTGTGTTAAATGCAGATTCTATAAATAATACTGCTGTAAACTAAATTAATTTTTATTTCTGACAAAAATAAATGCTATATACAGATTCACTGTAGAACACGCTTAGATCCTGATGGACATGCGGCTCTTCTTCGAAACATGTGGAGTATCTATTCATAATTGTCTTCCAGAGTCGATTAAATTGTTTTTAAAAAGAAATATCTCATTGAAGCCATTGCAAATTTTAACTGATACCGTAAAAAACTTTAACTATATTCCTGGTACAAAAGGCGGTATTATAAGGACATGGGAAAGCTCTTGGTGGTGCAAGTTCTGTTAAACTTTTAATAACTCCCACCATTAATGGGCTGTTTTAGGTATGCCCCCATAACTTCAGTTGAAGTGGTTTTCAGTATTTAAAACAATATTAACAGATAGACATCTGAGTTTGCAATTTGAAAAATTAAGAAAAAAAGGTTGTGATATGTAATAAGAACTTGTTAAGTGATTAATTACATCCTCACTATTCTTATAAAAATGACTTTAACTATTGTGTTGCTGCTCTTATAAGCAGAAAATTCCCACTGATTAACATTTTTTATGGTAATAGAGCTATTATTGGAACTATACTTCTCAGATTAAATAGGTATACCAGAATTTGAGCGCTTATTTTTAGATTTTTGTGCCTTTTTTAAGTGTCTATTTTAATCATTTTCAGTGCCTTTTCATCTTTTCATCAGCCTATTTTGTTAATTTTTACTTTAGTGTCTAAACTTGTTGGCTCTAGTTATAAGTATATGCTAATACAAAAAATATAAACATTACTGTAAATTTCAGCAATGTAATTCTGAGTACACAGAACTGCCATAATTACTCAAAATAACTCACATGTAATTCTGAATACATAGATTCCAAAGTGTCTTAGTACATTATTCAAACACATGGTTCTATTCAGAATACGTTGAAACTGGGATATAACAGGACCAACTTAACTCGAGTTTTGCATTTGTAAACATAATTCTAAATTTGGGCAAATTCTATTGATGTTATTGCTGAAACAATATATATGAAATGCTGAAACAAATATATCCTGAAACAATAAGTTTTAATTTCTTTTTTTTTTTTTCCACATTTTAAAATTTTATGCAAAAACCGTCTAGAACACATAGATGATAATACAACAATAAATAAACATTCAAATTCGAAAGCAAGCATATTTAAACATCCTAATATAATACAAAAAAAAAAACTGAGTTCAGCATGCTTTTAATCAAAATCAACTTTCAAACTTGAAATTGCAGAAACACATTTTCCACATGCAAGTGTCATTATTTGAACATTATAGGGTTCAATACAACAAAATAAGCATATTATAATCATAATGGCATATTATCAGCAAAAAAAGGCTACACTCATATTTTGTCAGGAAGTATTGGCAAAATTAACTTAAGTTTGAAAAGTATCTGCGAATGGGAAATATGTATGCATGTCTGCATTCTACATCTCTTGTGGGTACTTTCTTGCTTATTTCAAAGACTTCTTCAGAAAGATGTCATTTTATATTTAAAAAGTAAAGACTTTCTAAGAATGGAGTTGCAATATAAGTTAGATTAACCATATAAAATAAAAAGTTCACAAAATCTTACAATAAAAATGCAATCACGTTATGTATGTTAATGAAATTGTGAAGCCCTTACTCGGCCCCTAATTGTGAAGCCCTTACTCAGCCTAGAAACAAATTTTGGACATAGCAAATTTTGTTAGCTGTTGGTGGTATCAAATACATCCATTTCCACTTTCTCATCTGTTTCTTCAGTATTTTTTTCTTTGAATTTTTGAATTGATAAAATAATGTCTTCCGTTTATTCTGCTGAAGTCAATATGATTTTATTGATGCTGATTCAATTCAAAAATTCTTCCTCAAGCTACTTATCATTGCAAGAGTCTTCTTTCTCCTGCAATGCTTTCTCCTCAATTTTTTTTTTTAAATAACTGAAAATTGTTAATCAAGTAACATTTTCCCATGCATTTACTAACATGCAAAAGATGTCAAGGTTGATTTATTTTACTATATCTCTAGCAGTAGGTTTTGTTGTATTGTCAATTGCCTCAACAATTTGCATGCTCCATTTTGCACATAAGAATGACAAGACTACAATGCAAGAATTGAACAGCGGATTTTCAAGAGAAATGGAAGAGAAAACCTGATTCATTAACCCTGCAGTTTTGATTCAAATATATGACAGATTTTCAATGTAAAAATGTGATTCTATTCCACTGTCCATAATTTAATTCATAAAAGTAGCTGATTCAATTACCCAGTGATTCAAATAGCTGGTAGCCACTGTTGAACTTTTTCTCAATAATAGAACTCTGATAATAAACTTGACAGACCACTGCAGCTGGATACTGAACGAAATGTATTAAAACCAAGCATCCCTGTTAAGAACTGGACAAATGCCAATACTAGCATAAAAATATTTTCTTTAACTTGCAGCAAATAATGAAGTTAATTACCTTTAAAACAGAGGCAATGGTGTACACAGAAAAATTTTCTATGTTCACCAGGCGCCCATGTTGCAAGAAATGTATCAGCTTCTTCATATTTCCTTGATGCCCAGGAGCTCGAAATACATCTTTCTTATAAGGGCCTTCTTTGTTGAGTTTAAGTATTAAAATCTAAAAGAGTAATAACACAAATATTATATACATTATAAACTTATAATAATAATTATAAATAATCTGATGTGCCCAACATAAGGCTCTCCTTGCAGATTTACAAATTTTGATATTGTGGGAAAATAGGAATACAAATTAGCACTTTCCTGTATATACATATCTTGATGAAAACTAATATTTTGGTTGATACTTTTTAATCAACTTTTTATGATGTTTTGATAAATATTTATATTGCAGATTATATTATCAGCAGTATGACTGAATTTTTATATATAGACTTTTGATTGTTACTAATTGATACCAAATTTCATGTAATTAGTTTAATTATTTCAAAAAATATTGTGCAGTATGTGATATTTTTTTTAATATCCTGAGAATGGTTAGGAATAATTACTACTAACCACTTATATCCATTTATTTCTGAGTGAAAGCACTTACAAAACATTTATTCTATTGAAAATTAGCGAACATATTTAATTTATAATAAATTTTTCAATTTTAAGTCATATGCATATAATATCTCGAGAACAGCACATGTTATAGTTCTGTAAATTATGCCATATGCTTCAAGTAAAAAATCATATAAAATAGCAATTTTCACCACAAATATTAAAATCATCACTTCATAATTTGTTTACAATTTTCAAAGAAGAATGCTTGAATAATTTAAAGTGTTCCTGGAGTCCAAACTCTTCAAAATTCCATAGGTCTTTGAAGTACATAGTTTGAAATAACTGTACTATATATTATTCAGTTTGTTCAATTTGTTCTGGAGATGCATTGCTCCATGTGGAAAAAGTAAAATCTCAATATCTCAAGAACAACATACAACTCTGAACAATTCATTTTGGGATTAAAAGTACCTACAAAGAATTTGCTTATTTTATAATAGAGAAAATATTTTCTTAAATCGAAAGGTAAAATATTTTGAGAAAAGCCCTTTTTAAAGTCTTATAATGTTATGTCATTCACTTTTAAATAAAAAGTCACATATAAAATAACTATTTTTGCAACCTTTTAAAACATGATTATGTTTTCTGTAATGTTTCGATTTTCGAAAAAAAAAAGTTCAAGCACTTGAGAGCCTTCCATTGGTCTATCAACCTCAAAAATCACTAAGTCTCTAACATTCATTGATTCAAATAATTAAACTAAATTTCATCCAGTTTACTCAATATATATACAAACTCATCCGAGTACAGACAGATGCACAAACATCATTAAATAAAATGACTGATTCATATTCAGGAATATTCCAAGTATGTAGATTCATCAAAATTTCACTGTCTGATTTTTGGACCCAAAACAGTTTTCCTTACAGTCGACTTGCCTTAAAGCAAACAACGAACGATAAAGTGAATTTTGCCACTGCTCTAGCCAAACAACGAAAATCATCCCTAGCACAATGAGAATAAGTAATACAAATTTTTGATAAAGTGAACTAATTACTGTTCCCCTAGCAATTCGTATTAATGTAAGTTGACTGTATTTACTATATATCGCAGGGAAAGCAATTATAGAAGTACAGCCAAACACCTCATTTTTAAAATATTGCTTAATTTTACATTTAAAAACATTATTAAATAGGAATTTTATGTTCCCAGTGCAAAGACCAGCACCCCTAGATTGGTTTCTCACTTTTTAGCACCTCATCAGCAAGGAATATTTAATAAATGGAAATTATTGACAATTCAGCAAAAATCTTGCAAGAAAATGCAGACGGTTTCAAATTTAAAGATCTGTATTTGATAATTTGAGCAAAGGGGGCATTCAAGCTAGTATAAATATAATAACTAAATTGGTTGTCATTTAAGCACAATAAAGGTTTAAATGTGGAATTTTCAAGATAAAGAAAAATATCTTACTTTCTTTTTAATGGTTAAATCAAAATTAGTAGTGCCAAAATTAAAATTTTATAACAGAACTCTTAAATTAGTTCTTGTACTGGAATATATATTTTTTAATGGATGCTAAATATATGAAAATTTACATGTTACAGTCGAAAATAAAAAAAAAAAATCAATAGATATTTCTTTCTACAAATTTTTAAATATGGACAAAATATGGCGAGAGCAGTGTTAGAAATTAAAAATTTGAACTAGCCGTCATTTGACGCCTATAGTTTTGACTCTAGGTGCCAAACAGAAATGGCTAGTTGCCATTTTTACATCTCTAACAATAATAACTATTTTTAAATGTCCATTTTTATTAAAAATATAAACAAAGAATTGAAAGTTTCTTAAAATTTAAAATAAACTGATAAAGAAACCCAAGAGAAAATACATAAATAAAAATTGCTAATTTGTTTTTACTTGGCAAAAAGGACATAAAAAACAAATTTAAAAAAAAAACTTCTATTTAACAATTTTCAATTACGGTCATCTTGTACAATCATTGCCCCAATACCCCTTCATTTCATACTTGAAAATTAATTTTCCTGAGTTAAAATAGCAATTAATATAAAAGTTTTAGTTGATGAAAACAAATTGCAAAAATGGAAAATAAGTGATAATAAAACGGGAAAAACCAATAATCACGTATAAATGCACATTTTAGTGACAATTCCATATAATCTTTCTCATATTACTTACAAATATAAGAATTAAACACACTTAAAATTAAAATATTATAAGGGAATCTTGAGTGAAATTTAGTCACTTTTTGTGTCCAAATTCGTCAAAGTATGAAATTTCATTTTGAAATCTGTTTACTATATTCATCTTAAAAGTTTAAAAAAAGGGGGGGGGGGGATTTACATATTTGTCCAGAGATCGGCAGTCAATGCAAATATCGGAGCAGCTAGGGTTCAGTATTTACAAGTCAATAAGTTTTTGCTTTATAGTTGCTACTCTTTTTCTTGTTGCTTTGACAAAATATAAATCATACCCTTGAAACTCATCTACACCCTTTGGGTGAGCCAGACAGCCTGGGTAATAATAAAAAAAAGTATGAATCACAGCAATTTCAGGGATTGATATAAAAAAATGCATAGATGCCAACCTTTCAGAAAGAAAGATAGGAAGATACTGCATGAGGAAAAAATCGTGCACTAATACCGTTTTTCCAAATACTGCTGCAAAATAACCTTCTATTTAATTAATAGTATGTTTGAAAAATAGTTTTTCTATATAATATACAAAATAAATACAAACGTTTTAAATGATACAAACAAATTGTAAAAGTGGAAAAATACTTTCAAAATAAAACAAAATATAGAGAATCGTGCACAAATGCCGTTTATCGTGATACTGCTGCAAAATAGTCTTTGATGTCATTAAAAATATGCTTGAAAAATAGTTTTTCTGTATAATATAGTATATACGAAATAATTACAAACATTTTAGACAATGCAAACAGGTTGCAGAAGTAGAAAAGTATTTTCACAATAAAATGAAATATAAAGAAGATCGCAAACAAATGCTGTTTTTATCGCGGTACCTGGTACTCATACAATATAGCTTTTCATTTCTTTAATAATATATCTAAAAAATAGTTTTCTTGTATATAACATGAAATAATCATAAAAATTTTAGTCGAAAATCTGTTTCTCCCATATTAATTAGAAACAGACATAATCACATGGAAATGGATTTTTAGATGAAAAAACTGAAAAACATCGATCTTAAAATTCCTGACTTTATTTCTCATTTCATGACCTACTTTCGATTTCATGACTTGTAGATACTCTTATGTAGATTTGCATACAATAAAATATAAATGTTATGTTACAGAAAAATCAGACTACTGTGGATTCAAATCGGATTCCAGGAACAAGACTGAATAAAAAAAAGGAACAAGTACATAAAAATAAGAACACTTGGCAGTTACAAAAACATCATTTTCAATATCTGATAAAATATTAGCTAATCAAATTTGCAAAACAATGGAACGATTTAATCTGGAATACTGTGTTCTATAATAGTAAGCAATTAGAATGTAAAGATTCTGCAGGATCACTCCCTTTTCTTCCAAGTGGAATACTTAGATCTACGAGGGGATAAAGGGGAGGGGAGCAATAGAAACTCGTTAAATACCCGGAGTCTTGAACATCGGAATGTCCGAGGATAAAGCAAACAAATAAATTCTGCAATTTCAGGTCTTGAAAGGTGAGGGTGAGATGAAATACAATAAAGATCCCAATATTTCCTTCCCTGAATAGACAGAGGGGGGGGGGGATTTTACTGTCTGTGTACCACCTGCAGATGTATCACTGCGGGCAGGTATAAAATGCTTTTTTTTCGACCTCTGTCCAGTCTTCTACTAGGGATTGTAATTTAGTCAAAGGGAAAGGGAAGACTGATATTTAACAATAGCATTGTTAGACATCAAATTTAACGACCAGATTGAAGGATCTAGTCCTCAAATTGAAATTTCTAGTAGCAAATTATGACTAACGACCGCTAATTTCGGACACTGGGCGAGAGCCATTATATTATCATCTGCTGACAAAAAAAAAAAAAAATGATGCAACAGAAGATTTCTTTGTAGATGATGTTTGTATATGGAGTGTGATACATTAAGGGATTTTTCTAATTCTGTGAATTTTAAAGATAAGGTTTAGATTATGAAAATGTGCAATTGTTTCAATTTTATGTTTTCTGAGAAAATCACTAGAATCAGATGATGTGTCCCAACACAATTACCATAATTTCGATTATTTTTATGTCATCCTGAGATATGGGCTATAGCACACAAACCCAAACAATAAACCTGATCATGGTAATATTCATTACATATATGTATATAGAAATCTATCGCAAATACCTGACACTGAAGTAAAGTTTTGTAAACATATCTTGAATTTTATCAAAGGTTTTTAAAAGAATCAAAATTTCAGGAATTTTAGGATAAAAAGCAAAATTTAAAGACATTTCATGATAAAAATTTCTAAAATTCAGGACAACTACTACCCCTGGATCAAATTTAAAAATCATGAACATAATTAGTACTGAACAGCAATTAAGAAATGCACTACGAGAATGAAAATATGAACATAAGAATTTAATAAGATATTCAGCAACAGATCTTTAACTTTCTTTCCCAATTGAATAACACAAAATTCAAAGGGAAACTTTCAGAAAATTCACTGAACACATCCAAATTTTCCCTGTGTGCTGCACAACATATGAGAAAAAGCTTATGCAAAAATCCCCACTTTAGGAAAAGAAAAAAAAAAGTTTTCCCACCCATATAATAGTAACTTACACTACTTGGTTTTAATTACTTCTAATCCCCCGCCCCCTAGGAACTAAAAGGCAATAAAATTATATATCTTAATATCTATAATTATCAGTAAGAAGATAAAACTTACTAGTAATGGTCCAGGGATGTCATGTTTACATACTTGTTCTAGTAGTACACCAAACTTGACCCTGTAAAAATACAAAATTTTAATAAAATACAAGTTATTAATAACAAATAATCTATACAAAATAACAAAAATTAATTTACATGTGTTAGATCAAATATGATGTTATTCATATAGAGATACTTCAGGACCTAGGAAAATATGGCTCAGCATGATATTTTTTGAATTAGTTTTTTAACTATTTCATGTTTTAGCAGGATTTTGAGGAATTTTCACACAAATTAGTTTCTTCGCAACCAAATATATTATCAGAAGAGTTTTCATCTTGACATCATCGGAGAAATAAAAAAAATATTTTCTAATCTTTTAACCGAATCCACAGTACACCTGAAAATTCAAATTTTCATAGCAGCAAGTGGTCAGTAGGAAGTGCTAGTTTAGTGGCCACTCCATCACAGATTTTTTGCAAAATCAATAAGTATGATTGTATATACTTAATAACTAACTAATTGTTAAGAACGTATCCTCAGGAATCATGGGTGTACATGCAGGGTACAAGAACAAGTCCAAGTTTCTGGATAACTTACATTTATTTACAAGCAAAAAGTAAACAAGAACAATATACAATCAAACAGCACATAAATGCTTCACTAATTTCAAAAAATATATGATATTATTCACAGAATGTTGACGAAAGTAATTTTACAAAAAAGCTGCTACTATTCTCAAAACATTGACAAAAATCAAAGTCCAATGTAGCTCGTGTCATGTCCACTCCAATGGAGTGATGAGTCCTTTTTATAGTCTCTCTATTGAAATATCTCCCTATCTCCTAGATTAAATGTTATTTCGTGGAGTTTCTGGAATATTCCGGAAGTCACCAAATGTGCATTAAATCGCCAAATCTGGCAACCCTTTGTCGAATTGGGAAATCCTAGGCTCACGTCATGGACTGTGTTTTCTTCACCTGGCCTTCGAGACATACAAAAAAGGAGGTGCCAATATGGGGAAAATTACACATTCAAAAACAATATTAATTTTATGAATTCAATTACTGAATTATTTTTCAGTTTATATTAATTATAAGCATTCACTGTTATGTCTATAGATGCTAAAATCACATTATATGTTTTTCGTATTTTATTTTCTTATATTCTTTTTGAATCACTTTTTATCAAAATATATTCAATTGCTCATCGATATAACAAGCATTAATCCTTTTCAAGTCCAATAAGTTGAAATTAACTTTTGCAGTCAATTGGCCAATGGCTGGCCAATAATTTATATTCATTTATATTAATATATATTGGTCATATTGGTCAACTCCAGAAATTGCCTGGGCTATTTATTTGTTTTGAGATTGGGCATGATAACGGTTCAATGGAAATAGTTATTTTCCAATGGTACTTTATGATCAATTTGGTACTTATTTTGCCTTAAGCCTATAGTTTTTGTATCAGATTGCCTGTTTCTTTGATATTTTCCATTTTATTTGTTGCTACACACTATAAATTGGAATTGCAGTAAACATTGATCCTTTTTCTTAATAATTTGTTTCCATATAATGGAATATATATATATATATATATATATATATATATATATATATGAAAAATTCTTTACTTCAACTGATTATAAAATTTATAGATATGTAGATGATCTGATTGGTCTTGTATCTACTGATAACTATGTCATAGATATAGATTTCTATCCGGATAATTTGGAATTAATACCTAATGAAACTTCTATTAGTAATAATATTTATTATTTGGATTTAAATCTAATTATAGAACCTGCTCATGGGATAGTTACTAAATTATATGATAAAAAAGATTTTTTTAAATTTAATATTAATAAATTATTACCTTTTAATTCCTGCAACTCGATTCAATTGTTTAGAAATATTATACTTAATCAACTTTTTAGAATTTATAGATTATCAGATAAAAAATTTCATGCTTTGCACATTAATAACCTCAAAATTACCATTAAATGTATCAATATCCTGCATATTTAGTAAATAGTATAGTTAATAAGTTTCGATTAGCCTAAAATTCTCATATTCTCCCCTTATTATCTTATTTTAGCCGTACTTCTTTATTCTCTCGAAATTATATTTTCATCTTTTTATCTTGAAGCTTTAACTGCTGAATAACTCATTTTATTTCATTTTATTGCTTTTGCGCAGTACAGATTTTATTACTCTCTTTGGCACCAGCAAATCACATCTTTTCATTTTGGCATATGGCAACATTGGTCCAGTCATATTTTGCTCGTCATGGTTGCGCTGAAGAGGTGTGTTTTGAGGTATTTATGTTTCCTTTATTGTTCCAATCTATATGCTTGTCGTCCATATAACACAAGTTTATAGATAAAATCTATCTTGTGTTTCAGAAACAAGCATTTTTGTGTTCATTTCGAAGGGATATATGGACCCGAAGAGAATTTTTTCGAAATGAACTTATCATAAGCCTAAATCTCCTCCATGTGCAAGCTTTTTTACTTGATTTTTTTGTTTTCTTATTTGCATTCCTCATTTTTGAAATTTGTTGATTGTCTTTGTCTTTATGACTTGCATTATGCTTTATTATTTCCTCCTTTTGTCTTAATTTCTTTTATTTCTTTGTATTTTGTAGAAAATTTTGGAATAGTGTATTATGAGTTACTACATACATTCTAACTTTGGATTTAAAAATTTATATTTATTTATATATATATATATATATATATATATATATATATATATATATATATATATATATATATATGGATTTCAAACTTTTGATTTTAAAGATCTTTTTAATAATATTAAGATCTCTGATCTTTTTGATGTAATTTTAGCTCTAATGCTTATATTACTAATCAATCTACTCAAACTAAATTTACCTAAACTTCTAATTATTTTCCTAAACTTCTCCACTTTGTTCTTTTCAATAATTATGTATTTCAAGGTAATAAATTATACTTACAAGTCTCAGAAGTTCCACAAGGTGGCTGTAGTAGCAGTATGTTAGCTAATTTATACCTTTATCATTATGAAAAATCTTTTACTTCAACAGATTATAAAATTTACAGATATGTTGAGAAGAGAGAGAGAGAGAGAGATGATCTGATTTGTTTAGTATTTACTGATAACTATGTCATAGATATAGATTTCTATCCAGATAATTTGGAATTAATTCCTAATGAAGCCACTATTAGTAATAATATTAATTTTTTGGATTTAAATCTAATTATTGAACCTACTAATGGGATAGTTACTAATTTATATGATAAAAAAGACTATTTTAAATTTAACATTAATAAAATATTACCATTTAATTCCTGCAACTCGATTCAATTGTTTAGAAATATTATACTTAATCAACTTTTTAGTATTTACAGATTATAAGATAAAAAATTTCATGCTCTGCACATTAATAACCTAAAAATTACCAGTAAATTATATAAATATCCAGCATATTTAGTAAATGGTATAGTTAAAAAGTTTGGATTAGCTGAATATTCTTAAATTTCTCTCCTTTGTAACTAATATTAGCCAACCATCAACATTCTCTTGAATAAATATTACAATGTATTTACATCCCCTTATATTTTAGCCTCTATGATTTCAATTATATTACACGCCCCTTTATTTTGTCACTTTTACTGTAGAATATATCACATTTTATTGCTTTATTGCAATACTGTTATTTATTTCTCACGATTGGCAACAGTAGATCTCTACTTTAATCTTTCGCGATTGGCAACATTTATCTCTTCATTTATTGCACAAATGGATTGGACTTTTGCAGTGTATTTCAGGTATTTTTGTTTTCTACTTAATTTTTCAATCTTTATGTTTGTAGTCCAAGTATTGTTATTTATAGATATAATCTATCTAACAATTCAGAAACAAGCATATTTTTTGTTCATTTTGATTAGATACTTGGACTTGACAAAGAGTTTTTTGAAATTAACAATTTTTCTAGGTCTAGGGCTTATCCATGTGTATCGCTTTAATGCTTGGATATTTTTTATTTTTCTATTTTCGAATCCATGTCATTGAATTTTGTAGATTACCTTTAGCTTGATGACTAGAAATATGCATTTATTTTCCAAATTATTGAAGATTCTCTATTTAATACTTCGTTTTAATTTCTAAGCATATTTTATATAAGGTTTATTTGCGTTACAACTTCTCTCTGTTCCATCATTGGATTTTCATATTATATTTTTATTATATATATCTATATATACAGAGGCTGTTCACACATTTTTTAGACAATGTATATTGTATTCACAAAACTAAATTACATAAAATTCTTGTGTTTTAAATGTTCTATTTGACATCCCTTATTCTGAACTATCTTTCGACACCGCAATTTCCAGGATAATAATGCCTTTTGAAGTGTCAGAAGAGGTATTCTATCCCATTCCTCCTGAACAGCTTTCCAGAGTCCTGTAAGAGTTTTGGGACGACGTTTGGATAATGCAGATTTTAAAAGTCCGAAAGCACAAAAATCCATAGGTGATACATCGGGAGATTTAGTAGGGGTATCAGTGAAGGGTATGGCCTTGATACCAGTTTTTTGTTCCATTTCTTTTAGGAAATTTACAGTGGATTTTGATGTGTGACTGCTAGCTTTGTCCTGATGGAGTCTCACAGATTGATGGCACTGTGGGTAAAGCGATGGTATTTCATTCAGAAAAATTGGCGATTAAATATGTTCCTGATAGTATTTGGAGTTAATCTTGACATTTTTCCCACTCTCTTTAGTTTTGACTTGCCATTATAAGAAAAACCAGCAACAATCATGAATCCCTTAGAAAAACTTTCTTTCGATTCTTTGAACCATGTACTTAAATTTTTTCTTCGCTTTTATGATAATAAATGGCTCTTTTTTTGTTGCAATCATTTAAATACACCCATGATTCATCTATTGTGACAATTGTTTTCCATTTTTCTTTGGATAAGTGTTTCTCATATAGAAGTTTGCAGCGTGTCCTGCGTTCAGCGATATGATTTGGAAGAAGACGATGCACATTGCGTTTTTTCGCTTTCTTAAGATTTAAATCAACGTTTATCATTTTGTTTACAGTGGACACCGAGCATTTTAATGATTTTGCAACTGTCCTTTGACTAGGGGGATTTTCTATTAACATTAAACAACGTACCTTTGCAATAGTCGAAGATGTCCGTTTTTTCCTTGGATACTTGTTTGGAATTTTTGTCCCACTTGAGGCTCCAATTTGACGTTTTTTTCCTTTCTTGTTGACGATATTACCTATCGACGCTTTAGATATCACAAAACCATGACTCTCACATCGTTTTTGGATAACAGAGTATGCATATTTCTCTTCGGAAAGAGCATAAATGTAGCCTTTGAACCACTGTTTTGTTAAAAACGCCATTTTTGAATAAAAACAAAACTTTCAAGCCGCAGACGATAATTTTGACTTTTAAAAACATAGTACAATTGGATTTATTTCTTTTGCAGCAAACGATTTTTTATTACCGCTTACCAAAATCATCTAAAAAATGTGCGAACAGCCTCTGTATATATTTATATATACATGAAGGTTGAGAATAGGGGAGACAAGAAATGCACAGTTATTAAACTTTTGGGCAGTTTTCTGATTAAAACAAAATGTAGGAAAAGAGTGGTGGCCAGTTAGTTGTTTTATTTATTTGCCACACTGCATTGTTTATTCGACCTGTAATGAGTGACAGGTCTAATCTTCAAAATCTAATTCCTTCATATTTATTTATTTATTTTTAAATACACTGAAATTTGCATTTTTTAGATCATTGGATATTTGTCTCGCCATATCCCAAAAAAGGAATATTAGCAAAATTCTATACTTTGGTAAAAATATGTGTATATACCTTCGCATTTTAACAAAAAGAAAAATAATTAATTACTATATTATCTGATTATCTGTGAATTTTAAAGAAAACATATAAAAATTGAAATTGTAGATTCCATTTGAAGTCCATTTTATTTTTCTCCTATTCCCACTTAACATTTATACACATGTCCATCCCACTAACATGATGCACAAGCCATAGAATTCGAGAGGTGCAAGGTATGGTTGCGGAAAATATTGGCTGGTGTATGGGGGTATCAGAATCATTTATTCCTTTCACATGGTCAATTGCACACTATGGGGAAAATTTTTATGCGAATGCATGCGGATTTAGATTGAAATGAAAGGAGGAAATCATTTGACTTCAAAACAGGGGATCTGGAAATTGAGTGCTGTTATCTGTAAATGTATTAAGTAGCGGGTCCTTATTTAGGACCCGGGCATTGCCGAGTAATTCATTCTGGCAATGTTTGTAAGCATCAGGAGAAATGTGGTAAGACCACATTTCTGAATCGATCACTATTGCGGTCTTGTCACTTTCCTGTATTTTATCACTCTCCTAATTAAATTTGAGTTAGAAGGAGAATGTATAGAAAATCAGGAGAATTAGCAGATTTGTATATGATAAGCATTGTAGGAATAAGAACATTATAAAGAAAATAATACAAAATTAAAATTACTTTTCCATTCTGGTAGGATAAGGAACTTGAGTATGGCCACATGACGTCACAACGTTACTTAATGTAGCAGCTCCACGGTGCATCCTTTGGGCCCAGCCGGACATGGTAAGGGCCCTAACATTCAATTTCTTTGTAGTAGACACCAACCTAGAACAATTACATAATAAAATAGAAATATTGATTCTATATAAGTAGCAAATAATCATTAAATTTAAAAATACAAGTTAAATACAATTAGCAATATGAATATTAATTTTAATTTTTAATATTCAGTGATACTTAATAACTTAACACCACTTCAGAAAACATGCTGACTTAAGAGGATGTCGATTTACTAAGATTTCATATTATGACAACCCTACAAGCAGTATATTTTAAAGTTAAACATGCAACACATCAAAAATTAAAATTTAAGTTGCCTCATAAAAAATAATCCAGGATTTTTGATTGTTTTTCTTTTTGAAGTGTGAACAAAAATTCTCCAACACTACTTAATTTATTCATCGAATGTTCTGTTTTGTTCTGTGTTTGTAAGACGTGGCATATAACTCCAACAGCTTTTAATGCAACGTAATGAGAGGGTGCAGGTACATCATTGTCTTTTTTCGAAATTTCAGGTTCTTTTTACTCAAAAGATGAAGTACTTGCACTTTGATTAATTAATTATAAAATATTGATATCTTTCAACTAATCTAAAATAGATCAAAGTTGATATTGATACATTCATCTGAAATAAGATAATTTATAGCATTTTCGATGTCTTTGATGCACACTGCTTGGGAACATTATTTATTAGATGTGTCAAAACAAAAACCAACATGACAGAAACAGTTCTAAACAATTGTCCAAAATTATAACTTTTTTTCTTTTCTACCTTGAAAACTGTCGATCTAGCTTTCTTAACCATTGCTCAACAATCTCTGATGTTATCCACACCTTTCTGTTTCTTTCATAGTCCACAGGTAAGGTCTTGAAAACATATGGGGAGTTTTGATTTACCGATTACAAAAGTTTCAGTTTTTCAAAACCATTTTAAGCTTGCAGTCAGAAGAAATATTAAAAGATCTTTGCTGTTTTCTCCTCCATCACATTTTTCTCTTTTGAAGGTAAGAGTTTTGTTAGGCAAAACATGAAAAAATAAACCAGTCTCATCACAAATGAACACATCTACATTATTGTATCCTTTTTTTATTGGTTTGAGGAGATCTTTCTCCAATTTTTAACAGCCTTTTGAGAAGCAAATGCCCTTTCTCCACAAACAGTTCTAAAGACAATGCCACAGTGCTATTTGGATCATGCCAACCATCCATTGCTTGCAGTAAAATCATTTTGATCACCCAATCATTATCAAAGCAATTACCAAAGTTCGGTCTTTCCGATTTCCAAGCAACTGGGACAGATCAGGATGACAGACATCATGACAGACATCACAACAAGTAGGTTACAAGGAAGATGGGGGGGGGGGGGGGATCATTGAACAAATGCCATAAAGAACATTGACGCAAAGAATTATTTAAATATGTGAGAACAAAGCCATATTCTTAGAACTGGCAGATTCTTGCACAATTTGTAAAAATTAGCTCTGATAGAATAGCACAAATTGTAGATAACTTAAGTGGATTTCTGTTAACATATGTCAAATTACCAATTTTTTTTTTCTATAGGAATTAGTATTTTGCTAACTGAGGGGATAAAATATGTCGAACTGCCGAGAGAGTTGAGTTATTCACATATCAAGTTATTGCGGTTTCAATGTACTAGACATCTTCAGCAACCAGCTGGTTGCTGGGATTACTAGCTTTCTATCAATTAGAGAATCAGCAATAAACGACAATAAACGAGAACTACAATAAACTACAATCAGAAGTTCAAAAAATAATAAAATAAAAAGTCTATTGCTAATAAAGAAACTGTTGTTTTAATTTCACAGAAGATATACAATGAATATCTAGCTGACAGCTACCAAGACGGTTACATAAAGCAATTCTTTTTAGCAAACTTAGTGTTAAAAAAGCTTTTGTAAATTAAAAATTTCAGGAAGTACAATTCAAAAGATTGTACATGCATAACTTATTATACTATGCAAAGAAAGTAAAATTTGGTAAAATGTTTTGAAGACGTTATCTTAACATCTATTTTCTTTAGACTGATTGGAGCAATGTCCATATGTCAACATCAATGCACAAATTATGCTCTAGCAGAGTTCGCACTTACTCAAATTTTAAGAATAAATCCCTGAAATCTTGAAAATAGTGACTCACAGACTTTGCAACTGTGAGTCAACAATTGGTTTGTAAATACTGCAAACATTAGGGTTTTGAAATAGGAAGCACATATATTATTAATAAAATGGAGATATATTTTCAGGATAATGTAATTGAAACGTTATTTATTTAGGAATTTTCAATGATTTAGGTTTATTTGAAATACATTTAGAGAGTTAAGTGGGCTTTAATCATTTTTATATCATTTCTATTTTGGAAATTTGTGGAAAGTATAATTCTGATGTTTTGAATGAGAGTCTCTCTCTGATTCTTAAATTTGAGTTTTGTAAAAGATTCAGTTTTTAAATGCGTAATTTAGAGAAGAAATTTCTTTTTAACAAACATCAGGTTTCTGCTTTCATACTGAAGGAAAAAGCGTAATGGCCAACATTATAAAGATTCTCTATAACATTATCTTTAATATAACAGCTAATGCTGCATTAAGATATAAATAATGCTCTTACTTTTCTATTGTTTCAAGATATCCCGCTATTCAAGCACAAAGATACTAATGGCAACACTCTTCATATTTAACTGCATTTTATACAGCTGTCCACACTTGTTAACAGTCGCTAAATAAAAAACACAAATTACATACTTGGTAAGTCACTAAATAAAAAATACAAATTACTATTAATTTGCCATTTATATCATAAATTAAATATAACATTAGTATATATCATACTAATAGTATCTACCTCATATCTTATTAGCAGAAATACTCTGGGTTGCCAGGATATTACAGTGTGTGTGTGTGTGTGTGTGTGGGTGTATGCGTGCGTGCATGTGCGCGCAAGTGTGCTTTATCTCTTTTTGTACATATGATATACTAGTATGACACAAATAATAACAATAAACAGAGAAAACATTATGCACTAGCAAATATACTCTGCGCTTTCTGAAAATAAAAGTGATCAAAATAATGTGTGTGTGTGTGTGTGCTTAGCATGCTATATACTAATGCAATATTTACTATACAGGGAGTCCCCCAAAAATTGAAAACCTCTTTAATTCTTTACCTGTTGGAGACAAGTGGGCAATGTAAATTGCAAAAATGTTGAAAGTAAGGTAGGAAATAAGACTGTGTTAATAAAATAATCCTACCATTAATTTTCAAAAAGTTACGATTTTTTAATTTTTATACGACCCCCCATTAGACACATTTAGTCAATCAGAAAATTTTTATTTTTAATGCAACAAGATCATTAAAAAGAACGGCATATCTGAATCTTTAAAATTCAGTGAGTCATATTTAATTGAAAATTGAACATTGTGAATGGGAACCATATATCAAATTAGAAATGTAAATGTGACATATCACAAAAAAGATAAAACTGGATAATACATAGGACACCCTATTACTTTATATGATCTCTGTCTGTATAATGCTTTACTTATATGCATTTGTGATAAAAAATTTTGACACATATTAAAGTATTTTTGATCTAAACAATTTCCATCATCAATTTGTTTATGATCCCTATTTTCACTGATGAAACAGCCTTTCACAAGGTACGGAAAAGTGGCATAAGTCAGATATATACTTTATCATAATTCAGTGGATTTTAAAGATACAGATGTGTTTTTTTTTTAATGATCTTGTTGCATTAAAAATAAAAATTTTCTGATTTACCAAATTTGTCTAAGGGGGTCGTATAAAAATTTAAAAAGTGTAACTTTTGAAAATGAATGGGAGGACAATTTCATTAACGTAGTCTTATTTCCTACCTTACTTTTAACATTTTTAATATTTACATTGCCCACTTATCTCCAACACGTAAAGGATTAAAGCGTGTTTCAATCTTTTTGGGACACCCTGTGTATATATATACATAGTATATATATATATATATATATATAATCCAAATAGATGAGTTTTCTCAGTTTATGATCTCTATTTTCACCGAGGAAACAGCCTTTCATATGGAACGGAAAAGTGGAATAAGCCAGATTTTTTCCTTCATCATAATTCAGTTGATTCTAAAGATACAGATATGTGGGGTTTTAATGATCTTGTTACATTAAAAATAAAAATTTTCTGATTGACCAAATTTGTCTAAGGGGGGGGGGGGGGGTATAAAAATTTAAACAATGTAACTTTTTGAAAATTAATGGGAGGACTATTTCATTAATGTAGTCTTATTTCCAACATTACTTTCAACATTTTTGCAATTTACATTACCCAACTATCTCCAACAGGTACAGAATTAATGTGTGTTTCAATCTTTTTGGGACACCCTGTATATATATAGTTCAATAAAATTGAAAACGTTCTTTATTTATCTACATTCATACAATGTTTTCCAATTTAGATATATTTCATTTGTATAAACAACTATTTTATATTTTTCTCTAAACTATATGTTTCGATCACACAATGAGTAATGTAGATACCTGGAATAATCTGAAGCCAACATCATTTTAAAATATAAGGCAATGCTGTATATTTCTTCTAGATGCAAAAATACCCTCCTTTAAATGGAATAATTTAAAAAAAAATTTTAATCAGCGAAAATGTAAATACACTTTTAAAAACATCCATAGCTTTATACCATGTTTTCAAGTTAACTTTGCAAAAGTATAGATCATTTCGAACATAACAGTATACATGTGTTTCATTTAAATAAAATCAAATATCTTCGAAAACTATTTGAATTTAAAACTAACTATTTGCACAGTATAGTCTACAGTACTAAAATCAGCATAATGCCTTTTAACTGGGAATTTGAGGTTTACAATTAGTTGATAATGTTCACATTTGAAATTTTTTAACATTATTCACATTTTCACATTATGAGCTCCCGGTCACACAAATAGCTACCATAAGCCTTAGGGTTGGTCGTGTGGTCTGGGTTTTTGACATTATGAGCTTGATTTTAAAAATAATAAAATACTTCAGTTGAAACTGAAAAATGGGCACTCATCACAGGTCGATTAAATAATGCAGTTTGGCTATTAAATGAAACAACCACCTCTCACCCATTCCGTATTAATAATAAAATTACCCAGAAATTTACAACTTGTTTCTTCTTTCTCCAATTCTCATCTCTCATATACATGCATATATATATTACATATTAAGTATATAATCATACTTATTGATTTTATTAAAAAAATGCATAATAGAGTGGCCATTGAACTAAAACTATTTACTGGTCACTGGCCACTTGCTATTAAGCGAAAATTCAATTTCCATTATTTTTGAAACTCAGCTTTCATTTTGTTTCCCTAACATGCACCAATGAAACTGGATTAGTGAACAATAGTTTTATATCATTGAAGTTTCCCTAGAATCATTTTTAGGGGATGATTTTATAGAATCACTCGAAAGTCTTGTCAGTCAATATTAATGAAAGTCTCGATGATAGTTTTAGAATCAAGGGCCTAAGAGCTATTATTGAATTTTCTTTTAATTCTTAAATCATGAAAATATTTCTTTTTTTGAAATGGCAATTATAAATGATTTTTCAACAATAAAAGTTCAGATTTTAAAGAAATTTGATTAAAATATTTCACTAAATTTTTTTTTCCTATGATTAAATAACTGGAATTATGATTCCGACATTTTTTAGAATCTAAGTCAAGCTCATTTCTATATTGGATCAACAGTTCAAGTCTCATAGTTTTGTAGTTATTCTACAGATCAATAAACACAGATACAAACACATGCATCTTTATAGATATTTATTAGCACAGGCACCCAGCATTGCTCGTGATTTGAAAAATTTCTAAATTCTTAATAATTGTCATTGGAGGATTTTCTCTTAAAGATTAAAAAGATATTAAGTATAAGAATCTCTGTTTTCTCCAGAAAATTACTTTACATTCAGAAACCTATAAATCTTAAGAATAATGTATATCTCCCAGGCATGGACTTGCACTATTAAACCAACTCCATGACTTTGAACTTTTACCAGACCTGGTATTTTTATTTACAATAACAATACGGCAGAAATTAAAAAATATCAACCTTTAACTAGCCCTCAAACAATCCAGCCCAGGAATTACTCGGGACAGTTCTGTTGCCAGTCTACTCATATAATTTCCACTAACCCTTTTACAAGAAAATATGAAATGCCAAACAGTTAAAATAAGTAAAAGTAGTAGTAAAAGATATTCCTCCATAATATCTTATGCTAACAATTGATAAAACACAATAAGAAATATCTACGGTTTGAATATTCTTATCCAAAGATAGCAATAACTTAAGTAGTTGAAATTATCAAGTCAGTAATCTTACTTTATGTCACTACAACAGCAGATAAAACATAATCCAAAAGAAATCAAAATGTATTTATCAATTTTGGGTTATTTAGATTGGAAAGCAAATAAAATTATCTGCTTTATCATTAGGCTATTTTGTTTAAACATTTTTATAGAATAGAAATGATTTTCTACAAATAAAATTTTTAGCAAAAACAATCATCTGCATAATGCTAATTAAATGAAAAGGAACAGCTTTTAAATTTATTCTCTATCAATTCCGTTATTATTTGGATGGGATAAATGAAATTAAAATTTAAATGTTTTATCAGCACATTTTATTAATAACATTTTTTCACAGAATAAAAAGGTTTAATTCCAATGCAATATAATTTTCTTGTATTACAAATATATTATTCTTGTATTATATGTACTTCAAAATATTATAAAAATTCAGAGGCTCAGTTCTACTTCTGTGGAAGAATAAGTTTTGTATTTGTATTAAAACAGGGTTCTTCACATTATTTTATTTCTCCCGGCCGTCCAAACAGCTGCTCATGTCCTAGGATGAGTCAGACGGTCTGGGTCTTCAACATTATTTAATTTAAGAAAATTAAGCACATTTTAAAGACTATAGATAAAATTTTAAGTACTGTAAAAAAGTAGGTTACATTAATATATTATGAAGTTTTATCAAACTTCATATAGCATATTATTTGATTTCAGCATTATATCAGAAATCTCGAGAAATGTTTATAAAAATTTCTGTCATCACTAATAAAAATTTCTTTAAATTGGAATGAAATTTACATATTTTGGATCTTATTAATTTGGAAATAATTGACTTATTAATTTGGAGACTTTTGAGTTTTGACACTATTTTATGTGAATGTTCATAAGCAAAAAAAGGTGGTTTCCACAAGTATAGAAACTTTTACAAATGAATCATAAAAAAGGAAGGAAGTTTTTTGATTAGAAGATCAGATGATTATAGGTATAATTGCAAATTACAACAAAATAAATATTGAATAAAAAGACCCTATGACTTTCAGAGAAATCCTGATTATAAGTGCTGCAGAAATATATTGTTATACTCCAGAAATCAAGTTTGAGTTCCTACCAGGACAGTGGAAGAAACAGGAACTGAAAAATATGAAACACTTTGAGTCCTTTTCCATATGACATTGGAAAAAACTAATCTTTTAGTTACTCTTGGATGGAAGGCAATTTTTTCTTTACTGTAATTCCTGAACTGCGGTAAGAAAATGAAATACATCTTAAACATTTTGGTACAACTGTAAGAAGTTCCTTTAAATTTAAAATTAGGAATTAAGCACTTTTTAAAGATTTTTAGGGCCCATAAGAACCCTGTAAGAAAATATTTTTCCTCCAGATATGTGCTTTATTTTACCCATATTTACCTAGATGGAAAATATTTTTCCTCCAGCTGTGCACTTCATTTTCCCCTCATATGTTAACCTGTGGAAAATAATCCCTAACCTCCATTTCATTTTCAAAATTTTTTGTCAATTTTTTTGTTGAGTATAGATACAAAAAATAAAATGTTTTATAATTTTGTAAAAAGTCAATAAAATAATTAGAAGCATTTCTAATATTTTTGTAAAATGAATGTATTACTTTTCAGCAAATATTAAAAATATTTAACTATTTTACCAAATTTTTTTTAAATGCATAAACCTTCCTCTTTCAGCATCTATGCTTGACAAAATACAGCGAAAAAAAATCCATAAACTAAATGAGCTAAAGGCTAGGGACAGGGACTATTTTCAATAGATTAACATGGAGAAAGTGAAATAAACAGCTGGTGAGAATAATTTCTTAATGTCTCAATCTCTGGACCAAGGAACTCGAAACATGGAGGCAATTTTCTTTCAAAAATAAATAATTAGTATATAAAGTTTGAAAAGCAAATTAGCAAAAAAATGGAAATTTGTACATGAAATAAATACAAAGTAGGAATTTAAATTGATTATCTGGAAAGGGGCTAAGAAGTTACATATGAAAAAAATTTGGAGAAGCATTGCTTCAAAGAGAATGGCTTAGAGGGGCCCACAGTAGGCTGTTTAACCATTGATGATACTGATAAAGGTGGAATTGGGGCACCTTAGAACAGTTTTTATTGATATATTTCAATTTCTTCATATGGCCTCAATTTGTACAGTTTTTTTTTTTTCAGCATATTGTATGAACATTTTTATATGAATTAAAATTATATTGAACACAGGTTTTTACAATATAAAGTAATTTTTAAAATACTTAAAAGTTTCTTTAAGTGCCCCATTACATGGAGAAAGCACCTTGGGACAGTGAAAACATTGTATATAACATTTTATGTCAATTTTCATCAAAAAACATTTAACCTGTAAACTTTACTGTTTATATAAATGAAAATAAGTATATAAATCATAACATATGATCGGTGCAACTCAATATTACAAAAGCATATTATAAGTAGGAACTAGGATATATCATATAGACACAGTATCATACAAAGATTTTACTCTTTAAGAATAAGGGATCATATTTAAATGATACAATTTAAAAATGTTGTTAATTAAAAAAAACATAATAAGATAGAATAACTTACTTATACATAAGTATTACAAAACACAAATACATAAAATGTTAAAATTTCACTATAATACTTCCGAGATGTTTTTCGTGCAATTACCAGCATTTATGACACTTAAGCATTGTAATTCGACTTCGAATAATTAAAACACCTATTTCATTGATATCACTATAAAACAGGATTTAAATTTTGAAATCACAGATATACAAATGGGTTTGAATAATGATGGAGAAACAGGCTGACTAATTCAATTCTATAATCAGGATAGATAAAACATGATTACTACATGTACAGTTAAGTAATAAAAGAGAAAAGTAAATTCATTAATTGGTATTACAATTCTGCATAACGGATGGAGTTGCATTCATGATATGTAATTACATAAAATGGTTATGGATCTATATGAATGGTTTGTGAACACGTTGCACAACATAGGATAAAAGCTGCGAATAATTAATGTACGGATAATTTTGATATGTGTAAGACACTTCTTTTAGCGTAAAATTTATGCCTAAATATTATAATAATATTGATTAACTACCTTGTCAATTGTTATGGTCGAGCGTAACAATATCCAAAACACCCCTGCCCTGAAATGTCACATTTTCTGATGCCAAAGGAAGGAAGAAAACAATTTTTGCGCATATCTGCAGTGAGCATAGAGTCACAGAATACTAGTCTGTGCATAGAGTCTAACTCTGATTATGTACATATTGATCACTTTGATTTCCGAAATATTATAAATAAAGAAATTTTAACGTTGTAATGCTCAAAATATGTACTTTTTGTTACATAATTCTAAAATTAAAGTATATCCTTCCATAATCAAGTAATAATTTGTTTATTTTTAAAATTGAAATCTCTTTACCGTCATCAACCAAGAGCGCAGAGTGTGAGCAGCAAAGTTTCTTGACCATTTCGTATTTTATGATGAGAATTCATCAAACAACTTTTTATCCATTTTAGCACATTTTTATTATTTTCAAAGTAGTTGCAAATAGTAGCATCACCAGAAAAAAAAAATTCTGGTGTGTGTGTGGGGGGGGGGGGGGGGGGGGGGGGGTAACCTAATTTTTGTTCTCCATTTCTTCATATGTAATTTTTTCAAAATTCAAAAGGTCCGATGGATTCCTGGGGAAGTGGATTATGACCACCACACCCCTGGCAACGCCACTGGTTTCAAACGTTTCGTAAATGAGTAATATTTTGGGACTGAAACACGAATTTTGTAATCCTTTGTAGAAACAATGGCGCAAATAAGAACGGGGCTATAACCCATCCCCCCCCCCCCCCCCCCTACGCTTTGGCTAAACAAGTATTCATAGCATGCAAACTGGAAAACGAAATCTTGCACTGTAACTTCCTCTCCCATTCTATTCTCGCCCCCCCCCCCCCTTTCAAAGACTTCGGTTACGCCTGTGGATGGAAAAACAAATTTGAAGTTCTATCTCATTTAATGTTAAGGCATGTTGCACAACTAAATTATTTGCATCAAATATACAGAATGACTCAAAAAAGATAGGCCGAACTTTACGAGGTGGTAGTACACATCAAACTAAGCATTTTTCGTCATAGTTTACTGAGTCGGAAATGAAACATAAAGGCGCCAATGGGCGCCTTTATGTTTCATTTCCGATAAGGTGAGGCGGTGTAATGGTGAAACCAATAAGGTGAGGCGAAAACACAAGAATAACTTAGAATTTATAAAATGACAATAATTACAGCAATGACTCAAAAGAGCGACAGCCAGGCACGTAGCCAGGGAAGGGGCTCTAGGGGCTGAAGCCCCCCCCCCCCCCCCCCCGAAATTAAAAAAAAAAAGAAATCTCTAGTCACAAATGAAACTTGACTTTCAACTCTGTGTCAATTTCCAATTTTCATCAATACAAAGCACTTTTTTAGTTCCAAGAATGAAATATTCCAGTAGGCAATTTATAGTTATTGCGTTCTCATTTTAGCAGAAGTTGAATTGCCTTAGTTATAATCCTATCGCCTCCTAAAATTTGCCTTAGTTTGCAATCGCCGCTAAGAGAGGTGTATACTTGAAACTTGATAAGTTTTTTTTTACCCCTCACTAGCGTCGACTTCGTGGGGGGCTCCGCTCCGGGGCTCGAACCCCCACGGCTCATGCAGAACCGAATTGCAGATGAATGATATTTTGTTTTGTTTTGTCATAGACGGGCCTTGAGAGTTGGTCCCGAGGATCCCCATGCAGATTTTGAAAACCCAGCGCTTATATTACCCCTAGTGTTTCGTGCTATTTTGAAATGTTTCTAGGATCTCACTTCTATATAATAAAAGGCAATGTCTGTCTGTGTGTGTGTCTTATACACTATAGGCTCAGCGACCGCGCGTCACAGAGCTATGAAATTTGGCAATCGGAGATCGGGGGGAGGGGGGGGTGACAAGTGAAAACCGATTTTTAAAATTTGAATTATTTTTTTTTTATTTAATGCTTTATGCGATTTCGACCGTTTTTTCCCCACTATCCATACGTCGTAGAAAAAAAAAATCACACGATCGGAAAGAGCAGTCAATTGCGAGTAAAAATATATCAATTTCAAATCTCAATTTCAATTTCTAATATTTTTTAAAGATTTTAAAACAAAAGTCACTTTCGACTCAAAAAAACGAACTTTCGTTTTTATATCCTCGCATCCGAAAAAGTACCGACAATTTCGACTAATAATTTACATTTTTAGAAAGCTCGAAGATCTGCCTTTCTTACAAGTCCAATCTAGTCAAGAAATAATTATAAATAGTAGCCCGATCCTGATTTTAAAGAAGTATTGATTTTAAATTTCTCTGCAATTTCTCATGAAGTTCCGACCGACTTCCCACTTACCCTGCGATCGCAACCGGGGACGTCACGCCGTTTCCATGGAGATTGTGAATCGGATCGGGTTATTTTAGCATATGGTCATTATAAAACTTAAATGATTGAATTATGGTGGATTGAATTGTGGTGATGTATTGCATACATCGGGTGAAATTATTATACTTACATTTTAAATGATGGAATGATATGGATTTTTTAAATGGATATTTTAATTTATGGATATTTTAATTTTATGGATATTTTAAATGATGGAACAATGGAATGAGGATGATGGAATCGGAAGTCCTTCCGAGAGATTGGTGGTAGAGGAAGGAGGGTACTGTACCTGTGGATGCCTCCCCCACTGGGTTCCGGTTTAAATTGGGTGAATAAAATGAAAGTTATGGAGATTCTTACGGAGGGCGCGGTAGCCCAGTGGTTAGCGAGCGAGAGCATTCAAAAAAATTTTTCAGGAAATATTTAGTTCTGCTTCAAAGCTTGCAGAGGTTGGTTGCTCCAAACTGAATTGAAGATTCCAAAACTCACATTATATATATATATATATATATATATATATATATATATATATATATATATATATATATATATATATATATATATATATATATAAAGCAAACAACATATGCAAATCCTCCAACTACTTCGTTGAAGAATACTTCAGGGTGACTATCTTCATTCCTTGTGTTGATAGTCTGATTCAAAATTTACATGATAGATTCGTTTCAAATGAGGATATTCTACCAAGTTTCCAGATACTTCTTCATGGTTTTACTTCTGTTGATGACACAAGCAAGTTGGAAAGTCTGTCTCCATATTTCGACGATAAAATGTCACTCTCAAAACTGAAAGCTGAATATGAACTGGGGTGTCGAAAACCCAGACCACACGACCAACCCTAAGGCTTATGGTAGCTATCTGTGTGGCCGGATGAACTGTGTTGTTGTTGTTGTTGTTGAGACCCAGACCGTCCGACCTACCAGAAAGATGTAAGGTAACTGTATGGACGGCCGGGAAGTGCCACCCAATTTAGACCGGAACCCAGTGGGGGAGGCATCCACAGGTACCGTACCCTCCTTCCCCTACCACCAACCTCTCGGAAGGACTTACGGACCCACATGTTTAACGTGATCGTACTCCGCATGAACACGGCGGCAGTTTTGGCAGTGGCTGGAGATGAACTGTGGTGTTGTTGTTGTTGTTGAGACCCAGACCGTCCGACCTACCAGAAAGGTGTAAGGTAACTGTTTGGACGGTCGGGAAGTGCCACCCAATTTAGACCGGAACCCAGTGGGGGAGGCATCCACAGGGACCGTACCCTCCTTCCCCTACCACCAACCTCTCGGAAGGACTTTCGGACCCACATGTTTAACGTGATCGTACTCCGCATGAACACGGCGGCAGTTTTGGCAGTGGCTGGAGATGAACTGTGGTGTTGTTGTTGTTGTTGAGACCCAGACCGTCCGACCTACCAGAAAGGTGTAAGGTAGCTGTTTGGACGGCCGGGAAGTGCCACCCAATTTAGACCGGAACCCAGTGGGGGAGGCATCCACAGGGACCGTACCCTCCTTCCCCTACCACCAACCTCTCGGAAGGACTTACGGACCCACATGTTTAACGTGATCGTACTCCGCATGAACACGGCGGCAGTTCTGGCAGCGGCGAGAATCGCGCGCTAACCACTGGGCTGCCGCGCCCGAAAAGAGCCAACAACACGCGGTGTTCCCAGGTGGTCACCCACCCAAGTACTAACCGCGCCCGATGCTGCCTGACTTCGGTGATCTAACGAGAACCGGTGTTTTCAGCACGGTACGGTCGTTGGCGAACTGTGGTGTGAAAGAGTTTTAACTATTGACACTAACAATGAGGTCCTGAAAGTGTTAGAGCATTGTAATGGTACCTATTATCGTACAATCAGGTACCTCCTTACTGTCTTGGCTACATTACCAGTAACAACTGCTAGTGCAGAAAGATCCTTTTCGACACTGAAAAGAGTGAAGACTTTGCCCCGTAGTGTCATGAGTGATGAGAGACTGAGTGCACTTGCCGTGATTTCAATTCACTCCAACATTACTGTGGAACCGGATAAGGTCATAAATATTATGGCAGGAAAAAAGTCGAGGAGATTGCTTCCGTAGCAAATAAAAAATGTCGATCTGCGATTGAGCTTGTATGGCAGTCAATTCGTTGTTGGAATTTGAATAAGTAAAATATAAATAAAATAAGTAAATTATAACTTTCCACCTTCAAAGTTTTTATAGTTATAGGTATTTGTGGTAATAATTTTTTAATTTAAAAATACTGTAGTAATTAATTTTACTTCCTTAGATTAAATAATTGAGGTGTTGCTGTTGTTGAGACCCAAACCCTCCGACAAACAAGAAAGAATAATTGAAGTGTAACATGTCTAAGTTGTAATACATAACAATCAAAAGGAAAAATGAAATCGAAAAAAAAATAAAGATCTGATGTAGGGAACACATGACTTTCCTTATATAATGCAGTGAATTTACTACTTTTACATTTGAAAAAAAAAATAGATTTCTCTTATAGTAGATACTTATATTCTTTCCAAAATATTGAATTTTCGACAATTAGTCGTCATTTTAATTGATTTAGCGTTATTTCTATCCATTTGGCGAGATTTTCGTTAATTTGGCAACATTTAAAAAGTCGCCAAGTTGGTGACATTCCGCCAAATTTATCGCCAAAATCTCGCCAAGGGTTATGGACGGCGAAATAAGTTATTCTTATAGCATATAAATTACAAAATTTTTACTCAAAGTATTTTTTCTCATGAATGGAACGAGCTAGATCCCCGAGAATGATGTCACCCAATTTATCGCATGATATTACATATGAAAAGTGAACACATTTCTTAGCAGCTGATATTTTTTTTTAATTTATGGGATTTTTTGATAAATTTATTTGAAAAATGTGCAATATCTCGAGGACGATTCATGCTAACGTTCTAAAGTTTATGTCAATCGTTTTCTAAAAAAAATTACATAAGAAATGTTTATATGCGTAACTTTATTAAAGGTTTTGATTTTTTGATGATTTTCTCAACATTTCACTCGAAAATTTAGGGGGATTCTGAACATTCGATTACGTTTAGAAACAATAGGCTTCCAGTATTCACGGATTGTGATTTTTGTGCCAAATTTCATTCGAATCGCTCCATTCGTTCGTGAGATATCGTCTCCACAGACTCACTGACACACACACACACACACAGACATCACCTCAAAAATGTTTGATTCGTGTTCAGGGATGCTTGAAACGTGCTCTTCCGTCGAAAACTCGAATTTTCGACCCTGTCACAATACTTTCCTTATACATTATGTACATAAGGAAAGTAAACAAGAAAGATCAATCATGCTTAAAGCATTGATTATGAAACACTTTCCAATTTCAATGCAATTTTATTTAAACAAGTCTAAAATGCAATACATTCCTCGGAAATATTTTGAAACTTATCACAATACTGCATTAATTTATTATATTTCAAAACTTGAACCTTCATCGAAAAAAATGAACTTCATTCAAATGACAGAATTGAAATATAAATTGCCTGGTTTAAACATCTCTAAAATGTTATACATTCCTCGGTAATAGTTTTAGAATTATCATAATACTATAATTTATTATATTTGAAAACTTCATCGAAAACAACTGAAATTAATTCAAATGACGTCATAGAAAAAATAACACACCTGGATCTCTCTATAAAAACAGGATTTCATTCATAACTTTCTCCCATTCATTTCATTCATCACAATACTATAATAATTTATTTTATTTAAGACCATGGAGCTACAAATAATTAAACTCTATGCTTAAAACTTCATCGAAAAAAATCGTCCTTCTCTTTATAAAATCAATTAATATTTCATTCATATCAGCCATGCAGACTCCATGGACTAAATTATTTTGTGTTAAAAAAATACAGGAATTCTAATACAACTCATTCTATATATTTTGCTGTTTACATTTTACATAGGTGAAAAATAGGCTTAGTTGTAGAAATAATCAAATTTAGATGAGCATTTAAACTCAAATATATTGTCATTGCGTTGCTTCAGTATGTAGATGCACAGAATTTAAGCAAAAATAAAGTAGTTTTATGACGGATACAACACTCAATATGAATTAAAAAGAACTTTAAAAATCACGATTTTGAGACAAGATGGATGCCATATATCATTTTGAAGTGGGTTACGTGATCTTTTCATATCATGGTCACGTGATCGCTTCATATAAGAGGTGTTATTATTATTATTTTAATTTTTATTTAAAAAACTACTGAATATATTTCGCTGAATTTTTTTTTATATATTTTATGGAATAATTTGAATATTACCTAAAATTTTCGAAGCAATTTGTGAATTTTAAATCCGCTTAAAAAATGTTTGAAAAATTAGGTCCCATAGAGCTCAATGTATTTCATTTTTTCAACCCGGGTTCAATCCAAAACTAATTGGGTGATATTATTGATTTATATTCCCATAGGTCCTACAGACCGTCTGAACAACATACTAAAATTTCATTTTGATAAAGTCATTTTTACGGCAGTTATCGTGCTAACGGACAGACAGACAGACAGAATGAGCAAAGTCATAAACTTTTCAACTTTGTTGTAAAGTGTTAAAAACAACGGCAAGTGGGCGGGGGTGTCACATCTCGGCACTAATTGAAAAAGTTAACACTAGAAAGGTAAAGGTCCATTACGGTTTCAAGTATAAGGTTCAGCCCCCTTCCCCTCCGAAATGAAATCCTGGCTACGGATCTGGCGACAGCCAACCTAAATGCACGTCTCACAGACATGTCGCGTACTTCAGCAGCAGCGGCCGAAATTCTGGCCACGAGATCCTCTTCAGATTCACGGGAGGTATCATAGACGAAACTCTTGAGATATCCCCACAAAAAGAAGTCAAAATACGACAGATCGGGCGATCGTGGGGCCAAGCTATGGGACCACCTCACCCAATCTATCGGCCCGGTAAAGTGACGTCCAGATAATACCTCACTTATCTCTCAAATGAATAGTGCTCTATCGTGCTGGAACCACATACGCCGCCGGATGGCTCGGGGCATATCCTCTAGCAATTCCGGTAAGACCTCCTGCAGGATAATACGGTACGTTCACTCATCAAGTCGTTCCGGCATAAAATAGGCCCTATTAGGCGGTCGATGATTTCTACCCACACATTAACGGAGAATCGTCGCTGATGCGCATGTGGGTTTATACTCGCCCACACATGTTCATTGTGGATGTTAAATGTGCCATCACGTGGAAAGGAGGCTTCATCCGTGAAAAGCTCAATCACAGGAAAATCTAGCTGCGTCGCACTATGTCTCAGGAACCAGCAGGCGAACTCCACGCGACGAGGATAACAATCTGCAGCCATTGCTTGGATTCGCTGGAGATGGTATGGGTGTAACTGTTCCCCATGCAGAATCCACCATACCGTGGATTGCGGCGCCCCAAGAGTATGCCTTATTGCTCTTGTGCTTGTACCTGGCCGAACTGCTACTGTGTCCAGAATCGCCTGTTCCACACTTGGCGTTCTAGCACTCTTTGCACGACTTGCATCAGACCTGGTAGCGAGAAAGGATCCCGATTGACAGAGCTGCCGATGCAAGCATTCGAATGTTTTACGATTGGGTAATCGTCTATGGGGGAAACGTTGTCCGTACAGTCGTTGTGCTTCTCTGCTATTCCCATTTGCAGCTCCATACATGAAATGCATATCTGCTTTTTCCCTATTTGTAAATTCCTCCTTCGTCTCAAAAGTTGGAGTTGCGAATAACAGCTACAAACTGATAAGGGCGTACATTCGGTGTTGCGAAAATTTTCATAAGAATTCTTCTTCTTTCCCAGATGAAATTTGCATACGTGGTTTTCTTCAACCAAAAAATAACAACCAGAATGACTCTTTTAAGTTTGCGGAGCGGCCGCTTTCCAACGAGTAAGTACCCTGTAACGCCTTTACGTTTCATTTTCGACTCAGTAAACTATGACGAAAATGTTTTGTTTGGTGTGTACTACCACCTCGTAAAGTTTGGCCCATCTTTTTTTAATCACCCTGTATCTGGGTAATGAGTTTTCATTTTTCCATAATTTTTCATATAATTTTGTACAGTATTTTTTTCTAGGGATTAGTTCGTATCTAAAGGTCGTTTAAAAGCCACTCCCTCCTCCCATTGGCTCAAAAGTCACTCACTCTTCCCCTGCCACTAGCAGGGACTTCAAAAATAAAGAATTTGGTATTGATCTCTTAGTTTTGATGAGTCAGTTCTTTTTATTTCCAGGACTATTTTTAGTCTTTTAATTTTTACATACTCTCATTTTAGTTTTCTCCCCCTCCTTTTTTTTATAAGTATCTTGAATGTCCTATTATTTTACCCATATTTGGGGTAAAACTATGTTTTTTGAAGAAAAAAAAAACTTCGATTGTTTGCGGTGTAATTGTTTACAGCTGCCTTTATATATACACACACACTCATGTCCAAAAGTTAAGCATAATTCGTAAAATGCGAAAAATTCGGAGTTAATATGGATACAATGGTTAGCAACCAGTTGTGGAGAATCGTGGGACAAAGGTAAATCATTGCGCATATGCAAAACAGTTCAGTCGACGTCGACATGCGCAAAACACCGGCGTACGTCGGAACGAGTATAAAACGGCCACCTGACGTCTACATAGAAGCGAGCGCATTTACAATGGAGTTTGGGACATCGGCACTGGAGTGGACAACAGTGGGCACTGTCATGTTCAGTGACGAGTCCAGGTTTAGCCTGCAAACTAATTCTCGTCGTACCATGATCTGGAGAGAACGTGGAACGCGTTTTCACCGGGGAAACATCACGGAAATATATCGTTTTCCGTTTGGGGGAGTCATGGTCTGGGCAGGTATCATGATGGACGGCAGCACAAACCTCCACATCTTTGACACGGGGTTGGTTACCGGTCAAAGATACAGAAACGAAGTCCTTGAGCCTACCGTTCGATTGTTTTGAGGTGCTGTTGGTCCTGATTTCATATTCATGGATTATAACGCCCCTCTTCACCGTGCGGCCTTGGTCGACGACTTCCTTCAAACTTAAGATATCCAGCGCATGCAGTGGCCTGCCAACTCTCCTGATCTGAATCCAATAGTGCATGTGTGGGATATGCTCGGGAGACATTTTGCAGCCCTCCGCTACCCACCAAGCTCCGTTCCGGGATTGAAAACTGCTCTCAGTGAGGCTTGGAACTCTTTAAACACACAACTCATCCAAATCCTCATCGAAAGTATGGGAAATCGTTGGGCAGCATGCGTGGCTACCCGAGGTTCCCCCACACCGTATTAAACTGCAGCATCACATTGTTTTAATCATTCTGTTTCACTGAGGTTGACACTATTGAGACCCCTTTCCTTTCAACCCTTATCTTTGGATAATAAAAGCCGTTATTATCCTTGTTTTGCATTCTTTTCTTCTTCTATAACCGTATTACACCCGCATACCGCGTTTCCTTCCATTCCGATGTAGGTTTCTTGAAATTTTCACATAAACAGCAACTATAAGCTTAACTTTTGGACATCAGTGTATATGCATGTGTGTGCATTTGTGCGTTATATTTTTCATGATTATGTGTTATTTTATGATATTTAAGTTGAATATTGTCCTCATGTGTCGTTTCTCTGTGGATCTCGTTTATTCCGTTGTTGGGTACAGATTGCATAGAATTTTAACCACGTGTTTTTATGCAATTATAGAAACAACGGATTTTAGTATATCTGTCTAGAATGTGCCCCTGAAGACGTTTCTGGCAGATATACTATTCATTGATTGATTTTCTTTTTTCTGGTCATTCCATGATTAACTTTTCCAGCCCTTCCTTGTTACTTTTTGCTTTAATATACGTTATTGTACTGCCCGCGGTTTGATTTACTGATTTGCACTTCTGTACTTTTGTTTCTATTAAAAGCGCTTTAGTTCTTTACCTGTTGGAGATAAGTGGGCAATATAAATTGCAAAAATGTTGAAAGAAAGGTAGGAAATGAGACTACATTAATGAAATAGTCCCCCCATTCATTTTCAAAAAGTTACACTTTTTAAATTTTTATACGACCCCCTTAGACAATTTTGGCCAATCAGAAAATTTTTATTTTTAATGCAACAAGATCATTAAAAAAAAAAACCCCACATATCTGTATCTTTAAAATCAACTGAATTATGATAAAGGAAAAAATCTGACTTATGCCACTTCTCTGTACCATGTGAAAGTCTGTTTCATCAGTGAAAATAGGGATCATAAACAAATTGACTGTGGAAATTGTTTAGATCAAAAATATGTTAATACTAGCCGAATACCCGTTGAAAATCAACGGTCTCGCAATAAGCAACCCCTGAATAATGTAAGTTTTTGAATAATTTGCGTTTCACATTTATTTGGCAAATCGAATATTTTGGTGTGCAAAACTCCCTAAAAAAGAAAATTTTGAAAAACTTAAATTCCGCACTTCTTCCTTTTGAACTATCTACCCGTACACCAAATTAAAGTCTCTATCTCATCCCGAAGCATACTATTTTATTATTTCTCCTTTCGAACGTTTTTCTGTGAAGCACACCCAAAAATGAACATTTTTAAAAACTCTGTTTGTCTTGGGTTATCAGATGATTGGCTCATATACCAAACATCAAGCCTCTATCACATTTAAAAGGAAGTGTGCCTCATTTATTCGGAAAATCGAACATATTAGTGTGCGGCAACCCTTAAAGTAGCAAATATTGGAAATCTGAAATTTCACACGTTCTTCCTTTCAAACTACTGTATACCAAATATACCTGTTAAAGTTATCTCATCCCGAAGCATGCTATTTTAATACTTCTCTTTTCGAACGTTTTTCTGTGAAGCACACCCATAAATCAACATTTAAAAAAAACTCTGTCTTGGGTTTTTTATCAGATGATTGGCTCATATACCAAATATCAAGTCGCTATAACATTTAAAAAGAAGTGTGCCTCATTTATTCGGTAAATCGAAGATATTAGTGTGCGGCACCCCTCAAAGTAGCAAATATTGGAAATCATAAATTTCACACTTTCTTCTTTTCTAACTATCCACCCGTCCACCAAATTTGAAGTCTCTATCCTATCGCGAAGCATGTTTTTTCTATCACTTCACTTTTCGAACGTTTTTCTGTGTAGCATCCCGTTAATGAACATTTTTGTCAAACCGTATTCATCTTTGGTTTTTTTTGTCAAATAGTTAGCCAATATACTAAATTTCAAGCCTCTATCACATTGTAAAGGAGGAGTTTTTCGTTTGTTCGGCAAATTGAACATTTTAGTGAGCGACACCCCCTACAATAGCAAATGTTGGAAAACTGTAATTGCACACGTTCTTCCTATCTAACTTTTTACCCGAACACTAAATTTGAAGTCTGTATCTCATCGCGAAGCATGCTTTTCTAGCATTTCACATTTCGAATGTTTTTGTGTGGAGTACCCACCCCCTTAACTATACATTTTTGAAAAACTCTATTCTTCTTGTAATTTCTATCAGATGATCGATGAAGTAGAAAATATTTGAAATCTGAAATTGCACACTTTCTTCCTTGGGCGCGGTAGCCTATTGGTTAGCGCGCTGGAGTTGCACTCGGTAGGCCAGGGTTCGATTCCAGCCACTGCCAAAACTGCCGCCGTGTTCATGCGGAGTACGATCACGTTAAACATGTGGGTCCGAAAGTCCTTCCGAGAGGTTGGTGGTAGGGGAAGGAGGGTACGGTCCCTGTGGATGCCTCCCCCACTGGGTTCCGTCTAAATTGGGTGGCACTTCCCGACCGTCCAAACAGTTACCTTACACCTTTCTGGTAGCTTCCCGGCCGTCCAACTAGTTACTCTAAGTCCTCTGGACGAGTCGGACGGTCTGGGTCTTCAACACCTTTCTGGTAGAAGGCCAACGGCCGTACCGTGCTGATAACACCGGTTCTCGTTAGATCACCGAAGTCAAGCAGCATCGGGCGCGGTTAGTACTTGGTGGGTGACCACCTCGGAACACCGCGTGCTGTTGGCCATCTCGGGTGCGGTATCCCCGTGGTTTGCGAGCTAGATTTGCACGCTACCACAAATGCCGCCGTATTCATGCGGAGTACGATCACGTTAAACATGTGGGTCCGTAAGTCCTTCCGAGAGGTTGGTGGTAGGGGAAGGAGGGTACGGTCCCTGTGGATGCCTCCCCCACTGGGTTCCGGTCTAAATTGGGTGGCACTTCCCGGCCGTCCATACAGTTACCTTACACCTTTCTGGTAGGTCGGACGGTCTGGGTCTCAACAACAACACCTTTCTGGTAGGTCGGACGGTCTGGGTTTCAACAACAACACTTTCTTCCTTTCGAACGATTTACCCATACACCAAATTTGAAGCCTCTACCTTATCGCAAAGCATGCTTTCTTATCATTTCACTTTTCGAACGTTTTGGTGTGGAGCACCCCCTGTAGCGAAAGTTTTCGAAAAATTCGATTTTTCCAGGGGATTTTATCGAAAGACCGGGCCGTGTACCAAATTGCAAGTCTCTCTCTATTCGGGAAGTGCCTAAAAAATGCGTGACAGACGGACAGACAGACGGACACTTGGTAATTAGTATATACTAGCCGTATACCCGTTGAAAATCAACGGTCTCGCAATAAGGAGAAAATATTGGAAAACTAAATTTTCGCACTTCTTCCTCTGTTTGTATTGTGTTTTTTATCAAATGATTGGCCCATATACCAAATATCAAGCCTCTATCACATTTAAAAGGAAGCGTGCCTCATTTATTCAGAAAATCGAACATATTAGTGTGCGCACCCCTTAAAGTAGCAAATATTGGAAATCTGAAATTTCACACTTTCTTCCTTTCAAACTATCTACCATTACACCAAATTTGATATCTCTATCTCATTTCGAAGCATGGTTTTTTATCAATTCTCTTTTTGAACGTTTCGAACGAATAGATAGAGAGACATCGGCACCCCCTAAAATAGCAAATGTTGGAAGACTAAAATTGCACACTTTCTTCCTTTCCAACTTTTTACCCGTACACCAAATTTGAAGTCTCTATCTCATCGTGAAGCATGCTTTTCTAGCATTTCATCTTTCGAATGCTTTTGTGTGGAGTACCCACCCCTTTAATTATACATTTTTTAAAAACTCTATTCTTTTTGTGATTTCTATGAGATGTTTCGCCCATATACCAAATATAAAGCCTCTATCACGTTTTTAAAGGAGCGTTTCTCCTTTATTCCGAAAATCGAACATTTTGGTGTGCGGCACCCCCTAAAGTAGAAAATATTGGTAAACTGAAATTGTACACTTTCGCCCTTTCAAACTATCTATCCTTACACCAAATCTGATATCTCTATCTCATTCCAAAGCATGGTTTTCTTTATCAATTGACTTTTCGAACGTTTGACTCTGGAGCACCCCCTTAAACGAACATTTTTGAAAAACTGTATTCGTCTTGGGCGTTTTCGTCAAATTATTAGCCCATATACCAAATTTTAAGCCTCTATCAAATTTTAAAGGCGTATTTTCTCATTTATTCGGTAAATCGAACGTTTTGGTGTGCGACACCCCCTTAAGTAGAAAATATTGGAAATCTGAAATTGCACACTTTCTTCCTTTCGAACGATTTACCCATACACCGAATTTGAAGTCTCTATCTCATCGCAAAGCATGCTTTCCTATCATTTCACTTTTCGAACGTTTTGGTGTGCGGCACCCCCTTAAGTAGAAAATATTGGAAACCTGAAATTCCACACTTTATTTGTTTCATACGGTTTACCCATACTCCAAACTTGAAGTCTCAATCTCATCGCAAAGCATGCTCTCCTATCATATCACTTTTCGAACGTTTTGGTGTGCTGCACCCCCCCTTAAGGATAAAATATTGGAAATCTGAAATTGCACACTTTTTTCCTTTCGAGTGATTTACCCATATACCAAATTTGAAGTCTCTATCTCATCGCAAAGCATGCTTTCCCGTCATTTCAATTTTCGAACGTTTTGGTGTGGGGCACCCCCTCTATAGAACGTTTTCGAAAAATTCGATTTTTCCAGGGGGTTTTATCGAACGACCGAGCCGTGTACCAAATTGCAAGTCTCTATCTATTCGGGAAGTGCCTAAAAAAAGCGTGACAGACAGACAGACGGACAGACAGACAGACAGACGGACACTTGGCAATTAGTATATATAGATAGATATAGATAGATGTGTCAAAAATTTTTAGCACAAATGCATCTAAATAAAGCATTACACAGAGATCATATAAAGCAGTGGTACTCACTGCGCGGTTGGGTATCCTATGTATTATCATCCAGTTTTACCTTTTTTTGTGATATGTCACTCATTTACATTTCTAATTTGATATATGGTCCCCATTCACAATGTTCAATTAAATATAACTCTCTCAATTTTAAAGATACAGATATGCGGTTTATTATTATTATTATTATTTTTTTTTTTAATGATCTTGTTGCATTAAAAATAAAAATTTCCTGATTGACCAAATTTGTCTAAGTGGATCGTATAAAAATTTAAAAAGTGTAACTGTTGGAAAATTAATGGGAAGACTATTTCATTAACGTAGTCGTATTTCCTACCTCAATTTCACAATTTACATTGCCAACTTATCTCCAATAGGTAAAGAATTAAAGCGTGTTTCAATCTTTTTGGGACACTCCGTATATATATATATATATATATATATATTGAGATTTTAAATAATTATGGTTGGGGGGTGTTTAGTTAAGGAGGATGAAATGGTTTATTAGGGACGGACAGTTTTAAACAACTGAATCTTTGTCATTTGTCCATTTGTTATTCACACACCTGAAAATAATGGGGGGGGGGGGAGGGGGGAGTAACCAAATAGTTTGTTTCGTACCTTCGCAAATAGCATTTCTAGGAAATTCAATGAGTTTCGATTCGATGAGTTCCTGGGGTATAAGATTCGAGCGAAAACTTTATATTTTCTTAACATGGCAGCATGGGACAGAATGTGACATAAAAGGGGATATCTCGGTGATCATGAAACTTAACAGTTTTGAAAGATTTTCAAGCCCTTTAAATTGAAGGATAACATGCTATAATTATGATCAATTACACTAACAATACAGATTTTTTTTCCTGCAAAATCTGCTTAAAAAAAAAATCACCACTTAGAAATCGATTCCAGTATGAGAAAATGGAGTTAGTAACATTCTAATTAAAATGATGTCCATCTGTATGTGGTCGATTTCTTGTGTACACCATATATATATATATATATATATATAACTATATATTATCTATACTTTTATATAATTAATTATAGTCATCTATCTAATCGTACTCAGAATTAAACATGTTGAGACTTAACAGCTTTAACATTCGGGGCATATGATGATTAGGACCCCCCCCCCCCTCGACATTCGAGGTATATGATTACACCACACACACATACACCCGAGTTTAACAATATCCTTAAAACAGTCCATATGTATTCACATTTGTACATTTGGGGTCTTCGAATTTATGATACATGTCCTCAGACGTATTTTCCGTAGGTGGAATTTCAACATTTTCATTGGAAAAGGGGGCGCTATTTCAAGTTGAACTCGAGAAAATCACGTAATTAAACTCAAATTTGGTTGCTTAGTATAAACTGGGAACCCGGAGGAACCACGTACTCTCTCACTCCTCGATTTTCTTAGAACAAATTGTTTTTATACATCATGGGTGCTAACATTTTTAAAGGGAGTTCCGAGTAAAAATAAACCTTGCTATGTTGTTAAAATGGTACCTATTTTAAAAGCTTTTAATTTAAAATAAAAATGTTTTTAAGAGAGTAGATATTTCATACTCATTTTTTCCCAACAAAGCAAAACCACTTTCAAACTTCTAAGCATGGCCAATGGCCATCCATAGGTAAGGTCAAGCGGGCACTTGCTCTCTATTGGAAGTTAAGATCACAAAGGCTGGCATCAAGTTAGTCGATGTTGTACGCCTTATTCTCGAGTTTGGCCCCCCTGGAAAAAGCGCTGTGGGCGTCCATGCTTCTAAGATAAACCGTGTTCAAGAAAATAACAGTTTTGAGGGGATTTTGAATAAATATTAGAGATTGGCTATTCAAAAAAGACCCAAATTTGATTATATCAATTATCTTATTTGCGTGTATATATTTTAACTTTTTACTTTCCTTATATGCATAGTATAATGTATAAGGAAAGTATTGCAACGGGGTCGAAAATTCGAATTCGAGGTTTCGACGTAAGAGCACGTTTCAAATGCCCCCTGAATACGAATCGAACATTTTTGAGGTGATATCTGTGTGTGTGTGCGTGTGTCAGTGAGTTTGTGGAAACGTATCTCCCGAACGAATGGAGCGATTCGAATGAAATTTGGTACAAAAATTACAATCCGTGAAAACTGGAAGCTTATTGTTTTTAAGCGCAATCGAATGTACAGAACCCTCTAAATTTTGGAGTGAAATTTTGAAAAAATCATCAAAAATTCAAAATCTTTAGTAAAGTTACGTAAATAGACATTTCTTATGTAATTTTTCCTTAGAAAACGATTGACATAAACTTTAGAACGCTAGCGCGAACTGTTCTCGAGATATTGCACATTTTTCAAATAAATTTATAAAAAAAATCACATAAATTAAAAAGTATATTAACTATTGTGAAATATGTTTACATTTCATATGTAGTATCATGCGATAAATTTGGTGACATCATTCTCGTGGATCTAGCTCGTTCCATTCATGAGAAAAGATACTTTGAGTAATACTTTTGCATTTGAACGCCAATAATCATTTATGTGCTTCAAGAATAACTTATTTCTCCATCCATAACGCTTGGCGAGATTTTGGCGATGAATTTGGCGGAAGTCGCCAAGTTAACGTAAATGTCGTCAAATTGATAAAAACAACGACTAATTGACGAAAATTTAAGATCTTGGAAAGAATATAAGTATTTACTATAAGAATAATCTATTTGTCCGTCCGTAACGTGTGGTAAAATTTTAGTGACGAATTTGTCGGAATATCCCCAAATTACTGACTTTTTAGAAGTTGTCAAATTGACGAAAATATCCCCAATGGATAGACATTTGGAAATTGATGAAACCGACGCTAAATCAATGAAATGAAGAGTAATTGATGAAAGTTCAAAATCTTGGAAAGAGCATAAGAGTAGACTATAAGAATAACTCATTTCTCCGTCCGCAACGTTTGGCGAGAAATTTAGCGGGACGTCGCCAACTTGACGACTATTTTAAATGTTGCCAAAGTGACAAAAATGTCGACAAATTGATAAAAATAACGCCAAATGGGAAGTAAGGTTTCGCAAATTCTAATTACTTTCCTTATATACATAATGTATAAGGAAAGTATTGTGACGGGGTCGAAAATTCGAAATCGAGTTTTCGACGGGAGAGCACGTTTCAAGCATCCCTGATCACGAATCAAACATTTTTGAAGTGATGTCTGTGTGTGTGTATGTGTGTGTGTGTGTGTGTGTGAAAGTATGTGTGTGTGTGTGTGTGTGTGTGTCAGTGAGTCTGTGGAGACGATAACTGACGAACGAATGGACCGATTTAAACAAAATTTGGTACAAAAATCACAATCCGTAAACACTGGAAGCCTATTGTTTTTATACGTAATCGAATGTTCAGAACCCCCCTAAATTTTCGAATAAAATTTTGAAAAAATCGTCAAAAAATCGAAACCACTAATGAAGTTACGCAAATAGACATTTCTTATGTAATTTTTCATTAGAAAACGATTGACATAAATTTTAGAACGCTAACATGAACCGTTCTCGAGATATTGTACATTTTTCAAAAAAATTATTAAAAAGTCATATAAAATGAAAAAAAAAAATTTTCCTATTGAGAAACATGTTCACTTTTCATATGTAATACCATGCGATAAATTGGATGACATCACTCTCGTGGATCTAGCTCGTTCCATTCATGAAAAAAAAATACTTTGAGTAATACTTTTGTATTTGAACGCCAATAGTCATTTATCTGCTGTAAGAACAACTTATTTCTTCGTCCATAACGCTTGGCGAAATTTTGTCGACGAATTTGGCGGAATGTCGCCAACTTGGCGACTTTTTGAAATGTTGCCAAATTAACGAAAATCTCACCAAATGGATAAAATTGACACTAAATCAATGAAAATGACGACTAATTGTCGAAAATTCAATATCTTGGAAAGAATATTAGTATCTACTATAAGAAAAAACCTATTTTTTTTACTGAAAAGTAGTAAATTCATTACATTATATAAGGAAAGTCATGTGTTGCTCACATCAGATTTTTTCAGTCATATGACGGGCAAACCTTCTAGTATATTATAAGAAATGCTCTTCTCTTCGTTTGTCTGTAACACTTGGTGATGCATTTTGGCGAACTTGGCGAATAATCTAGCAAAATATCTCCAACATGGCGATATTTCGTCCCAGATAGACGAAAATATCGTCAAAGTCGCAAAAATGACGCTAAATTAATAAAAATGACACCTAACTGATGAATTAATTTGTGGTGAAAGAAAGTAAAAATCGGAGTTTTCTCCTTTATACATATTAACTAGCAGCGATTACCCGGCGTTGCTCAGGATTTACCATGCAAAACTATGATAAAAATTACACCGGAACATATAGGGCCGATTGTGATATATTACCGCTGAATCTGAATGTATCGCATTTTAGAGATGTTTAAATAAAATGAAAGTTGGAAAGTATTTCATAATCAATGCTTTATGCATGATTGATCTTTCTTGTGATTTCTTAATACTTTTCGTTGTTGAGTAAGCCTGTGAGAAATAATACATGGTGATAGTTTCCATTTAAATTCATATCTCAAACCTGCTATTTTCAAAAGTGTCTTATACGTTCAATAAATTCCCACAAAACTCAGTGTTGAGTAAGCCTGTGAGAAATAAACCATGGTGAAAGTTTCCATTTAAATTCATATCTCAAACCTGCGATTTTCAAAAGTGTCTAATACGTTCCATAAACTCCCACAAAACTCATAAGAGATTTAATTGACTTTCACGTTTTAAACCAACAATAACCAACCTTTTTCGTTGTGAATCATGGAGTTAGAGAGTAGAACTCCTAGGAAAAAGTGTCGTGTTTCACTAATATCTCGAGAACCACTGTTCGTAGAAACTCAAAACATAGCCTATGTTTTTTGTGGGGTGATTTCAAGATTACCAAGATAAATTTCATGAAATTCGGTTCAGCCGTTCTCCTGTTATGGTGGATCATACATACACACTTTTCTTCTTTATATATATAGATTATGTCTTTGGGTTGACCTAAATTATCATTCTTAACTTGCCCGTAAATAGTAGAGCATTACATTACATTGTTCCCGCCTTCTAACCCACCATTATTTCTTTGTGCGAGTTCCTAAAATAAAATTATTAATTAGCATACTACACAATTAACTTCCACCATTTAAACTTTAAAATAACATTATTTATTAAACATAATATGATTAAATTACAATAATTATACGTATACATATATTCAAGGAGGAGACGGTGTGTGAGATCAGGCATGTTATTTGCCTAAAATTATTTATTCGCCCTTTTATATCAGCAAGATGCGTTGAACCGAATGTGGGTCACTCCTCGTTACACCATCTCTCATATTGACTATAGGCTGAATATATTGGCTACTACACTACACTTGTATATCTGAATGAATTTTCACCTGATCACCATAATGACTTCTATCTGTTCATAGAGACTCATGACTGTTTCTTAATATGGACTGCATCATGATTGTGTATCTTAATGAACTTTCGGCGATACCTCATGTTTGAAGATCACCATAATGACTGATTGTCTCTCAATAGAGACGCATGACTGAATATGTATCTTAATAGAATATATCCGATACACTATGTCTGAAGATCACAATAATGACTTACTATCTGTTGAGACTCGTGACTCTTATGTGAATATTTTAGAATTATATCTTAACGTGTGAACTTTTTCTGCCTGTTGCCACATCGTTTCGCCTGAGGTCCAGATACGCCCACAGTATCTCATTGGTTATTCTCAGGGCGATGCAGCAACACTTCCTCATTGGTTAATTCTTTAACCAATCTGTATGGTTTCAGTTATGGCTTCCAGTAACTTTTCTAACTCGACCACATCTGTAATTTACGCGCCTTTATTTATTGCCGTCATGACCTCCCGGGCCAGGGCTATCGTAAACTGGTGCCTACAAGTCTGCGCTTTTATCTTGCTTGGTAGATATCATAAATATACGTACATCAACACTGCCAAAATGTCTCCTGGTCTCACATAATTATTAAAATATTTTAATATATGAACTATATCGCTTATTCAGGAGCTGTCAATATTGATAACTGGTTATCTAGAGTTGCACGAAATATAAGTTAATTGGATATTTTGAAATAGTTTTACATGTTGTCATCCGGAAAATTGTCAAATGTACAATTCAGCAATAAAAACACAGTACTGTGGATCTTATACAATATTTTTTTACTGTAAAAGGAGTAAATTCATTGCATTTTATAAGGAAAGTCATGCTCTCCACATCAGATTTTTTAGAAAGCAGTCATGAACACGTTTTTATAATATTTATTGAAACACTATAGATATAAAACAATATAAGATAACAATGTGCATAGTTTTAATTTAAAATAGATTGCCATCTAACAAAACATTTTTCTTTTTCAGACAATCAATTGATCGGCAAATGAATAATAATTCACAGCATATGCATTTAAGGAGGGGATCTCCACTCGACTTTCTCGTACACGTATATTTTATATTGTTGAGATTCACTTGAGTCATAATCGGTATAAGAACGAGCAGAAGATAAATCTGGAATGCGTATCTCCACCAGAGGCGGATCGATGGGATTAACAGATTGCTTAGGGCTCGGGAAGGGGGGGGGGGGGGGGGTCAAAGAATCTTATTCTATCAAGTCCACCGATACAAATTCGGGCCCTCTTAAAACATTTATCGCAGGCCGCCCTTAAAATACTTATAGCAGTATCCTCTGTAATTGGCTTCCTCTCTAAGTGAATTTTTCATGTTTTCCCCTGCCTCAAAAAGAAAAATTAGGGAGTGAGCCATAAAACCTTTCGAGATTGAATAAAGTGAGAAAAGTGGATTTTTTGCTATAAAAAGAAGAACAAAAAAATTACTGACTAGCGACAATATGCAATATGGTCATTAATTTAAACATAGATCAATGTTTCTCAACCTTTCATAGCTTTTCGAAATTTAGTATGGGTACCTTTCCTTATCATGCAGGCTGGGCTCTGCACATCTACTAGACGCTGGAGTATATTCCACGACCTAGACCGAGGTGGGTGTTGCCAAAATGGCCTAGTGCAGCTATTTCCCCAGCCAGGGAAAAAAGTAGTATATTACGTTACTAGAGTATATTACATTATGTAAGCCAGGATATATGGAGCTTTGTAAATGCCTTTTCACAGGGAATTGTAATTCATAGCTTTTCTATAAAGGTGGCCAAGTGCCCTATATTAAATTGTTTCAAAGAATATCGTTTAAAACTTAATTAATTACGAGTATTATGTTCTGGGGTATGCACCCTGAGACTATAGACCCCCCCCCCCCCCGAACTAAACATGAAAAACGTGGATTGAAATAACTAAAATTTCTTAATAATTACAAAGCTAAAAATAAAAAAAAAATCTTCAATATAACTTTCCATGAACGAATACGCTCATCTTTGTACTGCTATATCATTATGAACAGTAAAGCTTGATTTCAATAAAATTGGATAACAAGAAAGATCAATCATGCATAAAGCATTGATTATAAAACACTTTCCAACTGAAATGCAATTTTATTTAAACATCTTTAAAATGCAATATATTCAGCAATGATATTTTTTTAATTATCACAGAAATACAATAATTTATTTTACTTGAAAACTTAAAACTTCATCGAAAAAAATGTGCTTTATTCAAATAACGTCATTGAAATGTAAATCGTCTGGCTCTCTATGTAAAAGCAGTGGATATTTCATTCATACATTTTTATTCCAGGCTCCATAGTTAAATAATTTAGCTTGAAAAAAATTCAGCAATTCTTATACAACTCATCTTGCAATCGTTTGCTTACATTCTGCATTCATTAAAATTAGGCTTCCTTGTAGAAATAATCAAAGTTTGATGATCATTTAAACTCAAAAAATTGTAATTGCGTTGGCGCAGAATATAGATGCACAGAAAATATACAAAAATAAAGCGGTTTTCGGATGGATGCAACACTAAATATAAATTTAAAAGAACTTTTAAAATCTCGATTTTGACTCTGAGAAAAAAGATGGATGCCATATTTTATTTTGAAGTGGGTCACGTGATCTCTTCATATTATATGGGTGTAATTATCATTTAAATTTTTATTTAAAAAACTACCAAACATATTTAACTGAAATTTTTTTATATATATTTCATGAGATAATTTGAATATTTCCTAAAATTTTCGAAGCAATTTACGAATTTTAACTTCGCTTAAAATATGTTTGAAAAATTAGGTCCCATATAGGGTTCAATGTATTTCCTTTTTTCAACCTGGGTTTAATCCAAAACTAATTGGGTGATATTATTCATTTTTTCCCATATATCCCACAGACTGTCTCAACAACATACTAAAATTTCATTTTGATCTAAAAGTCACTAAAAGTCATTTTTACGGCAGTTATCGTGCGAACGGGCAGACAAACAGACAGAATGAACAAAGTCATACACATTTTTCAACTATGTTGTGAAGTGTTAAAAATGGATGCGACATATTAAATTAATAGCATAATGTTTTATAGTTGAATAAGAGGAAAAATTAAGTTTAAGAAACAAAAACTCTTTTTTTTTGTTTTCCTTTTCCTTTAAAGCACTAAATTTTTCTCAAAAGTGTTAATTTTTTGATGGAAAAAGAGATAACAGTGACGTTTCTTTAAAAGTGACAAAAAAAAAAAAAAAAAAAAAAAAAATGTGGACGAACGCGAGAAGAGTGTTACCAGCCCTGTCTTTGGCGTCCGAGCCCTTCTAGATTCCAGTCGAGGGGTATACCGTACACTACCTTCCGTCCTATTGCCGTTCCTGGTTGAAATATTGTTATGAGATATTAAAGTATAGAAAGCCCAGACCACACGACCAACCCGAAGGCTTATGGTAGCTGCTTGTGTGGCAGATAGAGATATTAAAGTATGAGAAAGTTGATTGGAGCCCATAACATTTCAGATATTTTTCTATTTATCTTCTTGACGTATCTCTCTTGCAAGTTGCACATCACGTCGAAGGGTAAAACAGCTGCCTCGTGTAGGGTGTTTGATATTCAGTCACCGTTCCGGTAGTGTCCAATTCATCTGCTGAAACCTGGGCGCATGACTGGGGGGAAAAAAAAAAAGTGGAAAGGGCAGGAAACTTTAAACAGATGAAACTAAATAAATGTACTGCTAAAATCTGTAGAGATAATGAGAAGTAACTGTTACGAAACATTAAATGTAAATTTTTATAATATCTAAAGTAGAAAACACCAGCATTTTTCTAAAAAATAGTTTTTGAGATTTTTTACTTTCTCCTACATGAATAGTATAATGCATAGAGAAAGTATTGTGATGAGGTCGAAAAGTTGAAAGTGAGTTTTCAGCACGTTTCAAGTATCTCTGAACTCGAATCAAACGTTTCAGAGGGGATGTCGGCATGAGATTGTATATCGGGACGGTAAAACGGGTCAATAGTTCGTAAAATAGGGGGTAGTAAGTAGCGGGGTTCGCGCATTTGCTGATAGAGGCTCGAAAAATTCTATTGGCGGCATTGACAGCCAAAGTAGTTTTCATGTGCTGTAACGAGCTAGAATAATTTAGTCCAGTCCAATCCGAAAGCTACAAGTTATCGACAGACATTGTTACTTACTCATACTATAGAATATAGTATTAAAGAAAGTACTGTTTTCACGAAATTTTCGACTTTGCGATTTTGATGCTAATATATGTTTTAAGACCTCCGTACAATGTTTGTATATTTTTAACGTGATGTCCGTCTATCTGTCGTCTGTCCTTTCGTCTGTCTGTGGTCAATTTTTCACGTACACTATAGCTGAAACTGCCACGAGTATTAACTGATTTTCACAATTTTTTTTATCCGGCTGTGTTAACAAAAATCTAGAACTAAATAGAATTTTTTTTTTTTAAATTCGAGATAAAACTTCAGAATTTTGTAATTATTTAACATAGTAGCATAGGACGAAATTTGGCATAATTATGCATAAAAGGGGTTATTTATAGCTCAATGATCATGAAACCTAAGAGTTTAAATCATTGTTGTGAAACATAGCCGCGATACAAATTTTGCGTTCGTGACGTTATTAGCCACTGTCGGAGGGGCAAGTTACAACCCCGAAGGGGTACCTTATCAAACTTGGTATCAATATCGAAAGACTTTTTCCAAGTGCTTTTAAATGAAGGGTAACATGCTATAATTGCGATCATCTGGGTCAACGATACAGATTTTTCAAATTTCTGTTTGCAAAATTTATAAATAATAATAATAATAATAATAAGCTACTTAAAATTGGATTCTGGTATAAGAGAGTCTAGTTGGGCCACACTCCAATTAATTTTGAATAAATTTTATTTTTACGCATATGCAATTCGTAACCTGCCTTCAGGCATTTATAGATACTCTTATAAAAAAAAATCTGATGTGGGCAGCACATGACTTTCCCTGCAGACTTATATCCACGTTCTCTTTATTTTAATTAAATTTAATTCACTTTTAATTCAATTTTCGTTCTCATTTGGTAACTGCACTTATTTTGAAAGGTGGCGTAGAGAAATACGAAAAAACTAAAATATCTCGAGAACGGCTAGTCCTAGTGTAATGAGGTTGGTCTTATTCTTTTCTTCGTTAAACATTTCGTATAAAACAAGCTTTTAATGGATATATTTGAGCGTGCGTAGTTTCTTATTTTAAATTTTGAAGATTTTTGGGGGCCATTTTGCAAAAAATGCAGGTTATATTTTTCCGAGTCGTACGAAAATCTAATCAGCACCAGGATAACCCACAAGTGACTCATCTACCGAATTTTGTGAAAATCGGTCCATTAGTTTTTCAGTTAGAGTGGATACAAGCTTTTGCGGGCCATTTCGCAAAAAAATGCGGGTTCTTTTATCCCGAATTGTACCCAAAACTAATCAGCACCAGATTCGCCCACAAGTGACTTACCTACCAAATTTTATGAAATTCGGTCAATTACTTTTTTAGTTAGAGTGGATACAAAATCTGCACAGACAGACACACAGACGTCACGCTAAAAATGGTTTTTTCGTATTCTAGAGGTCTCGAAACGTGTAGATCCGTCGAAAAGTCGAGTTGCGATTTTCGGCATGATTCCAATACTTTCCCTATACATTACCATGTATTGCAGGGAAAATTATAAATGCGATAACGCATACCCGACCCGCAGCTTAAAAAATAAAGGAAACTCGACCCAAAAACAACCCGCGAAACAGGTAACACGCGGGGTAACAGCGGGTACCTGACTTACCGCAGGACTCAACACTACAGGGCAGCTGAATGCATATTTTTACTTTCCTTATATACATAATGTATAAGGAAAGTATTGTGACGGGGTCGAAAATTCGAATTAGAGTTTTCGACGGGAGAGCACGTTTCAAGCATCCCTGATCACGAATCAAACATTTTTGAAGTGATGTCTGTGTGTGTGTGTCAGGGAGTCTGTGGAGACGATAACTGACGAACGAATGGACCGATTCGAACCAAATTTGGTACAAAAATCACAATCCGTAAACACTGGAAGCCTATTGTTTTTATACGCAATCGAATGTTCAGAACCCCCCTAAATTTTCGCGTGAAATTTTGAAAAAATCGTCAAAAAATCAAAACCGCTAATAAAGTTACGCAAATAGACATTTCTTATGTAATTTTTCATTAGAAAACGATTGACATAAATTTTAGAACGCTAACATGAACCGTTCTCGAGATATTGTACATTTTTCAAAAAAATTATCAAAAAGTCATATAAAATAAAATATATTTCCTATTGAGAAACATGTTCACTTTTCATATGTAATACCATGCGATAAATTAGGTGGCATCTTTCTCGTGGACCTAGCTCGTTCCATTCATGAAAAAAAAAAATACTTTGAATAATACTTTTGTATTTGAACGCCAATAGTCATTTATCAGCTGTAAGAATAACTTATTTCTCCGTCCATAACGCTTGGCGAGATTTTGGCGACGAATTTGGCGGAATGTCGCCAACTTGACGACATTTTTAATTGTTGCCAAATTAACTAAAATCTCGCCAAATTGATAAAAATGACGCTAAATCAATGAAAATGACGACTAATTGAAGAAAATTCAATATCTTTGAAAGAATATAAGTATCTACTATAAGAATAACATTTTTACTGTCCTTATATACATAATGTATAAGGAAAGTATTTTGACGGGGTCGAAAATTCGAATTCGAGTATTCGACGGGAGAGCACGTTTCAAGCATCCCTGATCACGAATCAAACATTTTTGAAGTGATGTCTGTGTGTGTGTGTGTGTGTGTGTGTGTGTGTCAGTGGGTCTGTGGAGACGATAACTGACGAACGAATGGACTGATTCGAACCAAATTTGGTACAAAAATCACAATTCGTAAACACTGGAAGCCTATTATTTTTATACGCAATCGAATGTTCAGAACCCTCCTAAATTTTCGAATGAAATTTTGAAAAAATCGTCAAAAAATCAAAACCTATAATAAAGTTACGCAAATAGACATTTCTTATGTAATTTTTCATTAGAAAACGATTGAAATAAATTTTAGAACGCTAACATGAACCGTTCTCGAGATATTGCACATTTTTCAAAAAAATTATCAAAAAGTCATATAAAATAGAAAAAAAATCCTATTGAGAAACATGTTCACTTTTCATATGTAATATCATGCGATAAATTTGGTGACATCATTCTCGTGCACCTAGCTCGTTCCATTCATAAAAAAAATACTTTGAATAATACTTTTGTATTTGAACGTCAATAATCATTTATCTGCTGTAAGAATAACTTATTTCTTCGTCCATAACGCTTGGCGAGATTTTGGCGACGAAATTGGCGGAATGTCGCCAACTTGGCGACTTTTTGAAATGTTCCCAAATTAACGAAAATCTTGCCAAATTGATAAAAATGACGCTAAATCAATGAAAATGACCACTAATTGTCGAAAATTCAATATCTTGGAAAGAATATTAGTATCTACTATAAGAAAAACCTATTTTTTTTACTGTAAAAGTAGTAAATTCATTACATTATATAAGGAAAGTCATGTGTTGCCCACATCAGATTTTTTTTACTGTAAAAGTAGTAAATTCATTACATTATATAAGGAAAGTCATGTGTTGCCCACGTCAGATTTTTCATTTAGTGATGCTTCAATATAACATTACCTAGACTGGAGGCAATTTATTTTTAAATTTTTGTGAAATTTCTTTATTCCCTTGTCATAGAAACAATAAATTACCTTCAAAATTGGCAACCAGTTGGCGGCTTCTTTGGGACTCATGAAAGCATCCACGCAGGCTGTCAGTACATTAAATACCTGTTGAAAAAAATAGGCTAATTCAGCACAGAATAGCCAATACATTCAACACAGCTATAAGTGTCGCAATTTTGCGACCAACAGTTTTATGAAATAATTTTACAGTTAATTTAGGCAGTAGTTTGGGAGAATTATTTTAAAGTCTGCTAAGAATTCCAGTGGACTTACCTCTTCATAGCTGGGATGTAATGATTTGCAAGAAAGAGCAATTAATTCTTTCTTAGACAAGTTCATATTAACGTTCAAGCATATACTCCAAGGAACAAGGGCCTGTAAAAAAAGTAATTCGCTAAACTTAATTTTGTAAAAACATTTAAATTTTAATTATAATGTTATAACCGAGAATAAAATATTATAAAAACAACTTTTTGAGGTTACACGGTTTTAATAAAAAGTAAAAAATTATTTTTAGCTATCACAACATTCTTGGTCTTCGAAAAGTAGAACCCGCATATTTTTGAGAAATGGTTCGCGAACAACCTCCTTCGCTTTATATAATCCTATTATTGTAAGACAGTTAAAGAGATGTCCAATATGCGGCTGTCCATTCCTCTTTAGGATTTTGGGTTTGGTGGTCCTCTTGCACTGTCGAAGGGGGTCCAGCGTATTCTTGAAACAGCTGCATGCTGCATTATTGTTTTATTTGTGCTTATTTACGTTGTTCTAGCTCTCCTTATCCTTCGCCCAAAGTGTATTTTACTTAATGATTACTGAAGATATGATTATACATTTACATTTCAAAAGACCGTATTGTTACGAACGTATCCTCAAGAATCGTGAGTGTACACGCAGGATACAAAAACAAGTCCAAGTTTCTGGATAACTTACGTTTATTCACAAGCACAAAGTAAACAGGAACAATAGCAATCAAGCAGCACTTAAATGATCCACTAATTTCGCAGAATAAGCGATATTGTTCACAGAATGTTGACGAAAGTAATTTCACAAAACAGCAGCTACTATTCTCAAAGCATTGACAAGAATCACAGTCCAATACAGCTCTTGTCACGTCAACTCTTCAACAGAACTCCAACGGAGTGATGAGTTAGTTCTTTTTATAGTCTCTCTATAGAAATTTCTGGAAATCTCTCTCTAGAAATTTCCAGAATTATCTAATATCTCCTAGACTAATCGTTATTTCGTGAAGTTTCTGGAACATTCCGGAAGTCGCCAAATGTGCGATAAATCGTTAAATCTGGCAACCCTTCTTTTGACTCGAAATTCTAGAAACCGTAGTGTGACATCAGAGAAAGAACGTTTGTACCGCTGTCTTCTGGAGAAAACAAACCGATGGCACTAGTTTTGGCGAAAATCCTGGTCGTCGCCGAGGGTTGTTGACCTCACTTTGTTGCCTTCCTAGCCGAATTAATGGTCAACTTCTCCATACGGCACCCTCCATTTCTCTATGCACAGTTACTGGAGAAACAGTGAATGTGCATGAGAAAATGGTACTTACTATTCCAGTCGGGGCGAGCCGTTATCATCATGTTGCTTACGTTGCAGATATTTCTGACTCATGCATTCTCGGACTAGACTTTTTAAGAAAACGCGGATTTGATTTAGACTTCAAAAACAACAAACTACGGACAACCACTGAAGAGATTCCTTTATTTAGAACAAAAACGGAAGATATTCTAGAGTGCAAAATAGTTACTGCCTAAGATGTTTCGCTGCCCGCACGAAGCGAGTATCTGGTGAAAGGGACCCGGGAAGGCCCAAGTATGCATGAAATGGTAGTAACATATTTTCCATCTCCAGACTAAAGCAAAAGGAATTCTTGTGGCTGCGACTCTCGTTGATATTTCAGGAGACAACGTACCTGTCCGAATAGCTAACATCAGCGATAGGCCCAAAATAATTCATAAAGGGGAGCAGTTAGCTTCATGTTCTGCTGTTAGTTCTGCGTCATAGTTCAATGTAGCTCGTATCTCGTCAATTGCTCTCCAACTGAGTGATGATTCCTTTTACAGACTCCATAAAAACTTCTGGAAATCTCTTATATCTCTTAGAACAATCGTTATTTCGCGGTTCTTCTCGAACCTTCGGGAAGTCGTCAAATTGGCGATAAATCGTCAAATCTGGAAACCCTTCTTTAAATTTCCGCACATGGAAAGCCTAAATTCACGTCATGTGAAAGAATGTCTGTTGGGTGTTTCTCTGCCTGGTCTTCGAAAGAGACGAAAGTGCGTATGTGTGTGTGTGTGGGGGGGGGGGGGGGGGGGAGAAACTCCAAAGCAGTTCGTAACAGTATCTAAAATGGCCCTTCCAATATGAAAAACAAAAAAATAATGAAGGAGCCTTTATATGGTGGAAAATGGCTTGTATTTTTCCCTTTTTAAGGAATTATTAAGCATTTTTATTCTTTTTAGCATACTTATTTCGTACAGTTGTATGAATTTTTGGTAAAACCAGAAGTGACATCTCAAGAACCGGAAATGGAACTTCTTGGTGAACCCCCGACTTTTCTAGAATTCGTTGCTAAATCTTTATCAGCCATTAACTAAGCTCTGTGTATAATAACCACTCCTGAGAAATAGGTGATTCAAGAAATTTATTTAGATCGGAAATAATAATAATTAAAAAAAATTATACTTTTAATCGATTGTTTACTAAATTATTTTAATTCCATATTATTTTAAACCGAATTTTGAGCGAATCTTTATATAGAAAACTAAATTGTAGTCAGTTTGCCATGCTGGTTGGATTGCTGTCTTAAATGATCTGCAGAAAGAGTTAGTTCATTTCGTTACTGAAACAGCTTCATTCGGTTTTATTTCGTGTTTTTCTCTTATTATACTATAACAAATATTTTCATTTCAGGCAATTGAAGCGCAGTTTGAGTGGTTATTTTGTATAAAAGAAGATATTTCATAAGGGAAAAGGAATAGAAACGAGTAACAAGGGAAACTTACCTGTCCTTCTGTCTGTTCGTCCACGCATTCCATAACAATCAGTTTGTGCTCAAGCTCTAAAAGATTTTTTTTAAACGATAATTTTTTTTAAAAATTAAAAAATCACAGAGATATTTCATATGTTTATAGTATTTTAACACAGTGAAGTACTTTTGATAATAATGAAGTCTTCTAATTGTAAAATTTAGCCTCTAAAAACATCCGGTTGTTAAAAAAAAAAAAAAAAAAATTTCGAGGACGAAAATTTTCTTATTTTGGCATCATTCACTGCAGTAAGGCTTTTGGCATTGAATTAACACTAATTGTACCATGACCATGACCGGTTGTAAACTTTTGATTAGAAAATTCCCATATAATGTTATCACTTTTTCTCACTTGACTTCGTGACTTTTTTTATTAAATGTATACAATCAATTTTGCTATATTTATTTTTGCAAAATCCTAATTCAAATGCAATTGACCTGTAAAATAATATCCCATGAAATGAATGACTGTTGACGATTTCTTTGGAGTCAAAATACAAAACTCCTGCAAAACTTAACTTTTCTCGTAAATGGAACGAACTACAACCACGACAGATTTGCTGCTTAATGTTGCACGTGAAAAGTGGACATATTTGCTAATACATACTACTTATTTTTAATTTTATGTAATTTTTTTAATAATTTATTTTTAAAAAGTACAATACCTCGGGAACGGTTCAGATTAGTTTTCTAAAAGTTGGATAATTCTTTTTCTCGTGAAAAATTATGTATGAAATGATTATTTATTTATCATGTTTGAAAATCTCGATTTTTTAAATGATTTTGTCAAAAATTCATTCGAAAATCGGAGGGGGGGGGGGGGGGGGCTTTTATATATACGTTCGCGTTTAAAATCAATAGAATTTCAGCATTCACCGATAGTAACAATCGTACCAAATTACGTTCAAAACGCTGTATTCGTTCGTAATATCTACAGACTCACGACACACACACTAACATACTTACATATACATACTAACACACATACATATATGCACACACAGACACTAACATATACACACACACTAACATACATGCACACATACATACATACAGACATATATGCACGCGCACTCACACACAACGACATCGTTTAAAAACATTCGATTCAAGTTCAGAAATGCTTAATACGTATCTTCCATCAAAAACTCGAATTCGAATTTTTAACCCCGTTTCAATACTTTCCCTTTGTAATAAAGAAAGTAATAATCCAATGGATATAAAAACCAAAACTGAAGCTGCCAAGCTACACAGATAACCCTTATGTTGATAACGAAAAAAGAAAAAAAAAAGCTATTATAGCACATAACTACATCCTCTTCCGTTTAATACTGAGGAAAATTTGCATATAGTTTTCGTCTGCGCAGTTTAGAATTCTGTTCTGATATAAAATTGTCTGTCACCAAGACAACCAGAAAAATAAGACTGACTGCGTGATACAGTTTTTCATCAAATTCTAAAAAAAGAATAAATTTAAATTGCACGTGTTTACACATTAACCTTGCAGGGTTCATTTCAAATACAGAATATAATATAATTGTCTCGGTTGCTCTATAACTAAGTGCGTTGACTCGCTAGTCCGATATTGGTGATTCGAATCTCTGTTAATACAGTAGTTCTGTAAATCTTTAGAACCTGTACGTCTAAAATCTTGGTTGGGCGTAACCATCAGTGGCGCAACTAATATTAAGTGCGGTTAGGCGTCGTTTAAGGGTACAAGAAACATATAGGGACCCAGAGCGAATTGGGATATTTGCGGCGCCTAGAACAAAACAATTTTTTTCCCAAAAAATTCAATTCAAAAGTAAAAGAATTTTATAATTATAACAATTATACGTATTAAGGTATTTATGATTCATTAAACCGATTTTTATGATAAATACGAAAACAATTTTACACAAAATATCAATTCCCGGCCCTCCAATTTGTTGCTCATGTCCTCAGGATGAGTCCGACGGTCTGGGTCTTCAACACAAAATATCCATTGCTTTTAAAATATAAATTAAAACACTTCTTAAAATTTGAGAATTGGACTGGATAACGTTAAAAATAATCGTCTTAACCATAAATTAACTCCTGTTCTGAGGTCAATATTATAAGTGTGCAAAATTTCAACCTTTAAGCCCATGTGGTGGCTTTTATTGGGATTAGAAAGACTACCGACCCCTTCCACTTTGACCAACCTTGGATCAACCTTGGAGATGTACGGTGCTTAGCGTCGAAAATAGTTGTTCTTATAAAAATTAACTCAGTTAGGTTCTGTCCCGAGGTCGATATTGTAAGGGTGCAAAATTCTAGGCTTCTAATACCCGGATCCGTTAAATTCTGTTACGTGTCCGATACTATTTGTTTGTAAAGATTCAGTTTCCTAAGTCACCGGGAAGGGGGGGGGGGGGTCTTTCATAGGCGGCGCCAGGCTTTCACAATTGGGGGTTCTCATGCGAAGCATATGTATAGTTTAAAAATAACAAATAATTTACTTGTGGAACTTTAATTTATTATATTTTGTCCACCGATTTCTGCATGATATAGCCATGGTCTTGATTCTTGAAAAATACTAAATAGAAAGAAATTTGAAAACTATGAACATGCTAGCACTATGAAGGTAGAGAATCCCTCTAATCTTCATGGTCAGCACAGATGCCAATGGAATATTGACAATCTTCTGCCAAACTCGATACAAAACTAACGCCTCTGTATCCTTCCGCTATAGGCGAGAGTTCACGACAGATTTCTTTATTGAAGCTTTGCACATATGCAGTCATTTGAAACTGGGTCTAACCAGAAACCCTAAAAATAAAAATATCTTATCTCAGATTTGTAAATTCGTAGAAAAAAAAAAAATAAAATAACGACTTAAAAAAAAGAGAGAGAGCGAGAGAGAAACTGAAAATTGTTGGAATAAGGGACAGTTGTTAAGTAAAAAGGAGTGTTTGCGCAATTTGTAATGGGGGTGCTGAAGCACCCCCCCCCCCCCGTTGCGCCGCCTATGGGGTCTTTTGGACGGTTTGGAATGACTTTTTAAAAGATAAAGAAAACCATTTTCTCCACCCTCGAGGGAAAGGGAATTGAAAATCCGGCTCCATTAGATTCTGCCCCGTGGCCGTTATTATAAGTGCGCAAAGATTCCGTCTTCCAAGTCATCGGGTGGCTACTACAGGGTCTGGAAAGACAAAAATACGTTAGATAATTAATATATAGATAATCGTGCTGCAAAACAAGTAGAACTAAACACTATATATTTTGTGATTTATTCCTCTATCTTTCCACATTAAAGTTATTTATAATTTTCAGCTATACTTGAGCACAGAACTCTAGAAATTCTTTGACATTGAATCCGATTCGAATTTCTCACTTCAAAATCCCATAGAAATTACGCAAAACTTCGTAATTTCTCTGCCACTGAACTTCAGAAAGAAATAATATCGTCTGCAGTTCCGCTTTTACGGATCAGTGCGCAATTGTGAACGATTACGCTGGATTAACACATTCTTGGTCAGATGTTACGCATTCTTCAAAAGTGAGCTAGCTATACACTTGAAATGATATAATTGTTCTGAATCAGGCGTGCGCAAAATGTTTTGACATTGACATTCTAGACACATATATAGTTAGAGTGTGTGTTTCCTTTCGACTTTTTCATATTCCATAGTGTTTAACTTCGAATTCGACACCTCAAATAAAAATCTCGGAAAATGCTGGAGAGGAAGCGCTGACTGGGGATCTTTTGCTAGCTAAAAGAAACAATTGGAATTTCGTTGATATGTCCCTCAAATGTGACGGAAAAAAAAGGCAGAGCATGTAGGGGAGGGTGTTTCTAAATTTCTAATTATACGAATTACAGAAAAATCAGAAGTTTTCCTGCACAACGCGTCTTATTATTTTTTCTTTTCTTTTTTTATTCGGGGGGGGGGGGGGGGGGGGAGATTGTGTATTGTATGATTATAATGGATAGTGTTCATTTTAGTTTGTCTGCTTGTTTTGTTATTTTTACTGATCTGTCATGTTTTAAATTGTTTTATTTCTGCTTATTAAATTATAGAGTGTATATAAGGAATATATTCTTCGAATGTAAACTTCTAAATTTCCAATAAATTTTATCTCCCGAACGTCGAACTCTAAACATTTGCCCTTCCTTCCCTATGGGCGGCCTGGGCATGGATGCTCATCAGGGGACAGCACAAAGCTAAATAAATAGAGAGAAATATGTAGAATGCATAAAAAAAAATATGTGGGAGCATTATGGAAACTGATGTGCTGTAGATGCAAAGTACGAAAATGAAAATTAAAACAAAGTAAAAAATTTAACGTTAACGTGTGTGTTTGTTTTCCGATGCAGGGATATTTTACCAACATTTTCAACAATTTAGTTCCTCGTTTTTAATTATAATTTAATTAAATAAATTTATAAAATAATTATTCCATTTAATATTTTCAGAGAAACAAACAATGCAAACACCGTTAAAAATTTATTTTTCTTTCAGTGCAGCCGGTATGAGATGACAGACACAGGATGAACACAAAAAATATCGTTACTCCTGTTTCTGTGGTCTGAGCACCGTTACTCTAATTCTTGTTTTAAAACTTGGAAAAATAAAAATAAAATTTATTTACAGCAAGAAAAGTGATCTCCATAATTTTACAACGACTTTAATAACAACTATTACTCTAAGCAATAAAATTCGTATAAAGCAGAATACAACTGCTTACAATTTAATATGCTGCTTTAAACGAAATTTTATTACTTTCTTAGCATTAGCAGTAGCTTGAGCTATACGAAAAATCTGCAAAGAATACTAGATAAGAAATGCTATTTTTTTTTTAAATGCATTTGATTAAAATATATATAGAACTGGAAACCATTTATTTTCTAAGAATTGAAAAAGGAGCTGAAACGATGTCCTTGAACAGCTGTTATTTATTTCTCAAAGGAAAAAGATTTTCACACATAGGAATTTAAAAATAATTCCAAAACCCAAAAATGTATTTTACAAGCCGAGATTAAAATTTCAAGACCATTCTTAAGTTTCCAAGTCTATTGTTTCACTTCACTTTAACTTTGTTAAATATCAAGCTATATCGTTTTCAGAATATTTTGGAAAATACTGTTGTAGAATTTCATGTTCTTGAATGTAAAAGGGGAATCTAATTCTGAGAAGACGACTTAATTTTTACTGAAGATAACTAAATTCTATATTGAAAGTAAATAGAAATTCCCAATTAAAACTGAAATGTTTAAAATTCTTACCACAAAATGTTTCCAGAATTGCACTCGCGTCTATTTTCTTATAACTTATAGACATTGCCTGGATTATCCCATTATCTTGAGAAAAGTATACTATATATACAAAGAAAATATAAAGAACGCAAGTACACTGAAAAAAATTCATACTGAAATGTCATCGAGCTACGAATAGAGCTCATGGAATAAGTTGTGCGATTGTGTCCTATCTGTTTTTGTTCTCTTAGTTGTCAGCTATAAACTGCAGACGAATAAAAATGGTAATTTTGCACTGCCCGATTCACGCAGTTCCATCAAGGTCGTAAAATAAATGGACTTTCCCGCATTTGAGTTGAAATTCTTTTAGAAACAGAAAAGAAAAATGTTCTATGCTGCGGCCCCGTCATGTACTGAAAAAATAAAGAATTTTAATTTTACTAATGGATATAATTTTTTTTTTTTTTTTTTTCACACATTTTTTTGAATTTTTTAAATATGCAACGTGTATTTATTTTTTCTCTTTTGACGATCTAGATTATGAGTATGACCATAATATAATTGGAGTCGACTAAAAAAATCTCACTTCTCCCTCTATCGTAGGGATTGGGAAACTGCGGCGCCTCTTGCGACTTTTAGTACTTGAATAGAAAAAAAAAAAAAATTCCGCTCTCTATTTTGTTTTCTAAGGAAAATTTGTTATGTTAATAATTTTTGGATAAAATATCAGTGCTTTTGTAATAAAAATTTTAAGTACATGCATATAATTTTATCTGTATTGATAAATAAAGAAAAAAAAAGAATAGATTTTGCATCTACTTCGAAATAGAGCATTAAAAAATATCTTGAGTGCGAGTCTTCACTTGATTCATATATTTATATCATATAGCTAAGTGATGTATTACACAGCCCATGGATTTAGAAGAGAACCGGATGGATAATGCGCGATCCTAGGTGGTGTGAAAAATTACAACCTGCAGAAGCAGAAGAAATATCTCCATAGCTGGATCTTTTCAATAACTTGTCTATTAAGGCACATTCGAAGATATTTATTTTATTCATTCAATTTACTATTTATTTATTTAATAAACACATCAACTCAAACGTCGAAATAAAGCAGGTTGATAACTTTATTTTCTTGCAAAATGATTAAAAAACATAATCAATATAGTTAGAAAAAAGCGAAAATACAAGAAAGCTTAATGCATTTGAATAGTACGGAAAAACTACATATACGTGTACCTACAAATTTTCGGCCTTGAAGCAAAATTTTAACAAGAAAGATCAATCATGCAAGAAGCATTGATTATGAAACACTTTCCAACTGAAATGCAATTTTATTTAAACATCTCTAAAATGCGATGTATTCAGCGGTGATATTTTTTAAATTATCACAGAACTACAATATTTTATTATATTTAAAAACTTAAAACTTCATAAAAAGTGAACTTTATTCAAATGACGTCATCGAAATATAAATTGTCTGGTTCTCTATGTAAAAGTAGTGAATATTTCATTCATACACTCTTATACCAGACTTAAATTTAATTTTGCGTGAAAAAATTTTAGAAATTCTTTTGCAACTCATCTTACAATCACTTGTTTATATTCTGCATCCATTAAATTTAGGTTTTGTTGTAGGAATAATCAAAGTTTGATGATCATTTAAACTTAAAAACATTGTAATTGCATTGGCACAGAACACAGATGCACAGAAAATACGGGAAAATAATGCAGGTTTGGAAGGATGCAACACTAAATATAAATTTAAAAGAACTTTAAAAATTACGATTTTGACTCTGGGAAGAAAGATGGATAACATATTTTATTTGGAAGAGAGTCCGTGATCTCTTCATATGATATGGGTGCAATTGTTTTAATTTTTATTTAAAAAACCACCGAACATATTTTGATGAATTTTTTTTTTATATATTTTATGGGATAATTTGAATATTTCCTAAAATTTTTTAAGCAATTTGTGAATTTTAACTTCGCTTAAAAAATGTTGGAAAAATTAGGTCCCATAGGGTTCAATGTATTTCATTTTTTCAACCCGGGTTCAATCCAAAACTAACTGGGTGATATTATTCATTTACATTCCCATATGTCCCACAGACCATCTCAACAACAGACTAAAATTTCGTTTTGATAAAATCATTTTTACAGCAGTTAACGTGCGAACGGACACAGTCTGAAAGTCATAAACACTTTTCAACTATGTTGCAAAGTGGTAAAAAGATCTCTTTTGCTTGCTGAAAGTTGTTTTCATTGTGATATGATTAAAGAGCCATAGAAAACCGTTTTACAGTCAAAGTAGATGGCGGAGCTGTTTTAGAAATCGTTTGCCTGGACACAAGTTAATTAAAAAGAGTATGATTTTGCATTTTTGCTTTCCCTGGTATAATTTTGATATAATGGTGGATACATAGTATAATGTTGTGGGAAGTATATTCCGACGGGATTGAAAATTCAAATACGAGTTTTTGACAGAAAAGCACGTTTCAAGATTTTGAACGTTTTTGAGATGATGTGTGTGTATGTGCATGTTAGTGCGTTTGTGTCTGTGGACGCAATATCTGACGAACGAATTTTTTTTCATGTTTCGAAAAATATTTCTAACGATTATTACAATCAGTAAATACTGGAACCCTATCGATTTTAAACGCAACAGAAAGTTCGGGGGGGGGGGGGGGGGGTTACCATTGAATTTTTTAAACAAAATCAGCACTTTCAATAATGATAAAGAAAAATAATCATTTCAGATGTAACCGTAGAAAACGAGTGATGCAAACTTTAGAACTCAAACCATTCTAGAGGTATTGCACGATTTTCGAATAATTGTTTGAAAAAATCAGAACTTTGAATAATGTTAGATAAATAATCATTTCATATGTAACTAGTAACACAGACTTTAGAACGTTAGTACGAACCGTACCAGAGAAATTACACGTTTTTTAAATAAATTTATGAAAAAGAAAAATAACAAAATTAAAATAGTAGTAGGTAATATAAAAAAATGTTTACTTTTCATATGTAACAAATATTTTAACATCGTTCTCGTGGATCTAATTTGATCCATTTACGAGAAAAGATACATTTTCAAATAGTTTTGTATTTTAACGTCCCAATAATTCTCTAAAAGTCATTTACTTCATTGCATATTAATTAAACGTTAATTGCGTTTTGATAAAGATTTTGCAAGTGAGTCATTCTGTTTGGTTTGGACTGATATTTGGCCAAAAGCATCAAATTTCAATTTATGACACTTATGTAATGTTAAATCAGTGCGTAGAACAAACAGTATGAAATGAATCTTGGACACCATTATTTTGCCTTGAATAAGTAATTTCATTGCATTATGCAGGCAAAGTTATGTGCTGTCCATATCAGATATTTTATACTGTTATGATAATCAATAAAATACAAATGAAAAAACCAGATGTTTGGATATTATTCTTAAACAGATGATTAAGTATAGTTGAAAATATCAATATTTCCTGTAATTATGTTCTCTATCAACACCTATAAAATGCAATAAATATAATGGATGTTTCAAGCTAATATTTTCTTTATCATTCAAATTGGAAGAATTAAATATCATCTGCCAGAACTGACATACAAGGATACAAGTGCATTTTGAAAGCAAATTCAATAGATCCACGACAGACCGCAATGTATATTATTTAACATTAAATATGAGACTACAGATAAACAAAAATCTATACATGTTTTGTGCAAAATATTACTATTCTTACATAGTATGATGTATAAAGATATTTATTGCGACAGAGTTGAAAATTTCGAGAAAAGTCGAGTTTTGACTACTTTACACATTTTGAACATCCGTGACTCAAATCAAGCATTTTTGGAGTTATGCCTGTCTGTAGAGTTGTGGACATATCATTAATATAAGGAAGCGATTTAAAAGCAAATTGGCGCTATTATACGTTCAAAAAGTAAGGTAACAAGTCCTGTGAGAGAAAAGGTTTATTCACGAAATCAAAGAGATACACAAAGTCAGCAAGGCACTGGTACTTATTATTTTTCCACATAGTCACCATGGTTGTTGAAGCATTTGTTCCATCGGTAAACCAATTTATCGAAACCGGCATAGAAGAAATCAGAGTCCAGGTCACAGAGCCACTCAACGATGGGTTCCTGAACTTCGGCATCGGTTATGTAATGGCGACCTGCCAGGTGCTTCAACGGTCCGAAGAGATGAAAATCGCTTAGTGCGAGATCCGGGCTTTAGGGTGGGTGTTCAAGTACATTCCATTGGAAACACTGTACCAAATCATGTGTAACCGAGGCTGTGTTTGGTCGGGTGTTGCCGTGCAATAACACGACACCTTTCATTTTCAATTCAAATAATTTGCACGCCAAATTTGTGCACCCGTGAGAGCTCTTGTTACCTTACTTTTTGAACCACCTACGTACAATGTATTAACAGCTCTTGTTACCTTACCTTTTGAACCACCTACGTACAATGTATTAACAACTCTTTTGCTTTTGAACATAATAAAACATTCAAAAGGCTCCCCCCTCTTTCAATTTTAGAAAGTTCCTTTTAAAAATAATATAAAAAATTAATGATAGCCAATAAGGTTAAATAAACAGTCCATCATTTTATGGCAATAATTTTCTTGGGATGAGATATTGCAACATTTTTGAACTAACTTATGAAGTCTCATAAAATTCAAAATATGTTAATTATGATTCAGAGTTTTTTTATCTAAAATTCTATGCAATAAACTAACTGGAATCATTCCACTAACTAAGCCAATGAACTAGGACGTTGCAATATATGGATTGACAATTTAATTGTTTAAAGTTCCGCAATACAATATCATCATCCTAAAGCATCCCCCGTGGTTCCTTTGCATAAAGTTATTCACCGCCTTTGAGCTCCTAAATGAGGTCATATGATGGAGAATTCCAAACATGAAATTGCCCAGACGATTTTGTCATTAGGGTAAAGCAATTTATTGCAGAGGATGAAATTGGACAGTTAGTTGTCACTAACCTTCATGTGGTAGGAAATTATTTTACATATGGTTTCTTTTATAAAGGGGATGGTTTGATTGAAAAACATTATTTGGAACATCTTGAACAAAAGTGTTTTAACATTCAATTCCTGACATACTCTAACAATATCATCTTTTCATCAAAATGCTGCTCCAGATCATTCACGATCAAACTATCTTTTTTATAAAAGAAGCCACATGCAAAATAACTTCCTACCGCATACACGTGAGTGACAACTGTCCAATCTTCTTTTACAGTATTTTCTATCCACTCTTATGAATTTACAACTGCCCCCATGAATAGATCGAATTCAGATTTCTTTCTTCCACAGTGTTGTTAAGATTTAAATTCAATGTAAAATTTTTTACAGAAATTTTTGATGAAACTTTTCTTGACATATTTAGCTTCATAACCTAGAGATTCTGGAACATTTATAAAAGTGGATTGGAAACATAGATGTTATGATAAAGAAACAGAACCTTTTGAGTTAAAAGCATAAATGCTGCATCTTAGCTGAGTCGCATGATATCATGTATATTTTGGTTATTCATACCAGACAAATGGCATTTTTTTAACCAGCTGTCATACACTAAAAAATCTTTGAAAGGTTCTGGATGCAGGTCAGGATAGATAGTTGCCCAGTGACACACAAGAACTTTTCTACATAAGAATATTTCAGCTTGAAAACTAATATATTCAATTTTATTAACTAGAAAATGAACCCAGGGTTGCAAGCAGGGATAAAATGAATTCATTCATAAGTTTTTCAAAAAGCCCACAGTGCATATAAAGAACTCCCAGTTCTTTCTTAGTGGTTGTTCAGAAGAGACACTGTTTGATCTGATGAAGAGGGACCAAAATTTCCTGGAAACAATTGTTTTTACCTAATTTTCATATACCTGCTTTTTTTAAGGAAGTATAAAACAAGAAAGATCAATCATGCATAAAGCATTGATTATGAAATACTTTCCAACTGAAATGCAATTTTGTTTAAACATCTCTAAAATGAGATACATTCAGCGTTGACATATTTTAAATTTTCACTGCACTACAATAATTTATTATATTTGAAAAGTTAAAACTTCATCGGGAAAAAATGAACTTCTATTCAAATGAAATATAAATTGTCTGGCTTTTTATGTAAAAGTAATGAATATTTCATTCATATCACTTTTATTCCAGACTCCAAAGCTAAATAATTTTGCATGAAAAAAAATTCAGCAATTCTTATACATCTTACAATCACTTGTTTACATTCTGCATCCATTAAAATTAGACTTCGTTGTAGAAATAATGAAAGTTTGATGATCATTTAAACTAAAAAATATTGCAATTGCATTAGCACAGAATATAGATGTACAGAAAATACGCAAAAATAAAGCGATTTTAAGACAGATGCAACACTAAATATAAATTTAAAAGAACTTTTAAAATCAGGATTTTACACTGGGAAAAATATGGATGTCATATTTTATTTTAAAGCGGGTCACGTGATCTCTTCAGATAATATGGGTAATTATTATTTTAATTTTTATTTAAAAAACTACCAAACATATTTTGCTGAAAATTTTTTTTAATATATTTTAAGGGATAATTTGAATATTTCCAAAAATTTTCAAAGCAATTTGTGAATTTTAACTTTGCTTAAAAAAAGTTTGCAAAATTAGGTCCCATAGGGTTCAATGAATTTCACTTTTTCAACCCGGATTCAATCCAAAACTACATGACATTATTCATTTACATTTCTATATGTCCCACAGACCGTCTTAACAACATACTAAAATTTCATTTTGATAAAATTGTTTTTACGGCAGTTATCGTGTGAACGAGCAGACAGACAAACAAAATGAACAAAGTCATGAACATTTTTCAACTACGTTGGAAAGTGTTAAAAAGCTTTATTTTATATACACGTTTTCATTCGTATATAATGTCAATTCCTACTAATTAGATAATGCTCTATAACATTGTTGTTGTTGAGACCCAGACCGTCCGACCTACCAGAAAGGTGTAAGGTAACTGTATGGACGGCCGGGAAGTGCCACCCAATTTAGACCGGAACCCAGTGGGGGAGGCATCCACAGGGACCGTACCCTCCTTCCCCTACCACCAACCTCTCGGAAGGACTTACTGACCCACATGTTTAACGTGATCGTTCTCCGCATGAACACGGCGGCATTTGTGGTAGCGTGCAAATCTAGCGCGCAAACCACGGGGATACCGCACCCGAGATGGCCAACAGCACGCGGTGTTCCGAGGTGGTCACCCACCAAGTACTAACCACGCCCGATGCTGCGTGACTTCGGTGATCTAACGAGAACTGGTGTTTTCAGACTTTTTTTTTGTCTATTTTGCTTTGTTACAGAGTTTATAACTGTAACCGTAATTTTTCACTAGAGGGTGCTATAACCACTTTTATGCAATCGGTAATGGTTATTTTACTGATGGATCTAATGTTTACACTCACTCACAGACCATTCATTCCAAACTTTTTGGGGTTGCTTAAGAATTTTCTTACAAACCCTATCTTTTCTCAACAATACACGAGATAGTAGTTGTGATATGTAGTTTTTAACATAAGAGTTTGAGAATCACTAAATCACATCTTTAAAAGTGTGGTGTCAATAAGTCAGGGCACCAAATGCAACCTCAAGAGCTAAAAATCAAGTATACTAATTCAAACATGCTGAATCCAAATCTGAAATCCGTTTTTCAAATTAACCTTTGGATCTGGAGAAATAGCCTCTCAAAGTTTGGCCTTTTTTACTATTACAATCCCAGGCTGAAGGCGCTGCCACATAAAGCAATTGCATGGTCATGAGAATTTAATTCAGCTCATGGAGTTAGAGATGAGGTAACTTCTATGATTCAGCTGAATAGGAAGGTTAGTATTGAGAGGTCATCCCAATTTAAAAATTCCAAATATGAATATTTAAACCATGGAGTTAAGAGAGAGTTGCTTTCTGCTATATCTTCAAATTTACATTTTTAACAATGCAATTAATGTAAACTTCGTTTATAGATACATTGGTTGGAGCTGAATTGCATGATGCATATATTTAGAGTCCCTTTTCTTCCATGATATGACCAGAAATTGAAAACTTCAAACAAAAAGTTTGAGGTATTAAACTTGATAAATTGGTTTGTTAGAGAGTCTAGGGAAGCGTACATTAATTGTGTTATACTAAGGGTTGGCATAGTATGTATGTTTGGATAGGGAGTCATATAAGAAGTAGTAATATTGAATGGGAGCGGTGTATGGCTCGCATGTGTTTGTGGATATTAGGAGCGGATGGGAGGGTCAGCAGGAGTTGATGTTTGCCAGTTCCTGTTTTCCATGCATGGCCGTGGTGTACTCAGAAGAGTATAGTGGAAGGAGCATGCAGACTTTGCTGGTTAGTTAACATTTTAAAAATATCTCAGCATGAAAATGAGTGTAAAACATACAAAATACATTATAGACTGATTCACTTTATTTATATTTTACAATGACATAAATAAACGAAACAATAAAAATGGATACAGTTTCGAGTTAGTGTACAACCACTCCACACATGAGTCTTAATCAGTTTAAACACAAATAACATGATGAAAATAAAGTCTAGTAAGTAAAGAACCATTTCAGTGGTTATGGATTTTACAACTATGCTACTTATGAATAATAAAACAAAGTACTCTAAAAAATCACAGCAAAGAACTTTTAACTACAGTTCTATGATGGCAATAGATTTTAAGTTTAATGAGCACTTATGATGAAGAAAATGAGCATAAATCAGTGCAATTCCAAAAAAGCAGGAAATGGAGAGTGTCCAATAAAATATATGAAAAATAATAGAAAATGAAGATTTAATGAATCGTAGGGGAATTTTTCAATCACAATAGAATTTGGCTGTTAAAATTTGCACATATTTTAAGTTATATGAGTAATAACAGTCACATCTGCTTGTCCAATTTTTAAAATTAAGGAGAATTTAAGGTTAAGAATCACTGAAAATCTGCATAATACAAATTTATATTTATCCAATAATTTAATTGAAATTCAACTATAACCTCACAATCGAAAGATGTAATTAATTTAAAATAAACTTTTATAGGTCCAGATTTTTTCAGTTAATTTGGTGTCACTATATCAAATATAATAATAATTAAAAAAAAGATATATACTATAATTACTATAGTATGTTTCAACTAATTAAAACAATTACTTTAAAGTTCTTGCTGATTTAATAAATATCAAAGATGTTTTAAGCACCCTGTGCCATTAACAAATCTACAGAAAAACACATTCTGTTAATTTTTATGCATGACATATGACAGTAACAACAAGACTATGAACTGGCATAGCTATGTTACATAAAGATGCACATTACTAGAAATAGCACACTGAGCTTTAACATTAATGAAAACATTAAAAAGCAGCTGCCAAAAGAAGTTGAAAATGTTAAATCGTTCATAACTAAGAGACCAAAACATACACGTGACTAAAATATAAACATGATATATGCAAAAACTATTTAATGTACAATGTAACAATTGCTGTACTTTAAAAGGGAAGAACTGTATAAACTTTTATTTAACAATAACAGTTTGGCAACTCATTATGCTTAGCCTACACAAAGAACAATGATCTCTCTAAATCTGTAGCTAGAACAAAAGTTTCTTGAAATAACTCTAAGCACTTTACATTAATATCAATGGCATAATTAGGCCAATGCAGGTGTTGCAGTTGCTTTGGGACCAGACCAGAGTTTGAAAAAGGCCAATATATATTTACAACTTATCTTTTATTTCTTTGGATTATCATAACTATATATATATATATATATATATATATATATATATATACACACACACACATAAAGATTTTAAATTGAAATAGATCCAAGTTTTAAATAACAAAAAAATTATAATTATCCCAAGAATTGATTTAATTCATAGAATTTTAAAACCGATCATAAAAGTTGCATATTTTAAAATTTTCATGAAGGATGCTTTTTTAGTCTGAGCACAACTCAGATATGTTTATTTGATGTCAAAATTCAAAAGCAGGTTTCAGTAGCTGACTATTTTCTATGAGTCAAAAATATGTGAAAAGTTGATGAGTTATGAAAAGTTGTGACTCACATATAAACATATATGAGTCACAACTCAGATATGTTTATTTGATGCCTAAATTCAAAAGCAAGTTTCAGTAGCTGAGTATTTTCTATGATTAAAAAGTATCTGTTTAAAAGCAAAAATATATAAATTTATAAATAATATAAAACAAAATATTAGCTTTGGCAATTAAGTTTCATAACAAAATTTGCATATTATATACTTGATCTGTTACAGATCACAGAAGTAAGTACACAGAGAAAATTCAGACCAAAAGTAGTTATGAGTTTTTCAAGGTGGATTTCATTAACTGAAAATCTTAAGTACAGATAAAACACACCATTATTTTCCCCTAAAAGCTAAGTAAATCTAGTGATTTGGTGAATAAAAGAAGTAGTTAGCATCTAATAAATGCCTCACAAAGACTTATAAGCATCAGCCTGCATTGTTAGTTAAGCCAATGATTGTCCTAAGTTATGCCACTGAATAGTACACAAACACATTTTCAACAAACAGCACTCTAATACAAAAATCTTCAAGGTTATTCTTCAAATAGTGACGTACAATAGAAAATATATCTTAACAATTAAAAGCTTTTATAAATATATAAAATTTAAGCTTGATGTATGAATTGGAAAAATAAGTTAAATGTGGGGGAGACGATTTAAAAGGAAAGTAAAAGCAACAATGAGAGATAAGTAGAATTTCTAATGGAAGCTAAATAAATTGATTTAGAAACAAAATATTATATATAAAACTTATTGTGTATATATATATATAATGATATATAAAAATTAAATCTAAAAAGAAGACAAGAATCTCACTTAAAAGGCGCAACGCAACACTTCCAAGATGGAATGGAAACTAGAAGTGTTATAAAACCTTACATGAGTAACTACAAAAATTTTGGACATTTTAAGTACAAAGGTTGTAATTCAAATCGTTGTAAACTCTGTCCTATGGCTGACCCAGCTCAAATTGAAAACTGACACTCTAATCGAGTATTTTGTAAAACATATAACTGCATTTATTGCATTTTGTGTATAAAGTGTGGTTTAAAATACATCAGACAAACCAAGAACTCTCTAAATATACGCCTTCATTTACACCACAGCCAAATTTATAAGGTAACTAATAATGCGAACAGCGAGGCTTCTTCAGAGATAAGGCACTTCAACATACACGGTATTGACAAAATGCAGGTATCCATACTGGATATTGTGATTGACCAAAACCGACGTTTCTGGTGGGAAAATTCCCACATTGACATAATGAATACCATTTTTCGACATGGTCTCAACACTGTTAAATATGGTATTAATTATAATGCTGATTTTATACAGAATCAAGACACACCCGCAGCAGCTTATTATGACAATCGCATGTTAGAAAATTTTTTTCAAAAGGCAAGAGGAGGAAGAAGTAAAAAAATGAATTTCAATGAAACTGTTAAAGCTTTGCAAAGCTTTATGAGGAAGAACGCAAACACTGAATATATCCCTCCAAACTGGATAAAGAACTTGATATATGGTATTAGAGTCAGATTTTTAAAGAGAATATGGGATTTTTGTATTGAAAAAAAATTTTGATTTTGGATTCAGTAAAAAAACTCAGTAGCTAATGCTATTTTTCTTGATTACATTAAGCTGTGTACCACAGTATTGGGAATAGATCTTAATAAAATTAAACCTAATGAACTTAAAAAAGAATATTTGATCATTAAATATTTAAATAAGAAATATGGCGATATCAAATTATGGGCGATTTTGAATAATCACCAAAATCAATTACCAATGAGAAATATCAAAGTGAGTATCACTTACAAGTATAATATTCCTATTGGAAGAAAAGTGTACAATTACAACAAGGTATGCAGAAATCTTGAGGAAACTGTGAATCAGTGTAAATGCCGAAATTATCCAAATTTTATGAATAAAGATTTTGGTCACATTATCACAGACGATCTTGAGATGCTGAAAGATACTGAAATAAAAGTTTGCCTTGATCTGGGAACAAAATTCCATTTTCCCGAATTTGGCAATGTAAAATATATTTTGAAAGACATTGACTAATTCGTGATAAAGATGGCGATCAAATATAGTTTACCCATAGGGGTTTTGGGTAAATGGAAAGAGAGTGTTTTTAATGATTTTTTAAGATCCTATCGGGGCATTAAGTGTCCAGTCATCAATTTTTATGGATAATGAATTGGATAGATTGCAGACGAGTTTCATTATAACTTACATTGACAAGGTAAACGCTAACTATGCATTTACTTGCATGGATTTATATATGCGACTGATGGAGGAATGACAAAATAATCAATGTACTTAAAGTACGCTAAAACAGCCATGATTGGAAATAGAAAATTGCATTCGGGCTATTTATAAAACTATTGGTTATATGGTTAATAACATTCCTTTCCCTATTTGACATTGATTCCCAAACTTTATAAAGATCCGGTAAAGTTTAGGCCTATTACCATAGGATTTAAATCATACCTTACTATTGCTAACAAGTTACTTCTCAGTACTTTGAAAGTAGTACTAACAAAAATAAAGGCTAAAGGTGCATATTTTATTTATAACAGCCATGAAGTAATCAAGAAAATTGATGTTATTCCTAACAGCTTAATTTTTAAAAGCTTTGATTTTTGTGACTTGTTTAGTAGCATTGATATTAATGACATGTATGAAATCATCATGAATCTGTATGAGCCATAAGAAATTAACTCCTTTATGACAAGAAGTAAATATAAGGCTTTGGTCAAATGGTACTATTTGAAACAGTACTATACAATAGAAAACACTTTTACAGACAGATGCATGGAATCCCCATGGGAGGGAATTGTTCTTCCATACTGGCTGATTTCTATTTACATCATTACGAAGAGGGAACTCACGTTTTAAATGAGGTTCTATTAACGTGGACGATATCCTTTGAGCGTGTGAAAATGAGGATTTTGAATTGGATTTTATCCAAGTGGTTTGAAATTGGTGGAAACGGAACAAAACGATGACAGAAATTTAAACTTTCTGGACCTGAATATTAGTAAAAATTCAGAAGGTAAAATGTTTTATCACTTGTTCGATAAAAGACTCTTATTCAGTTTCAACATTAATTATTTAACATCATGGAATTCTGCTTTATACAAAATTGTTTACAGAAACATCATTATCAACCAATTAAAACTAAGTAAAAAGTTAAACAGTGGATTTAAAGATCGATTTGTTTGTGATAGGGACTTTTTAAACAAAGCGGTAGAACAGGGATATCCTAAGGGTTTTTTGTGTCGGATTGTCTGTAGTTTCTACGACATAAACATGATGGATGCTTACAAAAGGTACTTAAACACACCAGCACGCATTATCTGATTAGTAACATGTTGATTCACTGCCATGTTGTGCAAGGTACGAACAGGTTAATCCTGGGATTGGATATAAATTTTAGCTTGGTTTTTTGAACATATTATTTTTGATACTTGTTTTGTATTTTGGGATTTATGAATTGATACTTTTTACGTGTTATATAGGAATCCTTGAACGTTCTGCTTTGACTTCTTATCTTCTGGGTATGTTATGGTGGTGTGTTTTTGCTTTCCTTCCTTTTCTTATGTGGACATTATTCCGGTTTTTTTACTGTTGATACTTATGTATTCCCCCCATGACCAATTTTGTGGTATCTCTTTCTTTCTATGTTTCCATTTTTAGGATATATATATATATATATATATCTTGTATAATAAAGGAAGATGCCTGTGTGTGTGTGCAGTTTATAGCCGAAAATCCAAGCATTGTATAGCCATGAAATTTGGATACTTTAGGACCCAGATAGGTGCGCCTCAGTGTTATTACTATTATTATTTTTTTTAAATTTTGAATTAGCTTTTTAGTACTTTATGTTTTAGCATTTTCACACAAATCGGTTTCTTGGCAATCGAAAAGAAAATATTCTCACAGAGTTTCCATCTTGACACCATCGGAAAGATCAAAGAATGTTCTTTCCCACAATGTTTGAACCGATTCTGTAGATAATTACCTTACACCTTTAGGTAGGTTGAACGGCCTAAGGAGAAAAGTAAATAAAATGTTGAAAGTGATAACAGAAGTCTGGCATTATCAATATTCAGGATAGTAATTTATGTCCATAGAGAATATTAAAATTTTAAATGTCAAATAATATGCATCAATTATACAAATTACAAAATATTCTAGTACTATTTTCTTTTATATAAACTATTTAAATGCAAAGTGTAACACACACAGATGAACATCACTCTGTGCAAATGTGTAGCAAGTATACATGTGTATTTTTATCAAAATCTTAAATTTCCAGATGTACAATTTTGTACAGAAAGATGAGAGAGCAAACAAACAATGTATATAAATCTTTTCCAAAATGAAACTAGTTGCAAAAAATATTATTCATTTTGAAAGCAGATTCATTTTATGCAGGTTTTACTCATTAACGGTATGTATTCACAATTTACATGTATGTTTCACAGAAGCTAGTCACTAAATTTCTTCATCTGTCTAATTTTTTCTGTAAAATTTTTTTTCTAATTCTAAAGTAATAGATGTACTTGTGAGTCAAATCCTTTGTGTTTTTTGAAGATGGGTCAATTTTATATGTTTTGTCAGTTGACAATCAATTAATATACTATGAGTATTGTTTTTCTAATTCTAAAGTAATAGATGTATTTGTGAGTCAAATCCTCTGTGTTTTTTGAAGATGAGTCAATTTTATATGTTTTGTCGGTTGACAATCAATTAATGTACTATACTTTTTTCTATTTTATGTGCTGCTAATTTATTTGAAGAACAGCCTTGAATTTACATTCATCAAACAAGGTAAAACTACTTGTGAATAATACAACCTACAAAATATAAGAGTTAACATGATTAGAACAAATACATACAGCTTTCCCAAGAGAAACCACTACATTTCATTTGCATTTGACTTAAAACTGCAAATCCTTTTGATAACACTACACCCAAATTATGCATATAAAATGATTAAAAATAAGCAATCAATGACTAAATATGAAAATAATTAAAATGATATTCAAACAATAAAAAACAACAACATGGAAAGGAATGATCAGTTAAGATTAAGGCATTATTTACTTATTCTAACATTTCCCTTCATACGTGAATGGAACATGGCATTTTTTCCCTTCCACAAACAATAAAGCACTTAATACACATATCCCTATTAAAAAAATTAAGACTCCAATTCTGAGTATAAAAATGAAAATACTCATTTATAACAACTGGATAGTTTTGCAGTTGATTCAATAGAAACCTGCTCAGCATGTGTACATTGAGTATTGCATCAAATTATTAAAAAAACTCATACAATGAGTAAGGCAATCAACTATCATTATCATGGATGTTGAATAAAATGGCTAATTGCTTGAAAATTACAACTTATATTGGCCCAGCACATACATATTGTAAGTATTACAACATACAATTTCCAGAAACTTATACGAGTAGATACTAGATACACTACAGAAATAAATTATCATTAGTATGGTTGTTGGATAGCAAGAATTTTCATGTTCATCTTTAAGAATTATACACATACTCTATATGCACTACTGATCAGCAGCCTATTGTATTCTTTGGCTAGGGAGGGGGGGGGGGGGGGAGTTTTTCGCTCTACTGTCATTTATCATATGCACTGACTAATTTGACCCAGGTTTTACATTTTAGGTGAATTCCAAACCACTTTATACATCTATGCACATTCATGGTTTCACTTTTGTCCCCAGAATTTGAACCTTGCAGATGTGGATCCACTCTGCAAATAGTCCTTTGCTTTAGGCTTCTACAGTTCCACATGACATTCAAATGCATGTCTCAACATGATGACAATAATATATGTGGTCAATATTTGCAAGATACTAGAGCCTAGTTCTTTATTGGGAAAAGCTGGCAGTTAAAATACTACACATTTCATGTCATTACTTAACTAACTTATTAAGCGATGCCATCTGTCAATCATTTATGCATGTATATATCAAAATAAATATATTTAAAATTTCATAATGATTTTAGCTGAATTACAAAAACATTTGAGATTTAAACAATAAGAAAAATTCTACATGAATTTTCTCCCCCTCTAAATGATAAAATTTTAACAAACAAATTTCTTCATAGTTATACTCTGTTATGTTCCAATTGGAACTGGAAAACATGCACATTAAGTGATGATATAGTGATAGTATAGGAATTATATTATAAAAGGTTAGATGATTCTATGCTTAATGTTTTAAACTTACATATATATGTACCAATGTGTATGTGGTGGTTATAGAGAGGGGGAAAAAAAAAAAAAAAGGCATACATAAATCAGGACATTATTGTACATTCTGTATTTTTAAAATGCTTTAAAAGAAACAGCGCTAATTACCACATTTTCAGGCAAAAAAGCATCTCAGGACTTCTGCCACCAACACTAATAATATGTGTAGTATTTTGGAGGAATTGGCTTGAAAATATTCAATAAAAAGTTGTTCATCTGAAGCGGGTTTCTACTGAACAATATTTATAGTTTTATCTGGACCTTAAGAGATAGAAAGGACCGTGAGAGTAAAAATATATAAGGTCCCACACCTACTCAATGCAAAATACTTTGCAATGGTATAAAAATACAACTTTTTAGTGCTGATTTTAAGCTTTATTGCCCTGGCCATGTTGTCCTATCAACCCCACCTAATGGGGCTTATACAAAAAATTATTGTGCATTGATAAAGAAAACTTCATATTGCTAGAATTCAAAAGCTCAGTTTGCAAGTGTACCATGCATACCACTATTTTAGTAAAAATTCACTTTAATCTGCAGAAATTTGACATTAGTATGCGAGAAAACATATACAGACAAACCTTTCTTAATGACCACCCTACTTAACCACTTTGGAAACATCAGAATGTATTTGAAACTTTAACTTCTAGTAAGTGAACACACACATCCCTGTAAATGACCATAAATTTTTTCAGATGACAATGCAAAAAGCCTTTTCATACTCTGCATTTGAGACTCCTAAACAGAGTGGAATTCCAAAGAATTCACTCTTTTTATTGACGCTCTTTATTACGTGTATATGTTCTATTGTCTGCATACTCTGTCCCCTCCAAATGCAATACGTAGTTGCATTTGAGAAGGCAATAGCATTTCTTCCATAAAAATATCCAGTTTTTGACCATTGGTCAAATTCCAAATGTGACCAATTGATGGAACTGAAGGGGTGAAAATCAATGTTTACCTTCCTTCTCAATAAGCACGCATTCAGTCAGATGTTTACTTCTGTACACTTTTACTCATGCTCGATCTAAAATTTTGTAAAAAATCTGCCAAATTGCATCATATGAAAATCAATGCATTTTTAAAACAAAAATGTTTGCATTTGAGAATTAAGTTACTTGAAAATTTTTGCACAAAGAAATTGCAAAACATGATATGTATAAAAATTCTTAATTAAACATTTATCTAATTTTATGTATAGCAAATGCTCCTAAGGTAGTATTAAATGCCTTGTGCTGGAGATGTCTTTAGCTCAATGCTATGATGCTGGTCTATCACGTTTTGGCCTATGGATCAAACCCTGGCACTGCAAAAGTTGGTGATTCCACTTTCTCACTACATGGGTGACCTAGTGTTCAGGTATTGCATAAATTTTATTTTCTATCCAACATGAACTCCTATTAAATGAGCACCCCTTTAAATGCCGAATTTTTGTTAGAACATCGGCTGGTCGATTTAGAAAGGTTTTACTATATTGAGATTGTAAATATAGCCATTAGAAAAAAATTAAAAATGATTTATGCAATATAAAAAGTTGACGAAAAATACAAGTGTTTTAAATTATGTGATGCTAAAAGACAATGAACTAAAACAGCAAATAAAACTTATTATTTAAAAACTTATTTTAAAATTAAACAAGGATTTCAGGCCATTTTTATTATCAACACAACTCATAAAACAGACTAGCAGTATTAAAAACAAAAATCACAGATATAATACAGTTAATACCTGATAAGCCTTTTAATATTTTATAATAATTGATTTATATATCATACAAGTTTTAGAAAAAGTAATTTATTTTTTAAAATGAAAACAATTCATTGAAAAACATGCACAAATTTTAAGTTTAAAAATAATTTTGTAAACTCTTTTTTTTTTTTTTGTTTATTTGATTTTTAAACCTTTTCTTGATTTATAAGTTCATTTAAAATAAGTTCTTGCATCCTGGCAAGCCTGAGATATGATGCAATGAAAAGGCATATCGAAAGTTTTGATTTCAATAAGATATTCAGTATATTGCATCACTTGAATAATACCAGGCATTTTAAAGAAAACACAAATAGGACAAAAGATCATTAAAAGAAAATTTCCTATTTACTAAGACTTTTGTTGTTCAAATAGGGACCTTATATCTGCAAAAGCTTGTTCAATGTGTCTACGGAAGCGGTCAGAATCCTGAAATGAAATAAATATAGTGATTAAAATTTAAGAGTAAAATATACAGGGTGATTTAGAAAGAATCATCTGATTTCAAAATATTGTATTTTTAGAACTTAACACACTGAGTGATAATTAATATATAAATTTAAATTGAAAATATTAAACTTTTAGAATGGAAACCAAAAAAATGGCATTCGTCCAACAGAAAGCTTTATACGTTCTATCTTTTGCATAATGTGTATTGGCTATTACCATTCAACATGAATTTCATAGACGTTATCAAATGGATCAACTACGGCTTAGAGTATTCGTATATAGTACCAGAAGTTTCAGGAGAGAGGATGTCTTTGCAAAAGGAAGATGTCAGAATGAGTGAGTGTGTCTACTGAGCATGTTTAAAGAGTCCGAGAGATTTTCTTACATTGGATTGGTTGCCGTGGACCCGATGACTTTGTGTTACATAGCTGGCATCCTGAGTTTCCAGATCTTACTCCAATTTCTTCGTTTGGGGATATGTAAAAGATCATGTCTTAGTGCCACCTCTACCCATAAGTTTTCATGAACTCAAACAATGCATTTCTGTCACTTTGGAGACAGCATGTTTAAAGAGTCAGATATTTTCTTATATTAGATTGGTCACCGTGAACCTGATAATTTTGTGTTACACAGCTGGTGTCCTAGGTCTCCATATCTTACAATTCCCCCACCCCACCCATACAATTTCTTCTTTGGGGATATGTAAAAGATCATGTCTTTGTGCTACCTTTACACACAAGCCTTCATTACATCTTTCATCTTACCTTACACCTTTCTGGTAAGTCGGACAGTCTGGGTCTCAACAACAACACAAGCTTTCATAAGCTTTACACATAAGCTTTCATAGGGCGCAGTAGCCCAGTGGTTAGCGTGCGGGAGTTGCACTCGGTAGGCCCGGGTTCGATTCCCGCCACTGTCAAAACTGCCGCAGTGTTCATGCGGAGTACGATCACATTAAACATGTGAGTCTGTACGTCCTTCCGAGCAGTTGGTGGTAGGGGAAGGAGGGTATGGTCCCTGTGGATGCCCCCCCCCACTGGGTTCCGGACTAAATTGGGTGGCATTTCCCGGCCGTCCAAACTGATACCTTACACCTTTCTGGTAGGTCGGACGGTCTGGGTCTTAACAACAACACAAGCTTTCATGAATTCAAATAATGCATTTCTGTCACTTTGGAGACAGCATGTTTAAAGGGTCAGAGACTTTCTTACAGTGGATTGGTCACCATAAACCTGATGACTTTGTTACACAGCTGGCATCCTAGGTCTCCAGATTTTACACCCCCACCCCCCATACAATTTCTTCCTTTGGGGATATGTAAAAGATCATATATTTGTGCCACCTTTATCCACAAGATTTCATGAATTCAAATAATGCATTTCTGTCACTTTGGAGACTGTTGCTATGGGTATAAGAAAGCATGCTTTGTAAAAAATTTCATATCATCTTAATATTGTACATGTAACTACACGAAAGGATATAGAATACTTGTGAATCAAACTTAGACACTTCTTTCTTTAAATTCATGTATTAATTGTCATTCTTTGTATATTTTGAAATCAGATGATTCTTTCTAAATCACCTTATATTTATGGTATACCTACCATAAATAAAAAGCATTACATATTGAAAACTTTTAAATGTTTTGCCTCTCATTGGATAAAAAATAAAGTTCCCAGTTTTTCTTAAAATAACAATAAAGTACTTTTAGTACTCCTCCAATGTCCATATCATTATATTCTTTTGTAAAGTAACATATGATTAAAATTGCCCTCTATAAAACATAAGTGAGGGAGCCAGAGTCCTTCGTGCTCATAAAGCTCTTGAAAAGTCAGTGGTACCAATATTCTCTTAAAGGTAGACACTTGTGCAGTGGCAATGATGTATGATTCATAGAAGAGTATTCGAAGTGCTTGACTAGGGACCTTTGTTTAGGATGGGGGGGGGGGATAAAAAATGCCCAGCATTTAAAAAAAGCCCCTTCCTCTCAATTGCAGATATCAGCATTTGTTTACTTTGACTATGGGGAGGGCGGCAGAAGACCATGCCAGTTCCTCCCCTCCAAAATCTTTTAAGTGTATATTTATTTTTAAATAAAAAATCAACGATTGAAATCTACACCCTAATGTTTAACAAATACACCTGGTTGACTTTTTGACGCAAGGTGGTAAAGCCAAACAATTGGTCCCATGACCAGACTTAATTTATAAAGGGACTTTAACAAAACTGTATAAACAGCCACATCTATAAAGACTAATTATTGTAATTTTTCATATATCACAGAAACATTTTTTCAAAAAAGTATACACAATATGACTCTTGTAAGAAAGAAATCACTCACTTAGTCATCTCTTCATGACTGTCGACAATTACTTGGTGTCTTTAAAGGCTCATTGGCAAAGGATAGACAATGGGGTGACCAAAGAGGGTGGACTTCTTCAAAGCAAGGACTATAAAACCTTTTTAATGAAAGTCTTAATATATTTATTTCCCATCAATGACAAATCTAAACATTATTTTAGACATGCTCACTACACTGTCAGAAAAACTCTAATCTTAAAAAATGAAATTTAAGTTTTATCAATTGTAAGCAGGTCTAAAATAATGTCCTGGGCTGTTGAAATATTATTAAACTTCTACCAGAGATAAATTCTGAATAGCTTCCCTTAAAAGGGTACTGTGCTCTTTGGCTATCTTGATGCCTACCCCTTGCAGATGAACTCGATTAAACCATGATCCAAGGGTGGTAAAAAAGACCAGAAAAGCCCTTACTTGTATATATTCAAATACAATATTCTCTTTCAAGCAGAAATTGTACAACTGTTCTCCTACATGTTGTTTGAAACATGCATCCACATTTGAACAGACTTTCATTTCAACAAGCATTAAACAGATGTTGCAAAAAGCTGTGGGATCAAGATGAAATATAGCAGAAGGGAAATCTTAATATTATCAGTTTTACCCAGATTTTTTTTCACTCTACATAAAGCAAAATTCACCCACATTGTTTCAATATTTAAATTTTCAGTACCCAAATTAATGAAAACTGTAGCAAATCAAATTTTTAAATTATGGATTTTCAATTTTACTTTCATTATATACCTGTATAAGAATGTGATATGTATAAATGAAGAATCATACTGGGATTTCTCAATAAATGAACAGGGTTCTCTATATAAAAACCACTTAAAACTGAATTTTACAAAATTATAATTGATTATATGAGTAGCATTTAAAATCTATCAATTTAATAAAAAAAAAAAAAATAAATAAATAAAAAAAAAACCTACTAAGGTCTGTTGGTAGAACTATGAAAATGAAAATAATTATTTACAAACTTACAGTTTCTGGAGAGGAAATTTTGCTGGAAATGTGGAAAAATATAATATTTTCTCCAGCTATAATGTAGGATACTCCATAGCCATCATCTGCAACCTAAAATATGCCCATAGAAAATTTTTAGAAAGCAGATTAGCAAATAAAAACATTTTATTATCATAATTAATACATTAATGGGCAGATCTGCTGCTCTACTATTATTTTGTAGTCAATGGGAAAATCCTTAATTGGACAAATTTTAATTATGCATTTCAATTTGCACATAATACAATATATTTAGATGGTCTGTCTATCACCATTATTTTAACATAAAATCTAATATCAGACTTACTGTAATTTTTATGCATCAAAAGCAATTATAAAGGTTTTGAGCATAAAAGATGCATTTTAGCTTTTAAAACACTTTAAAATAAAAATATTCTAATGGAAACTTACTAGAAAATATTTATAGCTATATTTCCCCCATAACTTAACATATTGGTATTTTTTTAGTTAAAATTTGTAGTTTAACAAGCTAAAAGAAATGCTGTAATAATTAATTTTCCCAATTCAATATTAAAACATGCAAAGAACATGATCAAACACTTGCTACAAAGCACGATGCACACAGTCTAAAATATAAGAATATATGAACAAGCAGGGTGCATACAGACATTTGTTTACTACACTGTGCATATAATAGAAGCCGTTTGTATGAAGCCAGACAGATATGACATCACAGCTCGATGAGCACTGTTCCAAAATAAATTAATAGGACATGTCAAAGTGAAGCAAATGTGGTCAGAAAAGATTCACATAAATGCACTTTATCAGCATTTTTCAAAAGTGTGTTCCGCAGAAATCTGGGGTTCAAAAAAATGTTCTTAAAGAGGAATTTTGAATGCATAATTTGATTCCAACAAATCTCAATTTTGAAATTAAAATAATGTTAATTAGTACATTTTTTAACAGAAATGCTAAAATTTATCGGAGTGCTTACAAGAAAAAAAAGTCAGTCTCTCACGAAATGAAATTGAAGCTAAGCAGGGTAGTTACATGTTTAATAACTGACAAACTCTAAATAAATATACAAGACAGCCTAGAAACCTGTACAATTGTCTCAAATAAATAGAAAATTCTGTTTGGCACATGAACTTTTTTTTATTTAATTATTTTTTCTCGATAGACTTAACATTATTTGACTTTTGACTATATCTCAGTACTGTATAGATTAAAATTTAAAATTCAGGCTTCATCATCACTAAAACATGATTAGTTCAGGTTAAAGCAGATAACTGAAATCCCAGAAAATGAATCAGCAGATATGAGAGAATGACTGCACACTCTTGAAAGGTGACTAATACTTACTGGTCCAAAACCTCCACCAGCAGAAATACGCTCAGGGTTTTTTCTTAAGTCCAACAAATCACTTTGACCATGAGGAGTCTATAAAAAAAGTATTTAATTAAAAAAAAAAATCCATATATCTACTTTATGATGTAAAAATAAGTCAATCTTGTGCTTAAAAACAATAAATGGAAGTGGATTTTATTCTTAACTTTTCTAAGTCTATATTTTTACTTTTTTTTACAACACATAGTATATAATAATGAAAATTTTGTGATGGGGCCAAAAATCAATCTATTATATTTTGATTTATTTAGCAAGCATTCCTGAACATGAACCAGGCATTTCTATAAAGATATCTGTCTGTTGACATTATATTTCTTAAAACACATTGAGGTAATCAAATAAAATTTTGTTTGTGAGATTGTTTTAATAAATAAACAAAAATACCTACAAATTTTAAGGGGAATTTTAAGACATGGGGAAGATCCTCAATATTACGGAATTTTTTTTTTTTTCAAAAATTAAAAAAAATATTAAAGTTTTCTTTTTTTGCAAATTACATTATTCATATAATCTGCAAAAAATTTTTATTTATAGGTGGTGCTAACATGAACTATTTTTGAGATGTTGAAAAATTTTAATTTAAAACTACAGAAAAGGAAAAAAAAAAAAATCCCATGCACATATTTCATTTTGATCTAAAATGATTTCATTGAGAATTACTCAAAAACATATATATATCATTTCAAATTCTTCGATGAAGTGGGTGGACCTCACACCCATGGCAGTGAATAAGTTGATAATGGAAGTTATTTGACCTTTGATTATAAAGATAATTTATAACAGCTGGCACTTTTGTTGCTCTAACTTTCCTTACTAATATGTGATACTGGGTGAGTTTTATTTTCAGTGTTCTATAGATTGTTTTTTGTTTACATCATTGGTATGAAATTAACAATCAAAAATAGATCCAATAACAGAGGGAAAATTTTGAATAATTTTTTTTCACATATTTTTTGTGCTCTATTCTTCAAAGAAATTTTATTGACATACTCTATTAATACTTCTATGAAAAGAAAAAGTCACTAGTTGCATCTGCTAATGCTTGCCATTATAGTGCAAAAGTTTATTATTTTTTTTATCCTCTTGTAGCCGTTCGTAGCTAAATGATAAAAGTGGTGCAGTGCAGTAAGCTGGAAACTTTCCAGTCTGGCACTATTTTTGCCACACGAATGTGCAATTTGAATATTTCAACCTCTGTTGCAGATTACTTGAATACACTGCATATTTTTTGAGTCAAGTAAACGAATAGATGGATTTAAAAGAATAATACAGAAAGATAATAAAGAATAATATAGAAGCCAAAGATTTAAAAGAATAGAAGTACCTGACTGGTGGACAGTCTCCAGGGTTCACTAAGAACTTCATCCAAGAAAGGTGAATCAACATGAAGATATCTGGCTACAACATACAGACAAAATAAATGCCGATCAATGCCTTTGCCACACATAGCATCTTGATAGCCGCTTTGATGTCGATTACAAGCTTTAATGAGAAGTTTTATCTTTTCTTCTTTCTAAGAAATTAAACAAGCAAAAAGATCTAGAATGAAGTATTGCAATACATATACAGGAGATTGGCAGAATAGAAAAATTAACATTAACCTTAAAAATCACTATATGCTTGTGTTGAGTTCAGTACTAAAATAGGGGATAGAAGTGAAGTCAACTTTTTCAAAACAATTTCAGCTGAAATTCCAACTTAAACTTAATGTATGTGTACAATCATATTTTTATGTGCATATGATATTTTATGTGCAATCATATTTTTATGTGCATATATACATGTGAAATATAAAAATAATAACAAAAATACCTGAGAGTATAAAAGAAAAAAAATGCTAGAAGATAACGGTATTACATGGAAGGAGGGTTACAGGGGAAAATATTTAACTAGCTTCAATTCTTTTCTTTTTCACAATTTCTCCTATCTTGGGAATTTTGAAGTATTTTATTTGAAAATTATTTTGTTTGAAAATTTTCAAGACGAAGGGAGACATAATAGTGACTACTAACTCTACATAATAGTGACTAGGGAGTAATGACACTTGAACTTTATATATATATGGGGGCAGTGATTTAGAGGCATACCTGCATAGGCCTGATGGGTTTTGTTTTAAATTTTAAGTTGGCTGGGTTTGGCAGTTTTAGATTCGCAAATTTTAGAAGTCTGGGCTCAGGTGGATTTACTTTTATGCATTTTAAGCAGACTAGCTTTTTATTAATAGCTTTAGTAGCCAATTTAGTTTTTTTTTTAAGGTAAGAGAAATGTATTCAGATATAAATTCAGGATAACTTAATAAAAACAAAATAAAAGTAATAAAACTTCAAATAATTTTGTAAATAAAATTTCTAAATTACATAAAATATAAAAAAAAATGTAAAAAGAAAACAATTACTGTAACATTGGGATCTATCATGGCTTTCACCCATTCACAGGATTCTAGAGTAACAGGCCTCACAGTTTCAGTACGGCCTTCTCGGTACAGACGGGTCATTGAAGCTTCATATGTAAGGCTGAATTTTCTTGCATCCTAAAATTTTAAAGATATATATATATATATATATATATATATATATATATATTACATGGTATCTAATGAAAAAAAATACATAAAAAATAAGAATATTTATCAATGAGAAAAAGCAACATTGTAATTATGTTCATAATCACAGGTAATCCACAGATTTTGTGGTGGGGACCATTACAAGCAGTTCCTGATTTTACAATTTAATATGTTTCTAGCACACATTTGTAAAATGAAAAGTCATCAAGTAGGAATTATGAGAGTTGTGAAAGTTAAAATATAGGGATTTCATTACCACACTTACAGTATACTGAATCATGCATAGATATGCATGCAGTTTAAAATGCCATATTTATGTTTAGCATTTCTCTATTGCAAATAATATTAATATTTTTGATTTTGTCAAATACAGCTCGAAACAATGTTGCAACCTGGAAACTCAAAAAAGGGAAACTGTCAGTATTTAAAATAAATAATACTATGATTCATATAAAACATAATATATAATTATAATTCCTTAGTTAATAAATATATATTTTAAAATATGTATTATACATGTATTATTTATACATATGTAATACATATTTTAAAATATGTAAGAAATTATAATAATTTATTAAATAATAAAAAGGAACATTTATTTTTAAGACCATAATTTCTAGAGAGATTTAAGTACTTTTAGATATTTCTTTTAGTCATGTACATTTGAGCTATCTGACTGTTTTATTCTCCAGATTTTTATTTAATTCCTTCCAATATAATAATGTGTAATTTATTGGTGGTTGACACAGAATAAACTAGGATCATGGAAATAATCAACATTTTAAACTTAAGTTTGATTGTTGCAACTGGGTAAAAAATGGTACAAGAATATCTTTTGCAACTTATTTTAGCTTCTTCTTTCTAGCATATACAAAATATACTAATCAAGTTGATGAGTTTTTTGTAAATTGATAACCAAAGGGAACCGGAATGTTCAAGTCTTTAGATTTGCATATGAAGTCAGTTATGTTATCTATAGAGAACATATTCTTATATTTAAGCTTTCCATTTCAATTTTTCATAGAAAGAAAAATAATGCTATTAGAAAGAAATCTAAAAAATCCAATTAAATAGATTCTGAGAAAAGAAAAGTTTGTGCATTTTAAAAAAACTGATAGAATAGAAGCATTTCTAATATTTCTGTGAAATAAATGCATTACTTTTCAATACACATGAAAAATACTTCTATTTTACTGATTTATAAGAAACACACAAACCTTCTCCTTTACAGCATCTATGTTTGGGAAAAAAATCATAAAAATCTAAACGAGTTAAAAGCTAGGAACTATTTTTTATAAATTTACATGAGAAAAATAAAACAGGTGGCTGGAAGTAGAATATCATCTTAATATCCTGCTTGCAGATGTTACCCAGTGTGCATTTTCCAGAGTGATCATGTTTTACAAGTTCAGGAGAGCATATGCATGTACTTATTATCTCAAAAGGATATTACTAGTTCCTGCTTATAGTGTATAAACCAAACAACTGTATGTACAATTGAGTAATTGTAAAAGAATGACAGGAAAATTTTCATGGTTGATTTGATTACCAATAAAATAAATATAATTTTAGACCTATTATTCCACCATTTGGAAATAGTGGAAAAATTTATAATTTTGGGAATGGTAGAAAAGTAGCAATTTATTGAAAAAGAGAAAATAAATTATCCATTGAAGAAGTTTGCACAGCCTAATTTTCAAATAGCAAATGGAATGATACCAGTGTTTATACAGGTATTCATAGAGGATCTCACACAGATGACATCACATTCTGTTAAATCATTTGTCACATGGTATGTCAGTCACTAAAAAATGCTGTCAAACTGCTGAATCAGATTTTGTAGAAATATGTCCAACAATCTGAGCCAGGCTCATTTACAAAGATAATGTTCTTCCCTAAGACAAAAATATTTAGACGCATGATATATTTAGTAAACTGAAAGTTAGGCTAAATGTCAAGATAACATTAAGAGCAAATCAGGAATTTTCATACTTTTTCATTTTTTATATAAATGAAGAGAACCTTGAAGAACCTTAACAAACCTTAACAAACGGTACAAGAGAACAAAGAGAACCGTAGCAAACAAAGAGAACCTTAACAAATGGTATTAATATATTAAAATAAAATTTTCTGTAAATTATACTTATAAAATACCAAAAACCTGCAATTTGATTAGGTTAAAAAAAAGTATTGAAATTTTAAAATAATTTTGATGTTTTCTAAACTGTTTATGAAACTTTTGAGTTGTTTGCTAGAACAGATGGCATTAATTGGGAAAAAAAAAATTAACATTTTGAACAGTTCTTATTAGTGTTAACCACAACTTTTCGGCACTATTGCTAGGAGTTCTTCGAAAATTGATTTTTTTTTATTGCCTACTGTAATTGTTCAGCATATCAAACAGCTAATCATAGATTACAGGCAAGGTTATTTCGATGCTATTTAAAGAAGGAAGAAAATTTACCACAAGGTGGTGATCTTTAAATGCCATTCTGTTTTCATTTTAAACGGGAATCAAAGCATGCAAAGTGAAAAATAATTTTATCGGAATAATCTTGGATTATTGAGACTCTATTGCAGTTGGCAAATGAAACAAGAATACTAAAAATAAATAACATACTCTGTAATAAGCTAATTGTAAAGCCATTTGGATGTATGCATCAGGACTGACTTTGCATTTTTTCATAAATCCTTTACCATAGGCATCATGCATCAGAAGTCTTAAATCAACATCAGCAATTGCAGTTTTTGCAGACTGCAAGCAGTTATCCACTACTTCTATAATCTAAAACAAAATGTAAAAAATATATGAAAACATAATATAAATGAAGTTTTAATTTACTACAACAGATTCCCTATAATACTAAAATGTACAAAATATTTCACATTTTCATACCATATAGCATTTATAGTATTTCAATAAAAAATAGTGTCAAACAATGAAAAGCATATTTAAAAGATAAAAGAATTATTATGAAACATTGAACACATAATTTTGTATTATATTATCATTGTGAGTATTGTGCTAAAATTTCACTGAAATTAAATGAAATTTTGATGAGATAGAAATAAGTTTTAGGTTTAAAAGAAATTTCTTATGATTCCAAGTATTTTCATTTATTTGTTTCATGAGAATGATTTTAATTTAAAACAGATGATTTAGATTAAAATTTGTTAACCTGTATAGAATGTTATGTGTTGGGTAGGCCAGATTCTTTTTTTGTTATATTAAACTTTAAAAAACTAGATTAAAAAACTATATTTATCACTGACGACGATGAATTTCTAAACTTTGTGCTTTGGAGACAACATTGGAAAAAATTCAATAAAAAAAAACCTGTTTGGGAACTTATTGGAACAATGGGAGTAGAGTTACCATAATTGAATTTACTTGATTATTGTGTTCCTTGTGGAATAGTAACATTTTTAATACCTCAAAAATGGCTCATAATTACTAAATATGTGCCAATTGTATTCACCCATTTGTTAATAGAGTTTATTGTTTTTTAAAAAAAATTCAGAGATTTCCTTTGGCCAGTTCACCTTGAAAATTAATTGCTTCTAAGGTTCATCGATGAAATAATCAGAGAAAATTTTATTCATTCTTTTTTTTCAATTTGTTCAAGAGATGTCATGTGGGATGGGACAGCCCAGTGATTAGTGTACAGAGATTGCACTCAGATGACCGGAGTTCGATTCCTACCTCTGCTAAACTGCCTCTATGTTCACATTAAGCACGGCACATTAAATCTGTGGGTCTGTAAGTCCTTACGAAAGGTTGGTGGTAGAGGAAGGAGGGGATAGTCCCTGTGGACACCATCCCCACTGGGTGGCACTTTCCGGCCATACAAACAGCATTCTGGTAAGTCGGGCGGTCCGGGTCAAAGAAGAAGGGTGAAAAATGGTTGATTTGTATCCAGGAATGCTAAAAATGTACAGATCAAGCAAAATCTAAAGAGTGGTATTTTTGTGAATTCAATATGATACTTTCTCTTTACACATGTACTGTAAGGAAAGTAATGAGTATTCAAAAGTTGCTGACAGCATGCTCTGTCTTGCATCACAACTAAGTTCTGGAGCCAGTTTTGAAAAGTTTTAATTTAATTTAAATGACAATGCAGAATATTATTTAAATGAATCTATAATGGCTAGGATTTAAAAAAACAAACAATTCATTGACCCAAAAAATTAAATGAAATTGGGGGAAAATACTTACCTCAGGAGAAAAGTCCCAATTCAGCCGACGTGGAGGGAAAAGGTTGTTTTTGGATTCTCCAATGCAGTTACCGTCTTCTCCATACCTGGAATTTGGGGATTCTCAAAATATTAATAATCAAATGTATTTTGTAACTATTCTTTCATCAAAAATGTAAACATGTCATTAAAATAGAATAATTTAAAACACATACCAATCTGAGTTAAATTCTTGAGCTAAGCAGAATTCCCAGCAATGAGACATAATTGGAGCATCAGCCCTAAAATATGTTAACTTTTGAAACATATGTATATATTTAAATGAAAAATCACACACGTTTATATGTACAGTAAGATTAGGTTAGAAAGAGCAGCTCAGGACCCAAACTAATTTTCTCCTCAAGGATATGTTGAATATAAAATATATACATGCATGTCAATTAAATTTGATGAAAATCTGGAAGATTTCTTTATCCAGAAGGATTTTCTTATTTCAATTTCTGATATGAAAAAATAATTTAAGTGCTGAAATCATTGTTTTAATAATTTTGCTAAGAAAATATCTCTTCAACTTCACTAAAAACAAATTTAAACAAGCAAGATCAATCATGCATAAAGCATTGATTATGAAATACTTTACAACTGAAATACAATTTTATTTAAACAGCTCTAAAATGCAATACATTCAGTACTTAAATTATCACAGTACTATAATATATTCATTAAACTTGGAAACTTAGAACTTCATCAAAAAAGACAATGCTATAAATCTTCTGCTTCTCTATGTAAAATCAATGTATATTTCATTCATTTCACTTATATTTCAAACTCTAGAGCTAAATAGTTTTGCATGAAAAAAATTCAGCAATTCTTATACAACTCACCTTACAATTATTTGTTTACATTCTGCATCCATTAAAATTAGGCTTCGTTATAGGAATAATCAAAGTTTAGTGATCATTTAAAATCAAAAATATTGTAATTGAATTGGCACAGAATTTAGATACACAAATATGCAAAAATAAAGCATTTTTATGATGGGTGCAACACTACATATAAATTTAAAAATTTCTTCAAATATCATGATTTTTACACAGGGGAAAAAATGGATGCCATATTTTATTTAAAAATGAGTCACATGATCTCTTCATATACAGAAGGTTGTTCGCACTTTGTGGAAACAATTTAGTATTTATGTTTCTAGTTAGCATTTTGAGATATGGCATCAAGATTTAGCATTTTCAATATAATCATCTGCTACTGTTTTGTTTTAATTGGAATGTAGAATAAAAGATTTATTTTGAAAATGGCTTATGAAATTGATACATGGCTCGAAGGTTACGTAAATGCGCTTTACGAGGAAAAATATTCGTATCAACAAATTGTAAAGCGGCGTAAAAATCGAGATTATTGCATTTCAAAGAAAGGTATTTTTAATATATCAAATTTGAAAGGGAAAAAGCATCTAGCTGAAAATAAAAATATGGTTGCAAAATCACATCCTAAGACTGTTCGAATGCAAGTAAATATAAAAAAAGTGAAGTCTCTGATCCCAAAAGAAAATCCACAGACTGATCCATTGCATCGAAACTGGGAATGCCTTCTGGCACTGTAAGTAAAATCATCCATAAAGATTTGAAGTTAAAAAAGATGTTTAAATCTTAAGTTCATCTGTTTTTACCAATGCATATTCTGGAAAGAGAAACAAATTGTAGAAAATTATATGAAAAACACCTAGCTGCTGATAAATGGAAATTTGTGGTAACACTCAATGAGGCATGGTGTATTTAAGTGACTATAATAAAAAAAGAGCAATTTTCTATTGCTCAACTGACAAAAATGGCCATACGAAATGGCTTCGTCAATGTACAGAAAAGTTCCCAAAGGGATTCATGACAGTTGCAGGATTTTGAATTCGCTCTATCAGCAGAATATTTTAGAATCAATTTTTGAAGAAGAAATTCCAGCCTTATATGGAAAGGACATCAATAAAGTTGAGTTTCATATGGATAAAGCCTCTACTCACACGTCTAAGTCAACTGCCACATATTTAGCAAAGAAAGAACCAGAAACAGGAATAACATGTATCTCATTTAATGAAATACCTGTAAAATCACCTGATGCTTTTTCTATGGACTTTTGCACTTTCGGTTTGTTAAAATGAGCCTTAGGAAAACGGCACTCAAGAACAATGAACGGACTTTAAAAAACAATCCAAGAGGAGTGGGATAAAATTGACATGACGGTGGTAAGAAGAAGCTTACTTTCATGGAAAATTCAAGCTAGAGCTATAGTCAAGAATCAAAGCCATCAGATAGAAACAAATTGCCGTAAGAAATACGACCTTTATGCATAAAAATTAAAGTATCAAAATCATTTCCATAAAGTGTAAACAACCATCTGTAATACAGGTGTAATTATTATTTCAATTTTTATTTAAAACACTACCTAACATATTTTGCTGAAGTTTTCTTTTATATATACATTTTACATGATAATTTCAATATTTCCTAAAATTTTCAAAGCAATTTGAGAATTTTAATTCCGTTTAAAAAATGTTTGAAAAATTATGTCCCATAGGGTTCAATGTATTTCATTTTTTTCAATCCGGGTTAAATTCGAAACAAATTGGGTGATATTCATATTCATTCCCACATGTCCACAGACCGTCTAGCATACTAACATTTCATTTTGATAAAGTCATTTTTAAGGCAGTTATCTTGCGAATGGACGGATGGACAGACAGACAAAATGGACAAAGTCATAAATACTTTCAACTATGTTGGAAAATGTTAAAAATAAATAATTTTCTAGTACAAAATATGAAATAAATATAAAAATTTTAGCAGGATCTCAACTAATTTGATGAAAATAACTAATCACAAATGGTCATCGATTTCAACTAGTAAATTTAAAAAGTTTGTATGTCTTTTTTTTTTGTGTGTATGTGTGTGTGGTATAAAACAGTATAAAACATGAAATAAAAATTTTAGCAGAGATCTCAACTAATTCAATGAAGATAACTAATTATAAATGGTCATCAATTTTAATTAGTTAATTTAAAAGTTTGTACATCTTTGTTTTATGTGGGACATCATGAACTAATAAAATAATAAATATTTTATTTTTGTTTCAGAAAACTTAAAACATGATCACTATAATGTGCAGCTACACTTCAATTCTATGACTTCTACCAAAAATTATAATCATTAAATTAAGAAATAAATAAAATTAGAGTAAGTTATTCCAAGACTTTTTGAATAATAACCATACATGCCATGTAAAATTGAGAAATTTGTTAAGTAGGGTTTGTTAAATAGCAGTTTAAATGTATATAGATAAAGTATTTTATACAAACTTACCAAGAATGTTCAGCATTTAATCCTACCTAAAAAGAAAAATATAATGATGATATTTAAAGCAAAACTGCATTGTACTTACAATACATTATTATATACTTATCATTTTTACCATGTTAATGTATGAAAAATAACCCCTAACTTTTAGATCGTTTAATTTTTAGAAATTTTTCCGGCTGGTTTTCACAGAGCATAGATGCTGGGAATAGGAAGGTTTATGCTTTTTAAAAAAATCAATAAAATAATTAGAAATATTTCTAATATTTTTGTAAAATTAATGTGTTATTATTTGATAAATATAAAATATACTTCTAACCGATATAAAATATGCAAATATACTTTGCCAGTAAAATATACTTTATAAATACTGATAAAATATATCGTAAGTATATAAAATATATTTTACTGATTTTTAAAATCATAAAAACCCCTATTTCGTAGCATCTACGCTTGGCAAAAAACAAAGAAAAAATACTAAAAAATAAATGAGCTAAAGGTTAGAAACTATTTCTCTAGGCAAACATGGAAAAATGAAACAGGTGTTTGGAGGGAGAGTATCCTCTTAAATGAAAAGATTGAACTAGCGATATTATTATTAAAAAATTTATACCACATTAAGTTCTAATATAGAAAATTAGAGCTGTGGAGATTCGCGATCATCCCAGGTTTCAGTGGGATGTGGACGTGTTGTTTCTAAAGTAACTGTATGCATTAATCTAAAAAATAATCTTAAAATAAATTGTGATATTGTATTATATATACGAGGGTAGGCTGAAAAGTAATGCACACATGCTTGTACCCGGCCGTCCAAACAGTTACCTTACACCTTTCTGGTAGGTCGGACGGTCTGGGTCTTAACACATGCTTGTAGAGCACGAAAAAAAACAAATATAATAGCAAGGTTGGGCAAAAAGTACATAAAATTAAAATTACAATTCTTAAGTTTCAAAATCATATATTTATTTTTCAACATAAGCACAATTAAGGCTAACACATTTCTCCCAACGTGTAACAAGTTTTTTCATTCCGTCACTGAAAAATTCTTCAGACTTTTCTCGAATCCAGGACTTGACAGCTGCCTTCACCTCATCGTCCGAGGTGTAATGATTACCCTTGAGGTCTCTCTTGAGTAGAGAAAAAAAAAAAAAATCGCAAGGCGCAAGATCGGGGGAATAAGGAGGGTGTGGAATCGGTTCAAACTTCAGGTTTTGCAGAGCCTCTCCAGTTGCGAGCGAGGTGTATGGACGAGCATTGTCATGTTGCAAGATTATTGGAGCCAAGCTGCATCTAATACAACAAACTCGACGTCGGAGGTGTTTTAGAGTCTGTATGTACTGAGAAGAATTTACCGTTGCCCCTCGTTCCAGAAAATCGTTCACATAAACTCGGTGAACATCCCAAAACACAGTCAAAAGAAGTTTTTTTGCGGATGGTTATGTTTCCAGGCTCACAACCATGAAATTTTATTACCAATCGATTTACAGTAGACCTATCAACAGCATCGTCACCATAAATAGCTTTTAAATGACGATGAATCTCAGTAGAAGTCACTTTTTCAGCAGTTAAAAATTTGATAACAGCACGCTGTTTAACTCGTGTTGACATAGCACCAGAACACATCTCCATACTTCCGTTTCTCGAAATACACTGAATGAACGCAACGACCTCAAACCTGTGCATGCGTATTGAGGGGGAATGTTACTTCCACATACCACCTGGCATGCTTCTGAAGGTCATTTCGTTCGTTCTCTACAAGCATGTGTGCATGACTTTTCAGCCTACCCTCATATATCAGGTTTTCTCAACATGAGATCCAGTTTTTAATTGTTTACCTTATATATGGAACAGGGAACAAGGGGTATTTAATATCTATTTTATTTATAAAGGAATTATTCTCAAGCCTAATGTTGGATCTATTTTATTTTTACATGTACTCATCAGACCACTTTCAATAAAAGATAAGTCACAGGTAATTAAAATTCTTACAATATATACCTTTATTATGATCTGTGGATTGTCGTTTTTAAAGGATATATATATATATATACACACACTCATATATATATAATATATGATATACACACACATATAATATATATATATGACATGCTATCTTTGAACTTAGTTTTAATCAATTAAGTAGCTTTCAAGATTTAGTAAAATAATACAAAATAAGCATGCTCATACTATACAGAACATGGACAAATTGAAGAGCAATGAAAGTAAAGGGAACTGCATAATCATTTTTGACAATTAGAAAATAAAAAACAGAATGGTTAACTTTTTGAGCACAGTACAATCACATTAGTTTCAGACAGAAAATTAAAAGAAACATTGGATTAATTTTTTCATACCCTGCCATTTTTTGCAACAATAACATTGAAAGATTTGTCAAACCAACGATCATAGCCTTTCCCATGGAGCATGGCACGACCAAATTCATTCAATTTATTTGGGTCTTTCTGTAATAAAAAAATACATAAAATTCAAGCAAAATTAAAAAAAAAACCTTTAATTTCATGAAAAATTTATAATTTATTTAAAATTATTTTACATTGAAAGCCAACTTACAGAATCAAAATCGTAAGATTCCTCATCAAGTGTAACAAAAAAAGCAGCCTGAAAATATAGAAATATATAATATTTTCTAAAATGAAAGTAATGCATATAATGATATAACCATGATATAAATAAGTCATGGTTACCTTTTCTATTGTGTTTAATGATGCCTTGTTGATGCCTTTTTCAAAATATTTACTCCTTGTTTCAGCCCAAACAGTTCTATAAAAATAAAGTAACAAAAATTAAGGATTTTTTTTACCATGCATTAACATGTAGGGATAAAAAATTACTTTAAATATTTTCACAGATTAAAATTAATATTTGGTTTTGTTTATACTCTGTTCTTTATAATAAATTTCATAGTAGTTAAAATGCATTTATTAACTTATGTTTTTATATATAAACTTTATAAGCAATTTATTTAATACTAGCAAATTACATTACTAAAATTGTCAAAATACACACACGTAAATGTAAAATCTCCACATTTTTTCATGTATTTTTACTGCTTAATATAAGATACATTACTTCAAACTGTTCACCATTTTTCAACATTTCTTATGAACACAGTCAGTATTCATTACAAGCTCAAGTTACCTAATGATATTTCTTTTTTTTTTTTTTTTATAAAAATGTTCACTACATCTGAAAGTTTTTTAAAGGGAGATCACCACATGATATTATAAATTAAATACATGTAATATTTATAGACAAATAAATCAATACATAGCAGTAGAAAATAAAAATATCTCAATAAATAAATATAAAAAAAAAATTAAGAGGGAACTGGTTTATCCAAACAGGTTGAGAGCAACTGCTCTATGACACTGCCAAAAGCACCATTTATATATTTAGATAATTTGGTGACAAGGTCATTTTCTTCAGAAAATTACATGTGAGCAGAGGTGTGTACATAAAGGGGTAACTGGGGGTTTAAATTCATCTTCAAATAGAAAAAAATCAAACAAATCTTCCGGAGAGATTGTAAACCTAAATTTTTTGTTACTTTTCGACAAATATTTACTAACATTTGTTTAATTATAAAAGTACATTTATTGATTAAAGGATGTTCTTAAACAGTATTTTTCTTCTGCTTCTTGAAAGATGGAAAATATTTTCACAATTAAATGAAGCATACTGAGGATAGTGCACAAATGCTGGTTTTTGCAATACTGTAGCAAAATAGTCATTCATTTCACTAAATTATACATTTGGAAAACTGTTTTTACACATAAAACATGAAATAATTACAAAAAATTCAGTCGATGCAAACATAGAAAATATTTACACAACTAAACAAAGTATATCAAAGTTCGAAAACAAATGCAGTTTTTCCAAGATGCGGCTGTAAAAGATCGCCACTTGCAAGCATCGTATTTGTGAATGGGAACCTGATCTTATAATATTTTCACTCACAGAGAGAAGAAACTTCCTCTGGCAAAAAGTGGAAGTACTCTGCTTCACTGGTAGTGATTTCTTTTCACAAATTGAAGGGATTTTTTTTCTATATTTTCCTACATAAGGGATTTTGATCAAAATCTTCTAAAATTCAGGAAATTTTCATATTTTTCGAGAAATAGGAAGAAAGTATAAACATTCGGGAGAGTTGGTAGCTATGTAACACACTGTCCCACATTAAATCGCCCGCTCAAAGATCCATATATATACATACGTATAATAGAAAAGAAAATGTTCTTCATTCTACATTACGTACATTACCTTTCAACAGCAGTTAAAGCTCCAAGAAATTCTTCTCCTGGGGCAGGAGGAGTTGTATCACTGAGAATCTTCTCAATTTGCCTAAAAAAAAATAACAAGATATTGCACACACAAAGATTAGTTTACATCATTGATACAATAGATGTCACTTATTGTGATCATCAAGTTGATGATTGAAAATTTTTCATTTTGAAGTTTATAATGCTTATGTCTCAAGATTAAAAGTGCCAGCTCTGAAAGATAGCAAGATTTTGTAGCTTTTTGAAAGCCCTACAAGTGTATATAATTGGATTTTAGATTGAGCACTTTTTTGAAAACTTAAATGCTTTGATAGTTTTCGAGTAATCATCTTGTTAAAGAAGATTGAAAATTTTCAATTTTTCAAGTTTGTAATACTTATAGCTGTAATATTTAAAATATCATGATTGTTGCAGTTTAATCTGCTTACTTACTCCTTGGTGGAATATTGATGCATAAGCACAAGATATTTTGTTTTGTTTTTTAAAAAAATTAGGAAGTTTGATGAACTTTGATTCTAATGATGTTTAATGATTGGTGAGGTCTGAATAGATGGAATAGAATCCAGAATAGACGGAAATATACCCATTCAAATATGTATTTATGTATCGTCAGGTAAGTTTATAGATGAACTTGAATATAAAATCTCATCAGATATATTGTATAAGTTTAATTTATATGCTGCCAAGTAAATTAGTAAAATAATTAGATATTTTGAGGTGAAGACTATGTCAGAGTTTTCAGATAAAAGTCAGGGCAAAAACTAACAGTGCTTAGCTAGCTACAAAAAGTTAATGAGTAACTTGTAGTGTTTCGAAAGCTTGTAAACAAAACAAATGTGTCTGAAAAAAATTGAATAAACTTATTGCACTTTACTGAGTTCTATTTTCCAAAATGTTATTCACACAAAATTGCTTCATCTCCATTGAACTGTAGCCATCGCCGATTTTTTCTGTTCTTCCCGTGTTTTGTCAGGGGATTGAAACTGGTATCCCACCAATTCAAATGCTATGTAAACATTTCTTAATTGATACCATTACAGCTTTTTCCCTTTCTTCAGCATGAAAAACAGCAATTTTGATCACATTTCTCCCTCTCCTCAGCTTATGGACATTCTTTTGTCACCCATCTGAAAAATGCCACCCTAAGAAAATTTATATTCAAATTTTCTTATGTCACTCCAAGAAAACTAAATCAATCAATCACACCAATATCACAAGACTAAGAAGAAAAATCATATGGCCTGTATAGAACATGTTAATTTATTCAGAACCATGGTAGTGCATACACAACGAAGATATTCTCTTTTCCTCAGCTCACTGATGCATATTTGCTACATAATGCTGATGACCACTATAACCCATTGATTCTAATACACAAGATTGAATTGGGATGTTTCATTAATATTTTTAAATAACATTAGATGGTGATAGAATCCTATAGTTTTTGAAAAGCCAGTTACTAGAATCGTTGACCACATTTTAGTTTCATTTTTGTTTTTAATGAAAATGCCGACTAAGTTGATTGTATAAGCAAGCACATATGCAAGCTATTATGGTGGTTCTGATTTAAAAGGCATATCAACTGAGAGATTTAAAAGAATAGTTAGTTTCTTACATGGCAACTATTCTATGTTTTTTTGTTTTTGTTTAACAAAAACGGTCTTAGATGGTGCATTTAGAAGAGGACTAGGGCTGAAAATTCTTATCACTGGTTTTCAGGAGGAATCAATATTAGCTAGTAAGAATTTAGTCAGAAGAATTGTAATAATCATGGCGAAAAGAGTGAAACATATTTCTGAAAGTGGGATTTTACAATTGGTGAATGAATTTCATAGTGATATTTGTGAAGAAAGTGAAATACTTGTATGTGCTTTAGTTTGGAAGTTAATTTGAAAGACATTGATATGTGTGATGATGTTGCTGATAAATTTGGTACTGAAGATAATTAGAGTTCAAATGACAAAGATCGGTCATCTCTTCAGTTTTCAGAATTCTGGACTAAACATTTCAAAGCTTCTTTTAAAGGAAATTATTTTTTTTTTAATCTGCATTTCAGTGATGTATTATACAAATAATAATCAACAAAACAAACAAATTTACATGGATTAGATTTGAAAAACAATAGTGGAGTCAGGTCCCTCAAATGAAATAACATCCATGTAGTTTTGTGACAATGGTAGATGTAATTTAAAACAAAGTTTATTTAATACAATGTTTTTGCCATGCTCAAAAGTGATTAAGTCTGGAATAGCAGATGATTCTTGCTACACATAGTCTTGGGGCAATGCTTCTTCTTTCACTTGCTGGTTATGAATGGGTTAATCCATTAAGCGAATGGCTGATTACAAAAACTAGGGATGTTAACTACCATTTAAGAATTTGGAGCACTTTTGTGAACAAATAAAATGCTATTTGGTAGCAAGTCTACAATGTTTAGGAGTGGTTCATTAAGAAATTCAAAACAAACTACCTTCTGTTTTCTACCTTGCATTAATTAATTTTTTTCCTAATATAAAATATACTAATAAAAAAATAAATAAATAAAACACAAATTATATTTTCTAATGCAGGGATGGATTTATATACCGAGGGTGGCTATAAGCAAACTATTTCTTAGGGGCCCTATGACATTACTATATTTTGTGTCCTTATGGTAGCATTTTAATTAATTATTTCTATTTATATAAAACAAAAATATTCATTTGAAAAGGAAATATCAGCACAGTCTTTGATAGCAGCAGTCTGACATGGTTAAAGAGCATTTTTAATTATTTAAATATTTTCTAAAATTAATGGTAGGATCCCTACTAACATTTTTTAGAGGGTCTGAAGTTAAAACTGCTTTTTAAGCTATCAGTATTTCAGCATTTTATTTTCAAGAATATAGAAAATAACTTTTTCCCTAATTGAGTAAACATTGGTAATAATTTTAAATAAAAAACTGTGAAATTTGGAAGCCTCATCTGAAGTGGGGATGTGAAACGGCTATATAGTTAAAACATTTAAATACAAAATATAACTACATCGGATTAATACTCTGGAATTAATTCTTATTTTTACTAAGAAAGAAAAGCTTAAAATATGTTATTTTAGATAAATGTTCAAGCTAAATTAAAAAATAAATAAATTAATAATAGTTCATCACTGACGACCTTAAATTATAAATTCTGTATTTTGGAGCAGGATGGGAGCAGTTTGGAGCAGTTCGAAGCGATGGGAGCAGTTTGGAGCAGTTCGAAGCGATGGGAGCAGAATTAACATAGCATATTGTATAAACCTTATAGAGAACCAACCAGGTGAGAGTTCAGCTATCTGATAATAATGGCCAAATGATTCTATTATATGTGATCACAATTATGCAGCGATTACTGCATATAATCATTTTATGATCATAAGGGCTATATTGAAAGAGAGACCTACAGTTTAAAGTGTATGTGAAACAACACAACTAAAAATTTATGTCATTCAAAATAAATAATTTTTTAAAAACAATACCTAAGTATTAAAGCTAGTAATATTTTCATTTAGTTTTTAAATTGATAATTGAAAACTGGAGGATTATAGTCATTTAGTGCTCTTTATTATTCTGTAGCATATATATTAGTTTGCAGATTAGTTAATAGTGTAAGAAAGCTCATATAAATATGCAGTTTTGAACAAGTAATTTTGGCAATATTTTTAATGTCACAGTAATGCAGTCAATCAATAACAGAGAACTGGTTGAAATATAAACATAAATACAAATTGCAAATATATACAAGTTAAATATATGAATAAAAGTAGAATATTTGAAGTAATGTGATTTTAAAATCACCAGGGGGTGGCTACAAAACATTACCTTCAAATAGTGCATTTCATTTAATGGCTTTGTTGCTGTGAACGAAAGGTCATCTATTACCTTAATGTACTATAAATTGAAATAGTTTGAGAAAATTAAAACATTTTCTCATTTTTTTTGTTGTTGAGAAAATTAAATAATTTTAAATGTACAGTTTTTAATATACTTATGTTTTGTTAAACTTACTAGTTATACATGCTTGATATATTATATTTAAACTCTTTGATCATTTATATATATATATATATATATATATATATATATATATATATATAATCCAAGAAAAAGAAGAATTAAAGGAACTTGGGATAACCTGAGTAGTGCCTTTGATTTTTGTGGATATGCATAGGAATTCTATTTGAATTTGTTTACTGGCTTTTATATGATATATATATATATATATATATATATATATATATATATATATATATATATATATATATATATATATACATATATATATACACACAGAAATATAGAAGTTTCAGCATTACTGAACTAGGTATGGCCCTTGATAACATACATGGTTTCGGAAATGCTTTTTTTGAAACTTTTCCTTATATACACTACTCATGCATTTACACCATGTATGTTTATGCAGGGAACAAGGGAATTAGTACCTTAAGTACCTATATTTCATATATGATTTATAACACTTAAAATTTTAATCTAAGGGTGTAGTTAAGGGATTATACTCACTAATCTTTCACCACATGTAATTCTTTTCTCAATTGCTTACCTTATATATAGAACAAGGAAAGAGGGGTATTTCATACCTATTTAGTACCTGATTTATTTATAATGTTCTATTTATAATTTTCACAAGCTTGTCGTAAAGTCAATTTTGATTTCAAATTTTCACTTTATACCATTTTATTTTTACATTTGCTCTATAGCCCATATTAACAAATGATCAATCTCTGGTATTTATAATACAAGTAAATTAAAATTCTTCTAATTAATATATATATATATATATGTATATATATATATATATATATATATATATATATATATATATATATATATATATATATATATATATATATATAATTGAAGACTTTTAATTTACTTGTATTATATATAGTCGAGATTGATTATTTACTGAAAAGTTCTGTAAAGCAAAAATGAAAAAAAGATGTCTAAAGTGATTATTTGAAATCAATAGTGACTATATGACATGCTTGTGAAGATAAGAGAACATTATAAATAAAAGATACTAAATCAGTATAAAATACCCCTTTTCCCTGTTCTATATATAAGTCAAGAAATTGAAAAAGAGTGACATGTGGTAAAGATTTGCGTCAGGTATACAGATACGTCAAGTATTGCATATAAGCAAGCATTAACTGCATTAGTATGTTAAATATACTAAAAATTTTATAATTTAATGATCAATCACACAGTGAGTTATTTGTTTGAGATTTATATTTGACTTTTTGAAATTTATAATTCCATAATTTGTGACATGCAAACTTACTTTTGTAATTCAACAGGACGTAACAGTCGACCCATATAGTATACAGGAAGCTTGAAATATCGTCCAGCATGGAAGACAACCACATGTTGACTATCATCCAAGTGCACCAATTTATCTATAAATTGTTAATACAATTAGTTAACAATGATATTTTTTACATGATTTTCATGACAGAATATGCTAGTTACACAAGGCAAATGGTAATAAAAAATAAACACAGATAGGTTCTTCTCCTTATAAGATAATACATAAGTGTTTTTCAATTTAAAAATCAAGACTTATGCTTTTATTTGTAGCTCTTTTCAAAGGTATTTTGAATATTGAAGTAATTTTTTCAAACAGGCCTTGTTAAGGGAGCTAGAAGCCCTTGAATTTTCAGTATTGTGATATAATATAAATTTCAAAGTGCTCCTTGTTATGGCAGCATAGTGTAATCAGTAGCATTTCCAGCTCACATGCCATAATTTATGGATTCAAATCTCTGCACCGCCATTTGTGTTTTTCATTTCTTCGGTTTTTCCTGCAAGTTCCAGGATGTTGTAGAAACTTCTAGATGAAGCTTCTTGCCTATATAAAGATGTATACATATTTAGTCAAATTACTGTGATGTATTCTGCTGTACGATTTAGCTGATCTGATGTTTGCTTGTAATTAATAAATAGTTATTAAACATTAATTGGTGAAACATTATGTGTTATTATTCACATCAGTTCTACATGACAATATTGCTTTGTTTACTTACTGACAATGAGTGTGTCTGCAATTGTAAGACCATTGGGAATTGCTATAGTTTTTAAAGATTTGATCAAAAATCAGTAGGTGGAGATGGTATCGATTGTACTATGCTGCCATAACAAGAAGCACTTTAAAATTTTTTATAAGTTAATTTTGAAACTTTAAGGATTCTAGCTCCCTTAACAAGATCCATTTGAAAAGTTACTTGCATATTCAAAATACCTTTGGTAAAGGCCAGAAATAGGAATAGATCTGTATTAGTAAATCGAGAAACAGCTAGGTTCCTCTCCTCTTCTGTTTGAATACTTTATTAATTTGTGATATGTTTAATATACTATCCTATTGTTTAATTACATTACAGTTCTGATGGTCTACAATTAAAAAAAATCCATGTAATAAAGCACAATTTATAAATATATAAAAATAATTTCAATATTTTGAGTGACTTTTTTCTACCTGAGAAAAAAGTTCTTGCTTCATTTTGCTTACTTTCACTCAAAATATCTTCTAAACTTTACAGTATACATTTAAACAGCAAGTAACAAAAATATTCAATTGAAAATCGTTTTAAGATCAAAAATTTGCTTTTTCAAAGCTCTTTTTTAGTTTTTGAGCAATTGTCTGGTAAAGTTGAAAAAAACCGACAATTTGTAATTCTTATATCTCGAAAATTAAAAGTGAACAACTCAAAATAACTATGAACAGTAAGTGAGCAGTTAGTAGCCCTTTGAAAGCTCTATAAAGATATTTAATTGGATTTTGGATCGAGCTCCTAGTTTTTTAAGTATAATGGTTATAATTTTCAATATTTTAATATTTTGATTATTTAGTGTTCAATGCTGTCCACTTTAAATTTTTGTATAGGATCATTAAGAATTCACATATTTTGAAAATTTAAAGTACACGATAACAGAAAACATAATCATATTATGAACAGGGTTCATACTCTTTTTCAAGAACCCATTTCCAGGAGTTTTCCAGGAATTTTTCTACACATTAAAAATAGAAGCGAAACCAAGATTCTACAGATGTTTCTCTTTCAGCCATGTTGCTTAGTTTTATACCAACTACACCACTCTGGCCATACAAAAATTTGTCTTGAATTACAATGCACCAATAAAGGAAAAGTTGGCCAATTTACACTCCATAATATATTAAATAGTGATGGAACAGGGTCCATTAACAAATTTCTTCTTAGCCATGTCTTTTAATAATTTTTTAAATGAATCCAACATCAACTTGGCTGATATGGTTAGTAACCAAATATTTTGTTTTCCATTTCTCCATATATAATTTCTTTGAAACTCAATGGGTTCTTGGGGAGGGGATGTTTCCTTCTCAAATCCTTCTCCTTCAGCAATGCCTCTGCTCACATTTACTTTGTACTGCTGTATATTGCTGCTTTGTATTTTCACAAGATTTATATGAATAATGGCTGCTTATAGTTTCAGTAATCTAGACAGGAAATTTTCATTCAGTAATGACTAGAGTGGTTCGATTTGCGATAAAAAAATTGTTTGCAATGATAATCAGAAAAATATTTGATCAAATATTTAAATTTTTTTATATATATTTTTTATATCAAATGTTCAAATTTTTAAACTAAACAAACAAAATATGAATATATTAGTCTTATTACTAAATAAAAAAGAAATTCCAAAATCCTTAAACTAAAAAATAAGTAGGAAACAGAACATGCTTAGCTTAATAGAAAACAGAATATGTTTAGCTTAAACTAAATGTATTTGTTTATTTATTTATTTATTTTTAGCCTGCTCTAGCTCAGACTTTAATAATTTCTTTCTAAAACATGAAAAATAAAGAACATTTAACATGGTTCTTAAGAACTACAGGAGAATTCATTGAATTGCGCAATCACACTAAATGTGTCAAAATAATTAAAATATTTGTCAAAATAATTAAAATATTTACCATGAATAATAAACCAACATATAGAAATAAGCAAGTTTTGTCAATTTAAGGTGCAATAATTACAGGATGGATGGAAAAAAAAAAGTGGAAATTTTCTGTAATTTTATAGGGGTTTTCCGCAGTACGTAATTTTGTACAGAAATCCATAAGAATTACGAAAAATCCGTAATGATTGGCATCTCTGTATTTCCAACATCAGTATTTGTGCACTATTGTTGGTTTGGTTGCGCCACCTATTGATTATATTATGAAATAAAAGATCGTGATGTCGATTTTTCAGGAGTATTTTTCGATTTTCAGGAGTTTAGAGCCAAAATGAATAATATAAGGAGTTTTCAAGGGCCCCTTATAAGAAAAATCTTAAATCCAGGAGTTTTTAAGGATTTCCAGGAGGCGTACAAACCCTGTATGAAGGACCAACTGGATATTGAAAACCAATTATTTGTTGAAAATTATAAAAACGTGCTTTTGATGTTTTTTTTTTATCTCCGTACATATTAATTTTCATACCTTATATAATAATAATTTATAGCTTTTATAAGCCTAGTTACAGAACTTGACTGTAGGTTGTGGGGGGTCATTCCCAAAGTTCTTCAAACTTTTAAATCTAACTCAGGATATATGAGGCTGCAATAGCCAAGTTTGTAGTTACAGAAATGAACCTGCCTGTAGAGGACATTCTCCAAAAAAGTAAGCTATGTGGCAGTATGAATTTGTTGGTTCCATAGAGGTACACAAGATTGCTGCATATAGCATGTTTCCTTATAGCCATAGATCATACTGACATGCATATAAGAGCAAAACCGGTCCATGGATGCTTTATCTGCAACAGAAGCATAATCCTTTTGAAATATGTCCTATCATCTAGGCTGTTTCCCAAACTTACAACGATCATGCACCCCTTTTGAGATTTAATCTCATCAGAATATCGCCGTTTAATAGTTTCAGAAGTTTTAATAATAAAATACTTGATTATCTGCAGATTGTAGACATTGTTTTATTAATTTTAAATATTAATTTCTGCCAAACCATGTTTCTATGTGACTACAGATGTATATATCACTTATTCTAAAGCAAATACTTGACCTAGTATCTGACAGGTTTCTTTTTAACTTGGCTAAAAATTTGAAAAATTGTATAAAACTTTCAAGAGTTTGTAAAATTAAATGGACTTTTAAATATTTGCAGAAGGAAAAGAAAAACACTAAAAAATGCAGAAAAAACATCCAAATCAACAAAAACCACACATCCTCAAAACATTGTCTTCTCTGTTAGATTTTGACATAGAATCTTGCTTGTTTTTGTTTAACAAAAATTAAATGTGTGGAAAATTATAAGTTGCAGTAAATAAGTCAATTAAATAATAATAATAATAAACATTAGATTCTTTTATAGTTTTTAAAAGATGGACAAAATATGGTTGCAGATGCAGATTTTTTTATTTAATTGAGTGGTGTTATTACGTTATAAGTATTATTTATGTGGAAGTTGGCATCTGAAATTCTGGGCAACGATGGATATATGTACCAGTTGACTTATATTTGTTTAATTAGAAAAAATATTTTATTTAATTATAAATATTTATGTGATAATAATATAATAAGTTAAACAATTTGACATATTTGTTTAATTAGAAACAAATATTTTATTTAATTATAAATATTTTTGTGAAAATAATATAATAAATAATTTGGCATATTTATTTAATTGGAAAAAAATATTGTATTTAATTATAAATATTTTTGTGATAATAATATAATACATTAAACAATTTGATAAGTGTTAAGCACACTTTGAATTTTTCCATGTACCATTACGGATATCTGTATTCCGGTTTGGAAAACACTGATCTATTTGGGCCAACATGATTTTTTATAAACTAAGTCAGGGCCTTACCTAAAACTTTCTAACAGAAATGTAGCCTAAGCCAATGCACATCTTGTCCTAAAGTGATATACATTCAGACAGAGGTTTATTGGAAGTCAGATAGATCCCACAAAAATATATTTCTTCTAAAATTTTATTGCTTACCAATCTCTTTTCCAGGTATACGAGTGGTATTAAACACTCTTTCATACTGGGCTGAGCAGAGAGGAACAGTTCCTTGAACCATGATCTGTGGGAGAAAAAATATAACAGAACTCAATGCAAATAATGCTCAACACTAAAATGTTGAGTGTCCACTCAACTTTCTCATACAATCATATTCCTATCATAGTTTAGGCTTACTTATATCCATAGTTTAGACTTACTTATATTATCAAAATGAACAAGTAAATATAATATAATAAAATTAAATAAAATTAAATAAAATATGTTGACATAAACCATTGAGATTCTACTTTCATTATCACGTGTTAAATTTTTTCTTTTATATATATATATATAAAAGCAAATCTGAATATCGGACTCTTTTTTAACTATCTTACAACAATGGGATTATATATTTCTATAGAAGCACAGAGGGGATTTTTATAGGCTATTTTGCTAAAAGAATTTACTGTTCCATTTTTTGAGGATTTGCTAAATTTTAATGGATTAAAATGTTCCACTAGACTAACCAAATTTCAGCTCTTTAAGATGTAGGAAAGTATGTCGAAAATGTCAAAAAAGTTAAAACAGATAGACAAATATTAGTCATGATGAGTAAAAGAGAAAGATGTATACCTTTTCTGATTTTGTATTTAGGTTATTTTAAAATATTTTATAAACATTCCTTAAACATTTTTTATCAAGTTGGCAACAGCTTAATGACACTAATAGATGCATTTGGATTATCTGTTAATATGAGCAATTTCAATACTAATTAACATCCATAGCATATTCAAATTATAAGTTAGGGCAACAAGCTCAGGCGTAAAAAGAGATAAGACTAAAATAGCCCAATTTTGTAGAGCATTGTCTAATGAGTAGAAATTGATCATACAACACAATAGGGTTATCTGCAAAGTAACACTGACATGCACAGAAATTTAATGTACAGCCTGTTCAAAATTCCTTTCATAAGCAACAATGCACATTTAAACACAGGAAAGAATATTATGGCATACTTTGACATGCCATTTCTGGTGTCACCATATTATAGTCCCTGATGATACAACTTGTTGAAAGGTATTTATTATCTTCCATATAAGCATTTCACACATTTTTTGTGTCGATTCCTACTCATTAGGTAATGCTCTACAACTTTTGTATTTGACTTTTTTCGTCTATCTCTCTTTGCTGCAGATTTCGTTATCCTAATTTTTACAATTTTTCATTACTAGAAGCACTGCAATTACTTTTAAATTGGGCATAGAAAATTTTATTATACACAGACATAGCGGATACACTTATGGAGAAACTAACCATACAACTCTTACAGAAGGCATTTATTTAACACAATAAGGCTATCAACAAATTGCTACCCTATTCAGGAATTCTAAAATAAATAAGTTACATGCAGAGGAATGAAATGTAAAGCCTGTTTAAAATAACCTCCATTAGCAGCAATGCACATTTGAATTCAAGAAAAAAGATTACCAAGTAATTTGACAAAAATTTTAAGCATAATTGTGTTACAGGCTCCGAAGAGACAATTTTTTGACAGATATTTGTTGCCTTCCGTTATGTGCATTTCTTTCATTTCTGGTGTCAATTTCTATGATTTACACAATGCTCTACACAACTTTGTAATGGGCTTTTTTCACCCATTTCACTTTGGAAATGGTCACTTTAAATAAACCTAACAGATACACTCATGAACCTTTTCTTACAAAGTTATTGGGGTACTTAAGATTTCAAAAGAAACATCGCATAGTATACCAATATTGTTCTAGAAGTTCTACTGTTTTCCATAGGAAATCATGCTATGAAAATCTAATTTAAGTTCTAATTCCAAGAATGACTAAAAATTCCATCTAGTTCTAGTTTTCTTATATAATGCATCTACAGATAAAATTTAATATCAGTAGGTGGATTAGTTTGTGAGTTACAGTGTGCACACTTTACACGCATACATACAGACGGACAATTTTCCAAAAGTGCTCGAAACAGGTTCCTTAAGTCTAAAGCATACTATCAATCAAAATCTAAGATTCAAAGTTTTCAGGAAAGCAATAGCTCTATGCAATAGTACAAGAATGTAAAATTGATTATATCTTATCAATTATAACAGAGTTATGAAATCCAATAGTTTTTACAAAGTAAATATTAAGTAGTTTTGAATAGAGATGTGAGCAAAGAATATTCTCAACATTTTATTTTCCAGAAATTGAAATTAGGAGAATATATGAGAATTTCTCATTTAAAATCCATTTTTCAAAAAATTTAAATTTATTTCATTTTATTGATTGCAAAAATGAACATGAAGATTATTTTATTCACGATATATATATATATATATATATATATAGATAGATAAACCCAACTCTATTTTTACATGGTAGATATGTTCCTCAGAAATTTGTCTAAAATAAAACGTGTAAAAAAGAGAAAGTTTCCTATAGCAAAATTGGGGATACATTCCATGTTATCCGAAAACTGTGTAGACTATATTTAGTTTAAAAACCATTGTTGTTGTTACCCAGACCATCCGACCTACCAGAAAGGTGTAAGGTAACTGTTTGGACGGCCGGGAAGTGCCACCCAATTTAGACTGGAACCCAGTGGGGGAGGCATCCACAGGGACTGTACCCTCCTTCCCCTACAACCAACCTCTCGGAAGGACTTACGGATCTACATGTTTAACGTGATCGTACTCCGCATGAACACGGCAGCAGTTGTGGCAGCGTGCAAACCACCGGGCTACCGCGCTCGAAATGTACCAACAGCACGCGGTGTTCCCAGTTGGTCACCCACCCAAGTACTAACCGCGCCCGATGCTGCCTGACTTCGGTGATCTAACGAGAAACAGTGTTTTCAGCATGATACGGCCGTTGGCCCAGTTTAAAAACCGTGTAAAAACAATGCTGAAAACTGTAAAAGTTTTGATATGCATACGAATGATATATACATACATTTGCAATTTTATTGAGCAATAAAACTTAAAATACATAATTCATAGGTAGAAATAATTCCCCAATAGTTGCTGGGGAATCCCCTTATTCGATAACATTATAGCAGTGCACAGTGCTGCCTAATTTTTGAAGTGTGGTAAAAAAGTGAATTTTTTTTATACATTGGTTCCAAAGATTGCAATTTATACAATTCCGCTCATGGTCACATACATAAATATAAGGCAATGACTTTGAAATTGTGTTAGATCAAATAAATTTTTCAAAGAAGAAAGACTTTTTTGAATCGTGTAACTCCAAATTCGTGCAAAAAAAAAAAGAGTTGGGTGTATATACATATATATAGCTATCAAAATTAAAAAATGGAATACATTACAAAGAAGAGTAAAGTACCACAAATTGGCTGGGGGGGGGGGGGGGGGGGGGGCTATGACCCCACACTCCCCGGTTAAGCAATGCTTTAAGCCACGGTAACACTCCCGGGAGCCGGTACATTACCCATTAATTATATAAAAACACATAACCAACATAAAAAAATCTGATGTGGGCAGCACATGACTTTCCCTGCAGACTTATATTCACATTCTCTTTATTTTAATTAAATGTAATTCAATTTTAATTCAATTTTCGTTCTCATTTGAAAACTGGACTTTTTTTCAAAGGTGGCTTAGAGAAAATACGAGAAAACTAAAATATCTCGAGAACAGGGCTTATTGTAATGAGGTTGGTCTTATTCTTTTCTTCGTTAAAAATTACATATTGAACAAGCATTTCATGGATATATTTGAGCATACGTAGTTTTCTATTTTAGATTTTGGTGATTTTTGAGGGCCATTTTGCAAAAGAAGGCAGGTTATTTTTTTCCAAATCATACCAAAATCTAATCAGCACCAGAGTGTCCTACAAGTGATTTATCTACCGAATTTTGTGGAATTCGGTCCATTTCGCAAAAAAGGCGGGTTCTTTTATCCCAAACCGTACCCAAAACTAATCAGCACCAGATTCACCCACAAGTGACTAACCTACCAAATTTTATGAAATTCGGTCAATTAGTTTTTTAGTTAGAGTGGATACAAAATCTGCACAGACAGACACACAGACGTCATGTTAAAAATAGTTTTTTTACGTATTCTAGACGTCTCAAAACGTGTAAATCCATCGAAAACTCGAGTTGCGATTTTTGGCATGATTCCAATACTTTCCCTATACATTACAATATATTGCAGGGAAAGTAAAAACACAAGACCTCGCAATAAACAAAAAAACACAAGACCTCACAAAAAGCAAAAAAAGACTTATACACTATAAGAAATCCGGCCACACATGAAACTGCCATAAGTACTAGGGTTGATGGTGTGGTCTGGGTCTTCAACACTATAAGAAATATATACTACACACTATATCACATGACTATATCTCACACTATAAGAAATTTATACTACAGTTAGACAATACATTAAAAAGTTTAAAGACTAGTAATGAACACGTACCTTTCGGGAAGTAATCACACTGAAAGAGGTGTTTTCACACAGTTTACTTATTACTGATTTTTGAAATAATCATTACTAGGTATTGTAAAGGTATTGTTGCTAGGTATTGTAAAGCATTGCTTAACCGGGGAGTGGCGGGTGTCGTGCGATATAGTGTGTAGTATATATTTCTTACAGTGTATAAGTCTTTTTTTGTTTATTGAGAGGTCTTGTAGTTTTTTGTTTATTGTGAGGTTTTGTGTTTTTGTTTATTGCAAGGTCTTGCATTTTTTGATGTTGGTTATAGGATTTTATATAATTAATGGGTAACGTACCGGCTCCCAGGAGTGTTGCTGTGGCGTAAAGCACTGCTTAACCGGGGAGTGGAAGTTCACAGCCCCCCTGCATACACACACACAGTCAATTTATGGCACTTTACTCTTTGTAATGTATTCCATTTTTCCATTTGGATACCTATTTTAATAATTAATAGAGTTTGGCAGCTTTGTGCCAACATTTCGAATATTTATATGCTTATTATACCTTTTTAGTAGTATACTAAATTGTATTACATTTGTATAATATATATATAAGCATTGTCTTAAATAAATAATATATAATTGTATTTTTTATTGAAAAATATGAAAATTTGTATTTTTAAATATAATGAAAATAAAAATCAGTAGTTATATAACATGGAAATCAAGTAAATTTCAACATTCAATGCAACATAATAATATTATGTCATTTATCATACCCAGCATAATAATGTTTTATATTATTTCACGTAATATGTTGAATATTTTTTTCTTTTAAACTAGATAAGTTTCTAATGTTACAAAAAATAAATTTGTTTTAATTTTTGTTCTGTTTTGAAAGTTTGAAACTAATTAAACCCCATAACTCATGTATTTCCAACATTATTATAATTTAGTTAAGGATGCTGTGAGAAATATTGAATTTGCTGTAGATATTTCTTGCAATTTCCTCTCAGTTAATTATTATCCATCAATGAAGTACTGATACAGTTTACTTACAATGCCTTGTTTGCCCCTTTTACAGACATACAGCTGTGTTGAGAAGGGCCCCATAAAAAATTAAAGGCAATCAGAATAAATAATAATTCTAAATTTGTAAGAGTTGAAATGCTCCTATTTTAGAAAAAGAAGTGAAAAAACATTTTAAAATTAAAATATTGTCAGTATGACAACTTACATAAAGATAATGTACATCAACAAAAGATGTCTGCTTTGGCACTACTTTGTTACATTTGTTTCTGCTCATTATTTTGTTAATTTACCCATTTTAGCATATCACCTGGCTTTAATGGCAAAAATGAGCTTACATTAACAATGTACCAGTTCATTTCTGACAAAAGAAGCATTTTCTTTTATATAAACTACTATTTCTATTACTTTTAATCAAGAAATTTTCTGATTTATAACATTTACATCTTTAATGCCCTATACAACTGTTTTTTGCACTACTATAATTATGGGTAGTAAGTTGAAAATCTTTACAAGATAAAACAATATATTATAGTATCATAAGCAGTTAATATTCCAAACAATCACGAAATGAGAAAAATATGTATATAAAAAATAATACTTACGGGAGTTAGTGTCTGTCGATCTATTGTTCTTCGAAACAGAAAAGCGGCATGTATAAAACCAGCTGCTCGAGCAGCTTGGACATGAGTAGGGTGAACCAAAATGGCATCCTGAAAAAAATTTCACACATTAAATGATAAATATACAGCCATTAAGAAGATATCAAAATGTCAAAAAGCACATGATAAAAACTAAGATTTTACAAGGTTACAAAACATTACATGGTTGGCATTTATTCTAATTTAGAAACTTTTAAAATGAATGATAAAATTCTACATTACTAAACAATGGTTCAGCAATTATGATACTGATCCTAGAATAGAAGCTACAAGGAGTCAGGTCAAAGAAAAGATTCAATCTTAGTACAGACAGGTACAATGTCCTAGGTGGGGATGACCTGTTGGTTTACGTCCATGGGCCACCTAGGAATCAGTACAGACAGCATTGGCAGGATGGGTATTTTTGTGGTTTTAATAATATATAGCATAAATATGTTGTTTCCTTATAAAAATCTTATCCAGAAAGCTGGCCATATTTGATTATTCTAAAGAATAAATCATCTAATAAAATCTCCTTAAACTGAATAAAAAAGTTAGTTACTCTCCCATTGCAGATAGCTGCATAGGAACATGATCCTAACTATGGAAACACTCCTTATAGACACTCGCTATGAGTTTAAACAATAAGGTTAATGCACTAATACAAAAAACTTACAGTTCCATAGAAGTTGCTGTTGATCATGAGAGGTCCTCGTCCACGCAGATATATCATTTCCTCCCACCAATCAGATACCTACAATGAACAAATTGAATTATGTCTAGAAAATATATACTTGCATGTTTCATTGTTAAGTAAACATTGAGAACTTATCTATATAAATAAAATTCAAAAACTGTCTGTCTATTTATTTATCTCATCATTACAGGAGAACGGCTGCATCGAATTCCATAAAATTTGATGGGTAGCCTTGGTATAGTCGCACTTAAAATTTAAGTGTCTTATATCTGTCTGTTTTCATGTCCTTCTGACTATTTTCAATTCCATTTGTAAGCAAAGTAGTTACAGCAAATGCTTTTTTTTATTATATTTTATCAATGAATATATTTATAGTTTTTGATTCGACTGTGTTAGCTATGATAACCAAGTTACGTTTCAAATACTGAAATCATCTGCTGGGTATTCCTTTAATCATACCATTGAAAATGTTAAAATTATTAATTGTTTATTAGATTTAAATGTCTGAAAATGGTTGAAAATAAGACAACACATAGTGATCAGAGATGATATATTGCTCTACATATCACCACTTTAGTAATTATAGAAATATAAAATGTGCACTATTTTTGTGCTTAATCTTGAAATAGTTTCTTTTTTTCTTTTTTTATATTCAGAACTTCTATTAAGTACAAGTGTCACATTTACTCTATAATATATATAAATAAATATAAATAAAAATATAAATAAATAAAATTGAAAATTGATGTGTTTGTCTCATTATTACGGAAAAATGACTACACTGAATTTCATGAAATTTTGATGGATAGCATTGGGTCCTACTTAAAATTAGGCAGCTATCTGTCCTATTTTCCTGTCTTTTTGGCTGTTTCCACATTTTGAGCATGACCCAATCATTATATAAGTCAACAATAGGGAAACAATAGTTATACAAATGGGATTCAATAGCTATTTGGTCTCAAAACTAATATGACCTAAAAGATTTTTAAGTCTCTTTACAATTTAATATTCGACGTGACCTGATCATTATTTGTGCCTCTATCTCTAAAATTATAGAAGATTTATAAATTAATGAAAAAAAAAATAAACTTTTCATTTAATCTTAAAAGCTAAAAGTGAAATATCTCGTTATATATTTTTGTTCCTAGTAAGAAGGTCAGAAAAGTAGTTATTGTTCATGTTTAAATTATTATTATCTATATAAATAAAATTGCTAGTTGTGTCTCTATCTGTCTGCTCATATCAGCATGGGATAACTTAACTCTTTCCTTTTTGTGAGAATTATTATAAAAATTCAAAGAAAATTCCAAATATTAAATGTTCACTGCAAATTGTGAATTTTATGTTTCTTTACATTATATATTCTGTAAGAAGAACGGGTATACTGCTAGTCATGCATATATTAAAAATAATTTTTTGAAAAAAAAAAAAAAATCTACATTGAGTTGCAAGATGTATTTGAAATTGCTGTATACAGCATGCTTTTCCTTACACAAATTCTGTTATACAAAACCCACTCCTAATAAACCAGACTTGAAAATAATGTAAATAAACTTTCTTTTAAAATATGAACAAAGCCATACAGCTCTAAAATTATTTATATAAGAATTATATATATTCATTATATATATTATATTTTACATATTATATATACAGTACAATCTCGGTAATTTGCATCCCATTATTTCATAAATCCCACTTATTAGTAATAAACTCCAGGTCCCTTGGAAAATTTGCGGTAATTCGTAAAATAACAATGCATTTCGGTCCCCTCGCCTATTCGTAAGTATTTTTCTAACTCAAGAGGAATAAAAACGTCTTATAAATCGTAATATACCATGTCAACAATCCCGTTTATTCGAAATGAAACTTCCCCCTTCCCTATAGTGTGGCTCTGAAGGGAAGGCGTTTGGACCTTCGACTGTTCCATTCTTAAACAGGGAGAAAAAATTACCCAGTCTGCTAATGTGAGAAGGAAAGAGGGTTGCTGACCATAGAATTGCATAATTGAAAGTCATGTGGTCCACACGTCATACGAGTTATTCGAGTAATTTTATTTTTGGCTTATTAGTTGCATTCAAAATGAATTCAAAACTGTCGCATAAGTGTCTTTCTATTCTCAAAACAAAAAAAAAACAATCTACCATTCAAAACTTGTTTCTGTGCTTGTGGTTTTGTAAAGCTGGATATGACATTTATTAAAGAACTGGATTCATCAATTATCGGTGTAGACCTTGAAGACTGGAATCGAGTGCCTCAAAGTGACGAAAATCGCATCACATTTGAAGATTTCATTCACTTTGACAATGATGAGGCTGTTGTGGGAAATTTGACGGATGAGGACATTTTGGCTCCAATGGATAAAGATGGCAATTGAGACGACAACAAGGACTTCCCCACGATTTTTATAAAGGAGGCAAAAGGTTACATTAATTGCTTGCGGCATTTTCTGACCAAATCAGAAGTCAGCGATGATGAGTTTTTGGCTATTATGACACTGAACAATGCCATTGATCGAGTGTCTGAACATTCCCTTCATCAGACAAAAATAACCGAATTTTTTTCTACTTGACTTTTATTCTACATACGTACTTTATTTGTTTATGTTCTTTTATTTCACACCTAAGTTGTGGATTTTTAGGGTACATATAGGTGCATATACCTACGTACTTTGCATAATTCATATTATGTCCATGGATATATATTAAACATATATATACTATTTTATGTACATATTTCTAGCATTAATAAAACCCCATTAATTCAAAATTTTACTTTTTTTACCCTTGATAAATCGTAATCCTGCATATTTGAAAATTTTGATAATTCGTAATAAGGCCTTTGTCCCTTGGCATTACGAATTTTTGGGATTTTAGTGTATTACAATTTATTATATATATTATATACAGGATGTCCCAAAAATACTGACTCCAGCTTTTATTCCTTAAATATTGATCTTAGACATATATAATAAATTACAAAGTTGTGTAGAAAAAGGTACAGGATTTTATGAAATCAATAAAAATTTTTAAGGGATTAAATTTGAAGAAATACAAAATTTAAATTTTTATACAGCCCCTCGTACAAAACCATTTCCAATGAGTAAAATGTGTCCCATACAGTAATAAGGTGATGTACAAAATTTCAGCATTTTATCCTAAAAAGTCCCAGAGATATGTTTAAACAAAGTTGGTGAGGGATTAATCACAAACTAAAATGTAGATGCTTACAGCAAGAGTGCAAATGATGCAACACAGAAATGCATCTTTAATGGATCTTTGGCATGGATGGAATACATTTTGAACAAGCTTTGTAATTTTTGTTAAAGCTATTATTTCTACACAGTGTAGATACTTTTATACCAATAAATAGCAAAATTATTATTTATTTATGCAATCATTGTTTTTTTTCGTAATTTGTGTATGACCCCTGAAACGTGATCTGGTGACATGATTTTTCCCTTCTGAAAATCCATGTCGATGCATTGAAAAATGGTTTAAGTCAGCATTTTTGTTTTTTAATATCTCTGGGACTTTTTACGATAAAATGGTGAAATTTTGTACATCACCTTATTAGTGTATAGGGCACATTTTACTCAATGGAAATATTTTTGTACGGGGCCGTATAAAAATTTAAATTCTGTATTTCTTACAATTTAATTCCCTAGAAAATTTTAATCTATTTCATAAAATTCTGTACCTTTTTTATGCAACTTTGTAATTTATTATATATGTCTAAGATCAATATTTAAGGAATAAAAGCCGAGGTCAATGTTTGTGGAACACCCTGTATATTTATTATAAGAAATTATTTTTAATATTTTATTAGCAAATTAATGTATTATACTAGATTAGTTTCACCTTTCTTTGAGCAATTAGCACCAGCCATGGATTTAAATAAAAATATTAAAAGAAAAATCCTGTGACTGACACTGTACTACAAATAGACAGCATAAATTACAGCTCTGAAATTTTACATAGACTAATATAAACCCACAACAATAACATACTGTGAAGCAAAGTTAATACTTACATAATTTGTGACTCCCCAAGATTTAACTATAATATAACGCTGTAATTTCTTTCCTATGCCAGCCTTGAAGATTTTCGCCAGTTCTTCCATTCTCTTGAATTTCTGGTCATCCAGAAGTGGTCTAACAGACAACAAATACTGAAAAAGAGATGAATTTAACATCAATTATTTTATATAATAAAAAAAAATGTTTGTGTGTCTGTCTATGTATATGTGTCTTCTGTAGCGTAAAATTGAAGCTTCGAACAGCCATGAAATTTGGCTCAAAGGCAGTTAAACTCCCATAATGACAGACCGTATGAGTTTTCTTTTTTTTTAAATTCGAATTAGTTTATTTAAAAGTTATGAAAATTTAAATTTCAGATAAAAATTAAGGTTTTTGGCTAATGATTACATACAGAAAAGGTTAAAAGTCTAGCTGAAGCAGATTTTAAAATCCAAAAATTTAAATTTCTGGAATAGATATTTAGTTTTTAACACCTTACAACATAGTTGAATAGTGTTTATGACTTTGTTCATTCTATCTGTCTGTCCATTAGCACAATAACTGCCGTAAAAATGACTTTATCGAAATGTAATTTTAGTATGTTGTTCAGACGGTCTGTGGGACCTATGGGAATACAAACGAATAATATCATCCAATTAGTTTTGGACTGAACCCGGGTTGAAAAAATGAAATACATTGAACCCTATGGGACCTAATTTTTCAAAAAAAATTTTAAGCGAATTTAAAATTCACAAATTGCTTCGAAAATTTTAGGAAATATTCAAATTATCCCATAAAAAATATGAAAAAAATTTCAACAAAATATATTTGGTAGATTTTTAAATAAAAATTAAAATAATAATTACACCCATATTATATGAAGAGATCACGTGATTCACTTCAAAATAAAATACGGCATCCATCTTGTGTCAAAATCGTAGTTTTTAAAGTTCTTTTTAATTTATATTTAGTGTTGTATCCATCCTAAAACAGTTTTATTTTTGCTTAATTTCTGTGCATCTATATTTTGAAGCAACGTAATTACAATATACTTTAATTTAAATGATCATCAAATATTAATTATTTCTACAAAGAAGCCTAATTTTCATTTATGGAGAATGTAAACACATAAAGATGTAGGATGAGTTGTATAAGAATTGCTGAATTTCTTTAACACAAAATTATTTAGCTCTTTGAGTCTTAAATATAACTGATATGAATGAAACAATAATTGATTTTACATCGAGAACAGATGATTTTATAGCAGATTTTTTCGATGAAGTTTTAAGCATACAGTTAAATTATGTTTATCTCCATAGTTTTAAGTTTTTAAATAAAATAAATTATTGTAGTATCGTGATGAATGAAAGAAATGGAATAAAAATGTATGAATGAAAGATTTACAGCGTTTGCATAGAGAGCCAGATGATTTAGATCTTAATGACGTCATTCGAATAAAGTTCATTTTTTTCGATGAAGGTTTAAGTTTTCAAATGTAATAAATTATTGTATTATTGTGATATGTTTAAACCAGAGACTTATATTTCAATGATGTCATTTGAATAAAGTTCATTTTTTTCGATGTTTTAAGTTTTCAAATATAATAAATTAATGTAGTATTGTGATAATTTTTAAAATATTACCGCTGAATGTATCGCATTTTAGAGATGCTTAAATAAAATTGCATTGCAGTTGGAAAGTGTTTCACAATCAATGCTTTATGCATGATTGGTCTTTCTTATTTTTTTTTCTTTTAAACACGAAATCAATCCAACATAGGCATCATGCTAAAAATTAAAAAAAATCCTATGAAAATTTAACTTCTTAGCATTTAAATTCTGAATTTTACTTCTCTCAGTAAAGAGACTTTTTACTTTTATGATCAACCATGATCCATGAACATCTTCTATGGAATTGCAAGTATTTACATTTATTGATTTATTGAGGAGTTCACTTGTGCTCTTCGAACACACCCTCTTCCTGGACAAAAAAAAAAACCCTGCTTACACAGAATCACAGTATTTTAGGGCAAATTATGTCTCTGAATGTAGTTTCTATTTAGATGCGCTTAGGTGCTTAATTAGAGCCTTAAAAAGTGATGCCGTAAAAATAATTTTATGGCATTTCTCATTCTTTAACAGCCAATGTTCACATGAAAGTTCAAATTTGTAAACATCATTTGCACTGAAAGCTATTATTTTTGGTATTGTCACATTCAAAAAACCAAAGTACTTGGCCTTGTATATGCATAAAATATGCACTGTAATGTACATTTGCAAACATTGTTTATAATTTCAATGGGAAAATTTATATGCAGAAGTTAAAAATTAATCAGCAATATATTTTGTCTTTCACCTTGGTTTTTGCTATGGATGCAATAATCTAATGAATTTTGATAAAGATGGAAAGCAAGAACGGACAATTGCAAAATATAATTTAATATTTTAATACTATAGATTGGTTTCTTTAATCTCGATTTCCTTCATTATAATACAATAAATTCGTTTTCTAAGCTCATAGGAGTGCATTTACATGATCAAGGCCCTACACAATACTCTGAGGGCCCCTATGACATCAGCATATTTTGTACCCTCATAATTTATATAAGGTGACATTCTATATGAGTTTTAACATTTATTGTATAGTTTTGATTTGTTCTTTAAATTTGCATATTAAAATTTCAAAAGCATTAATTATTAGGTATGTGATAAAAGACTCCCTTTTAATTAAACAAATGTTCACATATGCCATTCAAAGGGAGATGCCGGGAAATGAGTAAAACCAGAAATGCTGCAAACCTAGACATACAGCACCGCAATACAGGAACAAGATCAATGCAGATGTATGAAAAACTTCTGTGGCACTTTTGTGGTGATGAAACAACTTTTGAGGGGTTGAACCCCATCTTTAGTGGGATTTGGGGGGAGAGGAGAGGAAAATCTTGCTTCCCGTTAGAGATAGAGGGAAAAAGTCAATTACAAAGTTGCAGAGCTTTGCAAAATTTGTACTAAGTATTTTTGTCCCCCCTCCTCTCCCCGTAAATGATGGAAAATAACACTGTAAATAACTATTTTAAACGAGACAATTTTATTAAGCTGCATGTTGCAGTGTAAATGTAGATATTGGAAAAATACAAAAGCACCATTGAGATTTTCTATATGCCTGCATAAAAAGATATGATAATGTTAATATTTCTCGAGTTATTGGTCTCGTTCATGATTTTCCTTGACATTCTGAATTCAACAGAATTTCTGATCAACAGCACATTATAAATAATAATCAATATACAGTTGAACCATGTCAAAGTGATAAGGATCAAAAATTGTTTAAGTTCAGAGTAATTTACATAATCATAGCAAAAACAAAAAGCATCACCATTCACATAAAATTTGAGCCATATACGAGTATAATATTTTTTCAAATTTCAAAATTTTCAGGTCTGTTTTCTTGTCTAATTTCTAAAAATAAATAGACTCTTCTTACATTTATCAATTAAAATAATTGTGCTAAATTTTAATTGGAATGCTAGATTTCTTTGAGAGATAATATACCTATAGACTCACAGACATCATCGAAAAAGTGGTTGATCTACATTCACAGTGATGGAAAGTGATAAAGCTTCTTTTGGAGTGCTTTTCATGAAAATTGCTTTTTTGGAAAAGATTATCCGACATCAGGAGCAGTAAATAAATCCCAAACATATTTATTAAGATTGTTAAAATATATATTTTTTGAAACAATTTAGTGATGAAAAAGATAAGTATGCAAATTAGAAGAATATATATCCAAAACAAAATTGTCAGAATAGTTAGATTGGCATGAAAATATATATTTAGAGCACCTCGGAACAGATCTAACATCATATTTAGGGATACCCCGAATGTTGTAAATCTATTAGAAACAAAGAATTGCATTTTTAATCAAATCACATTATTATTTTTTTTACATATACTTGGCACTATAGGAAAAGTAAAAACACAGAAATTTATGGATTTTAAAGTAAGTTAAAGTATTTTTTTTTCATGTGCAAAATATTTTACAGCTGAATTGAAAAGGTGCTTACATATAAATAATATTTTGTTAGCCACCACTCTCTCATAAACAAATTATGAAAGTCACTTACCCTGTCCAAAGTGTCACTTAGAGAAGGAACTGGTAAATTAGGAAGGGAACCTTGGAAGCTGTAGAGTTGAGGTTTTCTTCTTACAATGACTTTTATAACTGACTGTAACAAGATTGAATATTGACAACTTATTAAAGGCAATAGAGACACAAAGTTATTTTGCAAACATGTAAAACATCATGTGCTAATAAACAAATATTGATGAGAATAAAGCACATAAGGTTAAGATCTTTATAGATGAACTACAAGGAGCTAATGGAGGATTTTCTGCAGTTTATACTGTACAAGCAAATTATTTTAAACTAAAAATTTACTTTTTTTATTTCCATGTTTACGTTTTTTAATATTGAACTTTAATAACATACAATTACTTTATTATTTTTAGTAACTCTCATAGCTCTAGTGCTTCAACATCTTCAGCTTCACTACAAGAAAGAAGGCTCAGTAGGGAGTGGGAGAGAGTATCAACTTATACACTAAGCAATTCAAAAAGAAATATTTTGGGAAGAAATTCAGATATCCAATTATATGCTTCAAATACTTGGGTGTTTTTAATTCTTTTAAGAGTTTTTTGAAATTTTAGCAAAAAGTGGTGGTTTTATTAAAGAAATTTCACCCATAAAACTGTACAAGTTTATTACTATTGCTAAAAATGTGTTCATTAAAAAAAACTAATGTATTAGCAAAAAATTAAAATGTTCATAGTAGAGTGGATAAAATTCCTATAGAAACTGAAATTTAACAGAAAAAAAGTATAATGGAAAGAGTTGATTGATAGTGGAAATAATTACAGTGATCGATAGGGGATCGAAAATGTGCTCAAATTCAGACAAAAATGGAATATTTATGCAATAAAAGAGATCAGCAGGCAAATTTTATACTTTCTGAAAGGCAACAATAGAAGTTCATCTTATACACAAACAAATGTATTAGCATACAAAAGCTGCAGTATCATAAAAAGTCCATTTTAAAGAACATTTTAGGAAGGAAAAATAATTTATAATTAGTTAAAATTTCACATCTTGCATTTTTATGTCCCAAAGCTACAAAATAAAAAACATACATTCAAACACAGCAAATCAATAAATGTTAAGACTTCATAATTTCATAAGTGAGGACCACAAGGGCCAGATATCATTGGGAGAGTCACAGTGATTGATGAGCATTGGGTACTTGCTATTATCCATGTAACTATAGTCTAATGTAACTATAGAATTAAAATTTTCAATTTTATTGCAAAAGTAAGTAATTTTATTAGTAGCACTGAAATTTGCAATTTTATTATTTATAAGTGTTACAATTCAAGATTTTATTTAAAAGCACAAAAATTTGTGATCATATTTAAAAATGCTAAAAGTTGTGATTTTTATGATAAAGTGCTAAAATTTGTGATAAATAAGATAATCATTCCAGTTTTGCAAATTAATTATTGTAAGCGTAGATAGAAAAAAAAGACTACCCTTTTTAAGTAGTTCTTAAACACTTTTATGAACCATGTAAATCCTGTAAATTGTAACAAAATTTTGTGAAATTGGAACTGATTTTAAAAAGCAATAATTGAGATCTATTTTTGCAGGGCATTGACTAATCTGAATTTAATTCAATGGTTTTTCCCTCTAAATGACATGGGTAGTATCTTGAAATTTATTTTGAATTATTATTAATTAAAAATTTGCATTATCGATTCAATTTTATTTCATTTATCTGAAATAGGAGTATTTAAGGAACTTTGATTGCTCTGCAGTTGTGTATTTGGAAAACCCACTAGTTTGCAATTTATTCCAGTCTGAAATCCCCTGATGAAAACTACTCTGTTAATCATAAAATAGCAATGCTAATTACAAATTTAAGCCCTGAAATTACAATACAAGAATAAGAAGTCACTTACTAGCCATAACTGTGTTGCAAAAGACATCTTATTTGCACGGGCTTCATACATCCATCCTTTGTACATAAATAAAAGCTTCACACAATAACGAACAATATTAACAAATAGAAGCCAGAAGAAGATAGTTTCAGCAATATAAAATGCCGCTATAACGAAGTTTGCAACAAGTGGGTTGCTAAAAATAGAAACAATTTTTTATTTAAAACTAAATACTTCAGAACATGAAAATCAAATTTAATATATTGTAATATTGCATTATTCATTTGTAACTTTTTGATATACTAATGCCTATTCACTGAACTACACTTACCAATCCCCGATTTTGATGTGTATGCATGAAAATATCAAATTGATAAAAATATCACAAAAATTGCAAAAAAAAAAAAAAAGTTAAGTTAAAAAGTTATGAATGTTTGGGAATAGTTATGGAAATTATAGTTATACAAACAGATAATTTTTTTCCTTCTTTTTTTCTTTTTATCAAAGCATAATTTACTTTACTATACAAGAATAAATAAATGCTTAAAATAGATAATTTTTTTATGAATTTATTTTATTTATTAATTAATATGTTATCAATTGAAAATACATTTTAAAATAGACTTCAACATAATACATATAAATTTATCATTTAAAAATTTGAAATGATTTAAAAATTGCGAAAAATGACTTATATTCAAAACATTGCATAAGAATGTTAACTATAAGAATAATCTTACTTCTATAATTAATCATGCAAAATATGAAAATAAACTAATACAAGCTGTCTATTGTGCAATAACTAGAGTGTGGAGATGGATAAACAAGAAAGATCAATCATGCATAAGCATTGATTATGAAACACTTTCCAACTGAAATGTAATTTCATTTAAAAATTTCTAAAATGTGATTCATTCAGTGGTAATATCTTTTACATTATCACAGTACTACAGTAATTTATTATACTTAAATATTTAAAACTGTATCGAAATATAAATCATCTGATTCTTTATGCAAAATCAATGAATATTTCATTCATATAACTTGTATTCCAGACTCCAGAGCTAAATAATTTTGTGTGAAAAAAATTCAGCAATTCTTATGTAATTCATCTTACAATCGCTTGAGATATTTGCATTCTGCATATGTTAAAATTAGGCTTCCTTGAAGAAATAATAAAAGTTTAGGGATCATTTAAAATCACAACTATTGTAATTGCATAGGCACGGAATTTAGATACACAGATAATACACAGATAATATATATGTGTATGTGTATGTACTCAAAGTATTGGAATCGTGCCGAAGATCGGAACTCGAATTTTCAAAGGATCTACACGTTTTGGGACTTCTAGAACACGAAAAAACTACTTTTAGGAAGACGTCTGTGTGTGTAAGGGTGTATCTGTGTATGTTTCTGTGTGTCTGTGTGGATATTACATCCACTCTAATTGAAAAACTAATGGACCGAATTTCATACAATTTGGTATGTTTTTTGTGGGAAATCCTGATATGCATTAGATTATAGTACGATTCGTAATAAAAGAATCTGCCTTCTTTGTGAAATGGCCGCAGAAATTGCCTTTATCCACTCTAGCTAAAAACTAATGAACCAAATTTAACGAAATTTGGAGTATAATATTTCAATAACCTACAAGTGATTTATATACCAAATTTAACAAAATTTTGTATATAAATCATTTGTAGGTTATTCTACTACGATTCGGGAAAAAGGAACGGGCTATTTTTGCGAAATGGCCAGCAAAAATCGTTATATATAAAAATAAAAGACTACGTGTGCTCAATTATATTAATTAAATTCCTATTTTATATGTGATTTTTGACAACAAAAAGAATAAGACTAACCCCATTACTCTAGGACTAGCCGTTCTTGAGATATTCTAGTTTTTTCGCGTTTTCGCTACGCCACCTTTGACAATAAGTCCAGCTATCAAATGAGAACCAAATTTAAGTTTAACGTGTAAATTCAATGTGATTTAAAATACTTATGTTATGCAGATAAACTCAAATTATCATTGAATAAATAAAGAGAACGAATATGAGTCTGCAGAGAAAGACATGTGCTGTCCACATCAGAATTTTTAACAATATTACACCAATGATTTATAGAAGTGAACGGGGATTATTTTCAGGCCATTTCGAAAAAAATGTATGATCTATATTTAAAGATCCATCAAATTTTTGTCGAATAAAATGTTCAACAAATTTAAGCTGTGTACCAAATTTTAACTCTCTAGGACGTAGGAAAGTGCATTTAAAATGCCATCAATTAAATTTATCAAGAAGAGTTATATAAAATTTAAAAAAAATGAAAAATTGTTATCTACCAAATTTATTTTAAAATATGAAGCCACTCCCATATGCAAAACGTTTAAACAAATGGAGAGATATTTATTATATAATATCTCTCTCTTTTCTTTCTGGAAGATATCCCAAAGTCAGAATTTAATTGAATTTGTTAATTTCCCTATATTAAATATTTTTTTTAATTAAAAAACTACTTAACATATTTTACTGAATTTTTTTTTATATATTCTATGGGATAATGTGAATATTTCCTAAAAATTTCGAAGCAATTCGTGAATTTTAAATTTACTTAAAAACTGTTTGAAAGATTAGGTCCCATAGGGTTCAATGTATTTCATTTTTTCAACCCGGGTTCAATAAAAAACTAATTGGGTGATATTATTTATTTATATTCCCATAGGTCCTACAGACCGTCTGAACAACATACTAAAATTTCATTTTGATAAACTCATTTTTACGGCAGTTATCGTGCTAACGGACAGACAGACAGACAGACAGACAGAATGAACAAAGTCATAAACACTTTTCAACTTTGTTGTAAAGTGTTAAAAATGAAAAATTGTTATCTACCAAATTTATTTTAAAATATGAAGCCACTCCCATATGCAAAACGTGTAAACAAATGGAGAGATATTTATTATATAATATCTCTCTCTTTTCTTTCTGGAAGATATCCCAAAGTCAGAATTTAAATGAATTTGTTTTTTTCCCTATATTAAATAATTTTTTTAATTAAAAAACTACTTAACATATTTTACTGAATTTTTTTTTATATATTCTATGGGATAATGTGAATATTTCCTAAAAATTTCGAAGCAATTCGTGAATTTTAAATTTACTTAAAAAATGTTTGAAAAATTAGGTCCCATAGGGTTCAATGTATTTCATTTTTTCAACCCGGGTTCAATAAAAAACTAATTGGGTGATATTATTTATTTATATTCCCATAGGTCCTACAGACCGTCTGAACAACATACTAAAATTTCATTTTGATTAACTCATTTTTACGGCAGTTATCGTGCTAACGGACAGACAGACAGACAGACAGACAGACAGACAGACAGAATGAACAAAGTCATAAACACTTTTCAACTTTGTCGTAAAGTGTTAAAAAAGATGCTTGTAGACTCATAGCAATACATAGGTATACAAACTGAATTGCGCGATCCCTCTATTTATTTGAAAATTATTTTTAATAAAATATTTATTATTTTTAACTACATTATCAAAATAAAATAGGTTTTTGCTCTGATGCAGAATAATTTGATCAAAATGGATGCAAAAGGATACTTTTGTGACTCTTTATAGTGCACAGGATATAAACAAAAAAATGGGTAATCATGCATTTTACAATACACCATAAAACACAAACACCCCATATAAAATACGTATATGTAGTTTCTTCTCAAATTTTGTACATTTTATGCAAAAAAATCATAAAAGTTGGCACTATGAAATTGGTACATACACGTGCCAATGTTGAACAGTTTTCCTGTGATGCTAATTACTTCCAATAAAAGGCGAATTAAGTTTTGATTAAAAAACTCAGACCCCAAAATCTTAAAAGTCTTGTCTAGTTATGGCACACAACATAAGGAGTAATGATAGTGAAATATCCAATGAATTGTCTATGCCCTGAACTGTAATTTCTACAGATGAATTACCCTTTAGAAGCAAAGTTGCAGGTTCATTTCAGTTTAAAACTGAAATTTACATTGTCTGCCATGCTAAGGAGACTGTTTTGCACATGAATCATCTGAGTGGAGATCCATCACTGTCGAGATCCACATTACCAAACGGTGATTATTCTGATGCACGTGCACTGAAACGCATACACCACACTTGCATCATTTTCAGTGAACTTTTTGATATTGACAAGAAAACCATGTTAAGCATGTAAATATTGATTTTTGTTATGAAAAAATTTCATTTTTAAAATATTGGGACAATTTATTTGCACAAGCACACAAACACTAGCCTAACATTTTTTTAAAGAAATTTACTGAAATTGGTATAAAATAACTAACAAATTGTAAAATGGATTATAAATTCGTACATTTTCAATAAAAATTGTAAAAGTTGGCATGTATATACAGCAAAAGCCCAATATAGCCCGGTTGTCAAGGGATATACGTCACCCCACATTATAGAATATCTTAAGGGGCTTCATCAGTCACAAGTTTCAATCTTTACCTTCCATGTTAATGTATGGCCGTTTTAGTGCTAGTGCTAGATAGCATAACTCCTCCAAAAATCAACCTATTTCAATTTTGTTTTCAGGATCTCAAAGTTATAGAAATTGAAGTTTGCTTTATAATTTTACTTTTTGTTAAAATTATTGTTAAGTATTTTTAACAATTTATTGAAGTTGAGAGTCACTAAGAAAAGTCAAAACTAAAAGTTTAATCGTCTTTTATCAATTTGCATTTCATAATACTCGAATTTGAAAAAAGCAGTGCACATGAATAGAATTTTAGCTTTCGATAGATGCCTAAATTTTTGCGCTATCATAAATAGATTTCCAGCAACTTTTAATTGAAGCAAATATGGATCTGAAAAAAATTGTATTTTGCTTTCCCCCTCTTTCTTATTTCCTTCAGGGGTTGACAGGATTCCCTTGGGGAGACGTTGTTTATGGGCGTTTATTCGAAGGCGGCGGGATTTCTTCTTGTCAGGAGGAGGATTATCCTCCTCAGAATCTATCCCGCAGAACTAATCCCTCCGGTCATGAAAGGAAGAGGGGTAGAGGGTGAAAATTGTTCTCACGTTACGTGGAAAGGCATTTTGAGTTGGAAGTGGAAAACGGTTTAGATACTGGATCTTTTTATTTCAGTATGCTTACTCGATATAGAGCGTCTCTTTCTTCATTCTCGAGTTAGCTAGTTTTGCCAATCACTATTTAATAATATTCTGCTGTAATTTCAATTTTTACTTTACCGTTGGATATATAAGTATATCATATACTTAATTTTCTTTTTCTATTTTTCTCTTGTAAATATTTAAAATTTATAATTATATTTTTGTTGTAATTATTTTGTCATTATATCGTCTAAATAATTATATTTCTATGGAACATTAGGTGACATTTTCGTCAAATTAGCGACATTTTAAAAAATCGCCAAATTTATCGCCAAGTGGTACTGTAGAACTGATAGCCCCATTTTGCGACAAATTGACGAAACGCCATCACAATACTATCCCCTAACAAAACACAATTAATTTCATTTATTAAGCGCGATTTTATCAATTCCATAGTATCTTTGCGGATTTACAAACATTTTTATCAATTTGGTGATATTAAAAAAATTCGCTAAATGTGTTACTAAGTAGGATGGATGGACTGACCGACAGATGCTACCGAAACATCATTTCAGCACTCTCTTCTAAAAAAACGAATTTAATTTCATTGATTTGCGTCATTTTTATCAATTTGGAGACATTTCCGCTAATTTGGTAAAGTTTAAGAAAAGTAACCAAGTTATTTAGAGATATTCCGGTAAATTCGTAGCTCTGAATTTGCAAATCTGAAGAATAAAATATCCTGATCCCGTTTGTATATACTAAATGAAAACACTAAAATTGTATTAGAAGATACACCCGTGGTAGGGGAAGGAGGGTACGGTCCCTGTGGATGCCTCCCCCACTGGGTTCCGGTCTAAATTGGGTGGCACTTCCCGGCCAAAAAGTTACCTTACACCTTTCTGGTAGGTCGGACGGTCTGGGTCTCAACAACAGCAACAACAAACCCGTTCTACTCTTTTTCTGCTTCAACAATCGGCTAAATGAATTTATTGGGTAAACACAATATATGAGTTTATTAGCTAAACACAATATATGAACTTGAAAACTCTTTGCCAAAATAAATGAAAGTGATGTACGCACTCCGCAATTAATATAATTAAAAGAACAATCAATCTGTTTATTTATAAAATATATTTTTACATCCATTTATTTATTATTCAAACAGAAAAAAAATCTGATGTGGGCTACACATTACTTTCCTTATATAATGCAATGAGTTTACTACTTTTACAGTTAAAAAAATCTGATGTGGGCAACACATGACTTTCCTTATACAATGTAATGCATTTACTACTTTTACAGTAAAAATAGGTTTTTCTTATAGTAGATACTAATATTTTTTCCAAGATATTGAATTTCCGACAATTAGTCGTCATTTTCATTGATTTAGCGTCATTTTTATCCACTTGGCGAGATTTTTGTTAATTTGGCAACATTTCAAAAAGTCGCCAAGTTGGCGACATTCCGCCAAATTCGTCGCCAAAATCTCGCCAAGCATTATGGATGAAGAGATAAGTTATTCTTACAGCAGATAAATGACTATTGGCGTTCAAATACAAAAGTATTACTCAAAGTATCTTTTTCCATGAATGGAACGAGCTAGATCCACGAGAATGATGTCACCCAATACATATGAGAAGTGAACATGTTTCTCAATAGGAAATATTTTTTTTTATTTTCCATGACTTTTTGATAATTCTTTTGAAAAATGTGCAATATCTCGAGAACGGTTTCTATTAGCGTTCTAAAATCTAAGCCAATCGTTTTCTAATGAAAAATTACATAAGAAATGTCTATTTGCGTAACTTTATTAGCGGTTTTGATTTTTTGACGATTTTTTCAAAGTTTCACTCGAAAATTTATGTGGGTTCTGAACATTCGATTGCGTATAAAAACAATTGGCTTCCAGTGTTTACGGATTGTGATTTTTGTACCAAATTTGTTTCGAATCGGTCCATTCGTTCGTCAGTTATCGTCTAAACAGTCTCACTGACACACACACACACAGACATCACTTCAAAAATGTTTCATTCGTGATCAGGGATGCTTGAAACGTGCTCTCCCGTCGAAAACTCGAATTCGAATTTTCGACCCCGTCACAATACTTTCCTTATACATTATGTATATAAGGAAAGTAAAAATGGTATTCTTATAGTTGATACTTATATTCTTTCCAAGATATTGAATTTTCGTCAATTAGTCGTCATTTTCATTAAGTTAACGGCATTTTTATCAATTTGGCGAGATTTTTGTTAATTTGGCAACAATTAAAAATGTTGCCAAGTTGGCGACATTCCGCCAAAATCTCGCCAAGCGTTATGGACGGAGAAATAAGTTATTCTTACAGCAGATAAATGACTATTGGCGTTCAAATACAAAAATATTACTCAAAGTATATTTTTCATGAATGGAACGAGTTAGATCCACGAGAATAATGTCATCCAATTTATCGCAGGGTATTACATATGAAAAGTGAACATGTTTATCAATAGGAAATATATTTTTTTTTCTTTTGTATAACTTTTTGATAATTTTTTTGAAAAATGCGCAATATCTCGAGAACGGTTCATGTTAGCGTTCTAAAATTTATGTCAATCGTTTTCTAATGAAAAATCACATAAGAAATGTCTATTTGCGTAACTTTATTAGCGGTTTTGATTTTTTGACGATTTTTTCAAAATTTCACTCGAAAATTTATGTGGGTTCTGAACATTCGATTGCGTATAAAAACAATATGCTTCCAGTGTTTACGGATTGTGATTTTTGTACCAAATTTCGTTAGAATCGGTCCATTCGTTCGTCGGTTATCGTCTCCACAGACCCACACACACACACACGCACAGACATCACTTCAAAAACGTTTGATTCGTGATCAGGGATGCTTGAAACGTGTTCTCCCGTCGAAAACTCGAATTCGAATTTTCGACCCTGTCACAATACTTTCCTTATACATTATGTATATAAGGAAAGTAATAATAAAAATCTGATGTGGGCAACACATTACTTTCCTTATATAATGCAATGAATTTACTATTTTTACAATAAAAAAAAATAAGTTCCTCTTATAGTAGCTATTTATTTCTCTCCAAGAAATTTAATTTTCGTCAATTAGTCGTCATTTTCACTGATTTAGTGTCATTTTTATCCATTTGGCGAGATTTTCGCTAATTTGGCAACAATTCAAAAAGTTGCCAAGTTGGCGACATTCCTCCAAATTCGGCGCCAAAATCACGCCAAGCGTTATGGATGAAGAAATAAGTTATTCTTATAGCAGATAAATGACTATTGGCGTTCAGATACAAAAGTATTACTCAAAGTATCTTTTCTCATAAATGGAATGTGCTAGATCCACGATAATGATGTCACCAAATTTACCGCATAATATTACATACGAAAAGAACACGTTTCTTAACAGTTAATATTTTTTTTCATTTATGGGATTTTTTGATAAATTTATTTGAAAAATGTACAATATCTCGAGAACAGCTCATGCTAGCGTTCTAAAGTTTATGTCAATAGTTTTCTAGGGGAAAAATACATTAGAAATGTCTATTTGCGTAACTTTATTAAAGGTTTTGATTTTTTGATGGTTTTTCCAAAATTTCACTCAACAATTTAGGGGGGGTTTGAACATTCGATTACGTTTAAAAAAAATCTGATGTGGGCAAGACATGACTTTCCTTATATAATGTAATGAATTTACTACTTTTACAGAAAAAAAATAGGTTTTTCTTATAGTAGATACTAATATTCTTTCCAAGATATTGAATTTTCGACAATTAGTCGTCATTTTCATTGATTTAGCATCATTTTTACCCATTTGGCGAGATTTTCATTAATTTGGCAACATTTTAAAAAGTCGCCAAGTTGGCGACATTCCGCCAAATTCGTCGCCAAAATCTCGCCAAGCGTTATGCACTATGAAAAAAGTTATTCTTACAGCAAACATAAATTAGGGTTTATTTTAAAAGTAATATTAAATTACCAATTCTGTCAGATATTGGGATTAGAAAAATTTCTATTCCCGAAATCCCGATATTGTAAAAACATCCGAGATTGCAATCCCTAATTGCATAAATAGGAAGTTATTATTATTATTAGTAGTAGTATTATTAATATTTATTATTATGCCTCTAGTCATGGTGATATAGAATGCTATTCTATTTCATGTTCAAAATGGATTACAAACTGTAAAATATTTGTAATAAAAAATAATTATTTCCTCTGTAGTTTTTTAAAACAAAGATTTTACTACCACGCAAAATAATCAACGATGGTTCTTATTCAATATTACACCACCTTGCTGACTGCATTTTTCACTTTCCTGTGGCCTATAGCCTTGTGTGTTGGTCTCATTATCGGAGGTGATGGGTGAAGACACGTGCTCAAAGTGATATAGTACTCTGGGGACACATACAATGGTAAGGGGAAGATCTCCAGGCACGGGAATTTGACACTAATAACTTTCTGTCACAGCAAGGTAGCTCCTGGAAGCTGCCGGTCCTGCTGTGGGGGAAAGCAAACTAGTTGGTCCGATCTCAGACGGAAAGAAATCTGGATATTTTTTGTGTGATGAGGAGCCTTAACCGTGGTATATTGGAATGCCCTGTAATGATGATTACTTTTTCAGGAGACATACTCTTCACCACATTATATAACTGAATCCATGAAATACCGGAACATGCTATATCTAACTTCTACTGTGTTACTAAACTAAAATAGGAAATGAAACAAATTCCATATAGAACTTTTATGCAACATATTTTTTAAATATGCGAAATGCTAGAAAATAGAAATATATGTGTAAAAATAGTGGCTTTTCGGTACTTTTTTGCTAGAAATAGTCACCATAAAACCCCATTGAGTTCAAAATAGTAGAATTTTAGTTGTTAATGGCAGCTCTGAATTTTTCACTACATATAATCATATAATTTTAAATTGTCAAATTTTAATTTCACACTCATTGAAAAATAAATTTCTTTTATAAATGCACTTTTAAATCCTAAAGAGTTATTTTTTAAAGAGTATAAAGTATAAATCAATTTATAGAAATTTTTGTCAATAAAAATATATATTTATATATTTTAATAGCTGTGAAGAAAAAAAAATCAAGAAGGAAAATTTTTGTGTATTGATGAAGATGTTTTCTATTAAAGTTTTCGAACCTTTTTTTATTTTGACTTTAGTATAAATTATTTTTTCCAAAATGAATTTTGTATTGAAAATTATGAAAAATCCAATTAACTCTATGACCATTGAATATCAATGACAAAATTTAAGGAAAAATTACTAGAAACATACTCAGTAAAATAGTATGCAAGAAGATCTACAAAACCATGGGATACATCTGTTTCTTTCCAAGTCAAAAAAGCAAATAAAGCTGCTATAAAGAGTAGACTGTATGGTGAAGCAGGATAAGCGCCAGTCCATACATTATTCTGAAATAACAAATTGTATCAGTTTAATACAAAACATTATACAATTTTTTTTATACAAAACATCACTATAAATGAAAGGGATTGTGAAAGAAACTGGAAATATTTTGTGTTTTTTTTTTACCATTTTTTAATTTTTCTGTAGATGCTAAATGCTGAATCTTGAAAATGTTGTGGTCAAAATTTATATATAAGTATAATATTTCATAAAATGACAATTAAAAAGCAATTGTGCTAAATTCTACAAAATGTTAAATAAAGATAAGCAACTACAGATATAAATAAAACTGTATTTGATAGTAAAGCTATCAACTCAATTTCACATTAACTTCTGATGTAAAATGTACTTTAATATTCATTTATATATAAATAGTAAAAAAAAATATTGCTAATTAGTTTATCAACAGATTTGTGTTTTTTTTTTTTACCATTTTTTAATTTTTCTGTAGATGCTAACTGCTGAATCTTGAAAATGTTGTGGTTAAAATTTATATATAAGTATAATATTTCATAAAATGACAATTAAAAAGCAATTGTGCTAAATTCTACAAAATGTTAAATAAAGATAAGCAACTACAGATATAAATAAAACTGTATTTGATAGTAAAGCTATCAACTCAATTTCACATTAACTTTTGATGTAAAATGTACTTTAATATTCATTTATATATAAATATTAAAAAAAATATTGCTAATTAGTTTATCAACAGATTTTTCTTAACAAACTTAAAATTTCCCTCAGCATGTTTGCAGACAAGAAAATTGATCAATCTCAACCCCTAAACATTTTTCCCTCACAGATAAACTAGGACAATTTAAAACAAGTTTACTGACTACATGATTTTAAATTATATACAGGAGCAGGGATTAATCCAGTAGTTAAGGTATGAGAGCCGAAGAGGTCTAAAACTATCCATGTGCCTACAAAGAATAAGCATGTGCATATTAAATCAGTAGATCTGAAAGTTCTTCTGGCAGGTAATGGACAGTGAAAGAAGAGTACAATCCTTGTGGTAGCCAGTCCCACTGGGTTTCATCTAAATAAGGTGATAAATGAAACAAAGTTGGACAGCCACTGTGTGTGTGTTTCCTGGTTGTATAACCAAAAGCAGATGTCCTCCTCCTCATGGAATAAATAATATATATATATATATGCAGGGTGTCCCAAAAAGATTGAAACACGCTTTCATTCTTTACCTGTTAGAGATAACTGGGCAATGAAAATTGCAAAAATGTTGAAAGTAATGTAGGAAATAAGACTACATTAATGAAATAATCCTCCCATTAATTTTCAAAAAGTTACACTTCTTTAATTTTTATACGATCCCCTTAGACAAATTTGGTCAGTCAGAAAATTTTTATTTTTAATGCAACAAGATCATAAAAAAAAAACTTGCATAGCTGTATCTTTTAAATCAACTGAATTATGATAAAGGAAAAAATCTGACTTTATGCCACTTTTCTGTACCATGTGAAAGGCTGTTTCATCAGTGAAAATATGGATCATAAACAAATTGACCATGGAAATTGTTTAGATCAAAAATACATTAATATGTGTCAAAATTTTTTATCACAAATACATCTAAATAAAGCATTACATAGACAGACATCATATAAAGCAGTGGTATTCACTACACGGTTGGGTATTCTATGTATTACTATCCAGTTTTATCTTTTTTTGTGATATGTCACAAATTTATATTTCTAATTTAATATATGGTCCCCATTCACAATGTTCAATTAAATATAACTCTCTCAATTTTAAAGATATAGATATGCAGGGTTTTTAAATGATCTTGTTGCATTAAAAATAAAAATTTTCTGATTGATCAAATTTGTCTACGGGGTTCGTATAAAAATTTAAGTGTGACTTTTTGAAAATTAATGGAACGACTATGTCATTAACATAGTCTTATTTCCTACCTTACTTTCAACATTTTTGCAATTTACATTGTCCACTTATCTCCAACAGGTAAAGAATTAAAGCGCGTTTCATCTTTTTGGGACAACCTGTATACATATATGTGACATGATACATCATATTATAGTTGCACAAACATTCCCAGGCAATCACACTTTTAGATTAAATAGCTTTCATAAAAACAATAACTAACTTTTAAGTATTAACAACCTAATAAGATTTTATAAGGTTATTACCCCCTCCCCCATAATAAAATTTCCTTATTTCTCTAGTTACCGAAACAGAAACTTAATGGCGAAATAGCATACAGTATCCATCTGCACTTGCCTAGAAACAAGCAAAATCTTACATAATAAAGAAATATGCCTGTGTTTCTGTGTGTATGCTGTGCAGTCTGTATCAGGAAATCTAAGTGTCGTATGATCATGAAATTTGGTACACACGTACTTTAAAACAAATATGGGTGCACCTTAGCATTGATTTTTTAAATTTCAAATTAGTTTAGTTATTTCATGTTTTAACCCGATTTATAATGATTTTGGATGATATTCACATAAATGGATCCCTTAGCAACAAAAAATATTATTACAGTTTCCATCTTGATACTATTGGAAAAATCGAAATTTTTTTTTTCAAACAAACTTCGAATGGAATCCATAAGATTAATAGATGAATTTTTTAAAAATATATACTTTTTATGCATTTTAGACTTCCCTGACTTTTATATTCAGATATAAAAAAATTGACAGCCGATCCAAAGTTTATTATTTCACATCAGCTACTGTAAATATCACACACCAAACAAAAAATAATTTCATGAACCTATCAGTTCATTCATTATAATTTTTTTAAGTGAGCAAACTCTTCAAATTTTTTAACAATTTTCTCCTGAGTAGACCCCTTTTGTTTGAAATAATCGGCATTCTTCCTTAATGGATAAACTGCTATCGCTATCTATTAGCAAACAATAAACATATTTAATAAGCCTTCTCTCCTGTACATTTATTTTATAATTTTTTTTTGCATTTGCAGAGAATTGTATATGGATGGTGGTTAAATTGATTTTGCATCACATTGGGATTTATTTTGTTTGTAGATAGCATGGATGCGATTTGGAGCATAAATGTATTATTAAAGTAGTAGAAAGTACTTATTTAATTATTTAAAAGTAGTGGCTGCTTATTTAAAATATATTATTTAAGTAGTGGGTGCTTATTTAATTATTAATATAAGTAGTGGTCACTTATTTAATTAGCAAGTGCTTATTTATTTATAAATAGTGGCCGCTTATTTAGGGGTCTAGGCAATGACAAATAATTCATTCTAGTTTACAATACATTTGGCATGCTATATATATAAGGAGTTTTTTAAAATGAGTTAACACTAGCAAAGATTTAAAAAAAAATTCTAAGCTATAAAATTGTAAAATTTTCAGACATTTTGGTCAATTTTCAAATTCCAAGATATTTGCACATTTTTTGTGGGAATGCAACCCTGTTTGAGAATAGGTAATGAAAACTTACCCAAAATTTTGTGAGTCTTCTTCTCCAGGAACGCAGCCCACTCTGCCATAGAGCATTTATAATTTCATGATCATAATTTATGTTCACACCATCATGAGTGATGGTAAAGCTGAATGCTACAGCAGAGTGAGCCTCTGCCATGATTGTCTATAAATACAACTATAAAGAGAAAAATACAAATAAGTTATATATATAAAGCACAAAAATACAAAATTAATTTGAACAATTAAATGAAGAAAGAAACAATGATTACACAATATGATCAGCTTAGAACCTTGGATATTAGGAATCCTATGCACTGCAGTCCGGAGCATATTTAAGAGGAAGAAGGGTTAGGATGTTCACCCCCCCCCCCCCCCCCAAAAAAAAAAAATTAAAAAGTTCCAAAATGCTTCCTGAACACACATGTGATAAAAAAAAACTACTCAATCCCCTTAGTTTGTTGTTCTCAAGTCCCTGAACAAGAAAAACAACTCTTTTTACCTCCAATAAATAAATATATAATAAAAAAAGAAATACGTAAGGAGCTTTCAGAAACTAAGAATTCAAAAAGTGCTCTGTCTACTTCGTTACTGCAAAAGCGAGAGAAATTCTCCTACTGCTGTAAAGTCGCCAAATTTGGAAAAATCTTGGTTCCTGAAGCCGGTAGAAGAAGCAGAAGATCAAAAGCCAGTTATTTTTTAGAGACTAGAAGTTCGCATGGTTTTAATTTAAAAATTTTACAGAGCTCGAAAATATTAAAGTCTGACTTGACCAAAGCCCAAGAACATTTTTTAAATAATTCACACAAGCCTCAACAGTTCCGAAAGCACTCAAAGCCAGCCCCAATGCAGCCGGGCCAGAATTTTTTTATGTACACTGAAGCCTGTTGTTTCGTATGACTAAAAATTGTCATTTAAGGAATTAAACACAAGTTATATTGTAGTCAAAAATAAAAAAAATCAAATTTGAAAATCTGTACAAATCAAGAATGAAATAAGAAAATCACTCGTCACTGAGATTATGTTTAAAACAAATGCTTTCTTCACCCATTTAAGTTATCAGTGAAGAATGCAATGCCCCTTTTGTTAGAGCTCATCAGCACCAAATATTCTTGACTGCAGTGGTAGCAAAACAAACATGTCATATGCCGCAATTGTTAGTGTTTTTAAAAACATTTCAATGCGTATGTGTATGTATACTTTCTATATACCTATACATAAGATACTATTTTCTTCGATTATGACATAGTTATGAATATTTTTAAAATGTAATAATTTTAAAGTAAAAGTGTAAAATATTTTGAAATTTGAATACAAATATAAATAAATTCAAGGACAAGAATTCGTTTTATCTATATATTAATTTTAAATTATAACAGTTTGCTCAAATAAATTTTCATTCAATATTTGTTATCGGAAAGAAATAGATGGAAATGTGTTTTAATTTAAGAATAGAATTTATTTAATTTAATAATTTAGAAACATTCGAACTCTAATAATTGAAATTAAAATAAATCATAGAAGAAACCTAGAGCCGGGCCTGGTGGCCGTAAATCTCCGTTAATTTGATTGGCATTACCGTGCATTTTATTATGTATTTGCTACAATTCAGGGAATGGTAGCAATCAGTGCTAAAAAAGCGGAAAATCGGTGTTTCCGAGGAATTATACCATGTCTAGGTAATTGATAAATTTCAAACAAAAAAAAGTTGGAGAATTTCGTTAATAATCCGGAGGCCAGAGAATTAATGAAAAATCCGGACAGTTGGCACGTTAGCATCGGATTTCGCTGTATCCAATTTGAAGGAAAAAGTAATTTTAGACCGGAACTGGAGAGAGAGAAATTCTCGAGCAGCCTAAATTTTTACGCGAGATTTTTTTATAGATTTTGCAGAATCTCGCAGGTTCGCGCTGAAATGGGACCCCTGGTCTAAAGACATGAAGATTTGATTGCAAAGTTTTATATGATGCCTGGTGTAATGTTCATCTACAACCAAAGGCAAACTGTTGAAAAATATTAATGCTGTGTATGAAGATAGTTCAATACGAAATAGGTTATGAGAATAAGAAAAATGTGTTTTGCCAGATTTTATTTGTATCGATTATGCTGCAACCAATGATTGTATTGAAACCAAAGCACAAAAGACTGCTAATACAATTATTGCTATAGTTGTTGATAATGCATTTGAGGAATTCGAATCAGAAGAAACTGAAATCAATGCCTCTAAAATTTGCATGACTATTCCGAAGTCCTCTACCGAAGTTCATTAACTGCAGTGACAATTTAGATGCAATAGAAACAGTCCTATAAAAATGTGTAAGAATTCAAATGTTTAAAATAAAGTTACACAGTTTTTCATATCAGACAGATAAGTTATTCTTATAGTTTATCCCACACAAATTATTGGTTTTAATGAATTTTTTTTTTTTTCTGTCTGTTGCGACTTCACTATAAGTGGGCTCCACTGTATATTATGAATAAAATTCATACACATTACAATAGACGACAAACCAGTTTTGATAATAAAATAAAGACAAATAAGTGACTACTAGAGTTCACCAATCTCAATTTTAGAAAGAAAAAGAAATATGTTTGAATCTTTGAGAATTGATATGGAATATTTGATACAAATATTAAGATCCTCAAATTTAATTTGAATATCTAGATGACAACTCAGATATGAATAGCAATTTTAATATAAACATTTTATCTGCAGTTAGACAGCAAATTTAAATCCAGATAAGAAAATAAAAGAATGTTTCTATTTCTCTTAAACACACAGTTATCATGAATACCTTACATAAATTTAAAGAAAGATCTTTGAACTAAAGTCTGTCCGCCAGTGATTGATAAGATTTGTTCGGCTAATCTTTTTATTCTAAAACTGAACTTTGGATGCAGATAGTAAAATCTGGTAAGTGCAATCAAATACCAATAATGTTACATAAAAAGTTCTCAGATCAAAGGTTTAAGTCTAAAGAACATGTTTAAATAATTTTACAAATACCAGCAAAAATGATGATAGATTTTTACTCGAAAATAATGAAAGGATAATTTTTAAGAGCAAAGGTATTGTAGATAATAGATATTTGTTGAAATGAAACAATATTAAAAATAAGCACTCATATCACAAAAATTTATGCATAGCATTTCATAAATATCTAAGCATAATAAAAGATAAACATTTCCTTTAACTGTTATGCAACAGATTCAATTAAATTAAATGTTAGAAAAAATTAATCAAAATATGAGCTAATATTTCAAGTTGCCAATACACCTTAGTGCAGATCACATGCAAAAATTTATTTTAGGGCACATAGAAAGGGGTAGTAGCATTACTAAAATTGCACTACTTCATAAAAATGTATTTTTTCAGTGTTTTTATTAGTATAGGATGTATATGTATAATGTATTGTATATAGATGTATATGTATAACTATGGATGTATATGTATAACTATGGATGTATATGTATAACTACTGGTTATGCATATAAATTTCAAACCCCAGCATTATTATAAAAAAAGTCCCTATAATTTACATTTGCAAACTATAAAAGTAATATAATTTTGTTTTCATATTATTATGTTTAAATTTTGATATTGTCTAGGTCTAGGAGTTAAAGCTGGGATAAATTGAATTTATTAATCTAGAAAAATTACAAAAATATTAATCTAAAAAAAATAAATGAAATAAATTTTATTCATATAAATAACTGTGAAAATTGCTAGGGATAAACTGAATTTATTAATCTAAAGAAATAAACAAAAAATAAATTTTATTCATATATATTTCACAATGAAAATTTGATACAATGGGCATGGTACAATCCCATCTCAAATTATGACTCTGATCCTGTATGACTAAATATACAAAAGGAAATCTTTTTGATCTTTGGAAGAGTGAAAACTCACTAGCACAGCACCCCACCAACCTTTAAAATATGTTCGATCCTAAGCAGAAGGCGAAAGTCGAATCTCCGATGTACGTGTGAGAACTTCACAGAAAGTCCATTGCAATGACTGAATGTGATAACTTAAAAAATTAAAATTACTTATGACATCAAACAATTTTTTTTTTGTTAGAATGCTGATATATATGCAGAACTTTTAGCCAAATTATAGAATTGTGCTAACATTAGTTTTTCAGATACGATGATAGATATCAGACTACATAAAAAATGCTAACTTTGTAGTATTTAAAAAATATATATACATATGAAGGAATTATTGCACAGATTCGGTTCAAACACTGTTGGAAAGAATGTTATTCAGTCTTTTCGATGATGGTATCAAGACGGAAACTCTGTGATAATATTTCAAATCACTACGGAATGAATACATTTGTGTATTTCTGCTACAGACATCTTCCTTTATTATGTAAAATATCTAAATATAAAAATGAGGGACTTTTTACCACCTTCCCCCCCAAATATATGTCTGTAGGCAGTAGTGTCAACACCACAGAGATGGTTTTAGGGGTCATAACTCATGGTTCTCACCAGGGTTAGAAATTAAAAACAGAAAGTCAGGTATCAATGACATCTAACCATTTTGCCCCAGTTGCCAAAAAGGTTTTACTTTGGTGCAATTCCAAATTTATTTATTTTATTTATGTTCATGTGGCTGACAAAATAAATAACTTTTTATCAGTGGCCTCGCGTTTGATCCACGACACAGGTACATGCAATTTTTGATGCGTGTTGGTTAGACTGAAGTTAGAAGGAAGATCAGCCAAAATTTGTGTTATACATGCAAAACAAGTGGGAAAAGATAAGTGCCACAAATGAGGTCTGGGTCTAAAATATTGCCATTGGTTGTCAAAAAAAATTTATAGGTGCAAAATATGACTAATGACATAATTTTGAACCCTGATTCCCATCTATTTCGCAGAATGAAAATAAATGATTTTTAAGGATCTTATTTTGAAAATTACTTTCATCCAAGACCTATCCTGTCCCATGGGCCATGGTACCTGTAAGACACTAACTACAGTCTATTTTTTTTTTTAATTGGCAACTCATATTCATGGATTTCCTTTTCTCCCTTTGCTTACTGAAATCAGGCCACAGACTCCCTTTCTCCACATCAGTTTAGGATAACCACTTGCGGTAGACTTTCTAAAAGAGATCCTTACCAGCCTCAACTAAAGCGGAGAAAGAAAGCAATGCTCATTTGAGGAAAATGTTATAATGGTTACGAGTCAAGGTAGGATGGGGAAAACATGAATTTAAACCACCGCTTCTAAAGAAATGGAATATAATGAAAGTCTTAGAAATAATACTGTTAATTTTAAGGATTTTAATATTGGCCTATATTCCACCCTTTTATAAAACAAATTCCATCTGATGGTGAATGCTGGTTGACCAAATACATACTGTAGTTACTTCATTAAATTTCCTTTTCTTGACCTTGAACAGTTTCTCCCCCATCCTTGTAATAGATTAGAATTGTTTTCACCTTTTTCCTCCAGGAATGATCACAATTTTCTTTATAAACATTCCAAAGAAGAATGTTACTTTCCGGAACAGAAATGTTTCAAGGAAATTTTAATAAAAGGCAAAGAATTCTAGATTTTTAAAGAAGGCAAAAATTAAGCACTGTGACTAGCTTTTAAGAGTTGTGGGAACCCTGTAACTGTCGCTAAAGACCCATTCTGTTACAATATTAAAATTGTATACAGTAGACACTGGCTAGTATGCAATGTTCATCTAAAAATCGTTTTTAGTGGCTTAGAGTTTTCTCATGTTCCCTGTATAATAGGGTTTTCTCATATTCTCTGATGAGTTAACTCTATAGATCATAATAAAGACCCATTTTTACTTCAAGTAACTGCTTAGTTTAAAAAAATAAAATAAAAAGGGGGATAATTACTTTAATCAGAGTACTCTACCCAAATAAATCTAAAAGAAATTATAAAATATGAAGTCATTTTCAAACAAATTTGAAAAAAAAAGGGTATTAGAGTTAATGGACATTATTTTTAATTTCCCACCAGAGAGTGTATATCCAGTTTCGTGCATTTTCGCAGATCCTCTGAATCATGCACAAAGGTTTTGGTCATTAAAAGTGCATTTGCTAAAACTTATTTTTAATGTGCAAATATTGCACTTTAATCATGCATTTAAAAACGCACTACAATCACAATTTTCAGACATAGAAACATAAAATCAATCTTCGGTAACACTTAAGCCACTTGGCAGTAATAAAGACAGAATTTTCTACTGTACATAAAAATGCATAAGAGGATATAGCATCACTTAATGCCAAATACTAAATTTGTAGCGATCACCTTCAATTTGCTTTTGAAATTTCATTTATGGGGGAGAGAAAGCTTTTATTTTTAACTACTTGTACCAAAAATAATAAACGAAAAAATTGTTAAGATGTTTAGGAAATGATAAAAGCTACTGCTCTTTATATCATTGATCTGTATGATACAGCACCCTCCCCCCTGTGGTCATCTGGGAGCTACTGTCCAGACTGATACAGAATAGGCACCTATTGCATCATATATTATTTTTAAAGACCCAATAATAATGTAACTTCACTAAGGTGATTGTATTACTGTATCTATAATATTTGTTCAGGGCACAAACCTCAAACAAAACATTGTTGAGAAATTTACAAATAAAAAAAAATCTCATAAAATCATGTTGCCCCCATAAAAATATCACGTCTTTTAATATTTCAGATCAATAGTAATTTACATCTTTTAAGTTGAAATATTTTTTTTTTAAATATTTTAATGGCTGTTTATGTGTTCTTTGCTGTGTTAACTTAAGTTAGTTATGAATATTTAGTAATTAAGCCCAATTCTTAAACTTAAATTGGGGGAAATCCTTGCATTTCAGAGATTTAATTTTATTAAAAGGAAACGGGGAGGGGTATTTCTATTAAATGAGACAAGTATGGTCATCCTACTAGTGGAGGGATACCTTTTGTGGCGGATTTCTAAGGACATCTGGTACTTCAACTGTATATAATTTAAACAGGGTTACCATAATCTTAAAATAGCTTATAAATATTTTTTGACCTTTATAAGTGATACAGGCTGAATTGGGTTAACATTTAAAAGACCCAATGCCAAGGGTGTTTCTTGGGGGGGGGGGGCTGAGAATGTATTTTTTCTTACAATTCATTTTACGACAATTAAGAGTGAATTATCCATGTTACACCATTTGTGCACATTTCTCTCCTTACCAGATAAACTATGCTTATATTGAACAATAGCTAAGCATTAATAAAGGAGCTCAAAAACTGATTTGATACCTTGAGGTGTGTATATAGAGAGAACCCTGTAAATATAAAACTAAACAGGTAACTTGGTTTTACTAAAAACTAAAGTTATTTTCATATTATACTACGGGTGTCTACTACTACTGGATATACTAACATGTGATGTTAATTTTTTTTTAAGTAATAAAATAGAAAAAAACAAGTTAATGATTTGATAAATAATAAATCAACAACTATATTTAATATTATTTAATTTATAAATCGACGGCAAAAGTTTTTCACGAGAAGTTATTTTCTTTATAATTTATTAAACTCTGGCTCAGCACCCTATACGTGCCTTTTTTGCCGGATTTATTGCCGCTGGAAAGCTAAATACAATTTAAAGTTCATAATCTGATAAGCAAGAATGTCAAATACATTAATGAATAAAACGAACATACTTACCAAATATTATCAACTAACAAACACGATTATAAATAAAATTAAATCAAAACAAACAATAAATCCGTTCACGTGTTTACATGAGCTAAATTCAGGGTTACGGAAGAGTTAACCGCCACCAAATAATCACAGACTGTAATTTCACAAAAGCACAGGTAATCCAAATATTTCAGAACTGAATCAAAGAGCAAAAACCAATGCACACAAATCTTACACCAATGCACCAAATGCACACAAATCTTACACGGACAAAAATTAACGTATCAGCTGGTGAACCACACAACCACAAATGCGGTGGTTAACCATAAGAAAATTGAGTACAGCGCATGCCCGAAGCCAAGCCCTCCGCCCCGCGATAAACAGCTGTGTTGCAATCGTTTTGCGTACGTGAACTTTGATTGGCTAAAATCGAAGGAATTTTGGAGGCACGTCAGTACGTCACAAAGAAAAAACCTCCCTCTCGTTTTCTGAAAATTTTGCTGTGTCAAGGTCAGGGGTCAAATTTGAAGAAAGACCCCCAATAATTTGCAAAGACACTTCTAAATTGAGCACTTTATTTTAATTTTTAGGATGAAACAGTTCACTTACATAATCTTAAATCTTCTTTACCTTCTCATACTATTTATTATATAAAGAATTGTTTTAATGAAGATTTTCGAACTCCAGAGTTTGACAGATAAACACGCTTTAAGACCTCATGTACCCATTTTAAACGATGTCGCCCGTTTCTTTCTGTGTGTAGGGTCGTCATAGGGATACGAACACCACTCGAGTATGGGGTAGATTTCAGAGGGGGTTGGACCACGAATAATTAGTTTGAGAAGACATCTGTAAAATTTCACAACGAAGAGAAATTTAAATATGGAGAGGGAACGTGATAAACGTTTCTAGGGATCGTAAAAACGTTTATAGGGTAGCCCATAATTTGTATGTACGGCCCTATATACCTGTTAGGTGCGGACACGATAGCTCATGAATTTATGCACCTACCACTTTCCAATTTTATATATACGTAAAAATGTACATCACATGAAAAATTAGAATTAGATAGAATTCTTAGTAATTCTCACAATTAAAACTCGAATAATTCAAATGCAAAGATTATTTTCTAAGGGAAACAATGATAGTTTCCTGAACAATAACGGTAGAATACAGAATGTATAATGGATTAAATTAATAATTTGATCTACGTTATGTATTTTAATTATCAAAATAGCTTACATTAGCAGAGAAAGTCAAATTCATCCATCCGTGTCACGGCTTTTAAAAAACGAGAAATTTTTAAATATTTTTAAAAATAACGTGCAAATTAAGCGATTAAAAAGATGCATTTTTCTTGTATTTTGATACTGTTAATTATACAAGTAGACTCAAATAACATAGAATATGAATATATAAATGGGTGGAGGGGAAACTAGCTCTCCATATATATATATTTTTTAATTTATTATTCTGAAAAAATAAATGCTTAAAAGGGAATTAGCAATCAAAAAATTGCTTTAAAAAAAAGAAAGAAAAATCTGGAAAGAGAGGCCCTATTTCTATTTGACCTCTTGATACATTATTGATTATCTGTTGCATATATATTATTCTAACTAAGTGTTTCTCAATCTTTAAGAGACATCAGCCGGGTAAATTGTTTTTGCTTTCCTTATATACATAGTATAATGTATAAGGAAAGCATTGTAACAGGGGTCGAAAATTCGAGTTTTCGATGGGAGAGCACGTTTCGAGCATCCCTGAACACGAATCAAACGTTTTTGAGATGATGTGTGTGTCAATGAATCTGGAGACGATATCTCACGAACGAATGGAGCCATTCAAACGAAATTTGGTAAAAAAATTACAGTCCGTGAATACTGGAAACCTGTGGTTTTTATAGGCAATCGAATGTTCAGAATCCCCTAAATTTTCGAGTGAAATTTTGAAAAAATCATCAAAAAATCAAAATCTTCAATAAAGTTAGTCATTTCTGATGTAATTTTTTTTAGAAAACGATTGACACAAATTTTAGAAAGCTAGCATGAACTGTTCTCGAGATATTGCACATTTAAAAAAATATATATCAAAAAATTATATGAAATAAAAATTATATATATAAACTATTGTGAAATAAGTTCCCTTTTCATAAGTAATATCATGCGATAAATTTGGTGACATAATTCTTGTGGATCTAGCTCGTTCCATTCAGGAGAAAAGTACTTCAAGAGGTTATACTTTTGTATTTAGACGCCAATAGTCATTTATCTGCTATAAGAATAACTTATTACTCGTCCATAACGCTTAGCGAGATTTTGGCAGCATGCAGCCAACTTGACGACTTTTTAAATGTTGCCAAATTAACGAAAATGTCGCCAAATTGATCAAAATGACACTAAATCAATGAAAATGACGACTAATTGATGAAAATTCTTGGAAAGAACGTAAGAGTAGACTATAAGAATAACCCATTTCTACGTCCGTTCGCAACGCTTGGCGAGAAATTTAGCAAGACGTCGCTAACTTAACGACTATTTTAAATGTTGCCAAAGTGACAAAAATGTCGCCAAATTGATAAAAATGACGCCAAATGGGAAGTAATGTTTCGCAAATTCTGATTTCCATTATATGACGGGCGGTATGCCCGTCATATGACGGAATTAAATATATAATTATTAAGAGTTAATACATAAATATAATATATATATATATATATATATATTAATTCTAAAATATAAGAAATGCTTTTCTCTCCGTTTGCCTGTAACACTTGGTGATGTATTTGTCAAATAATTTTGCAGAGTATCGCCAACTTGGCGATATTTCGCCCCAGATTGACAAAAATATCGTCAAAATTGCAAAAATGACGCTAAATTAATTAAAATGACGCCTAATTGATGAATTAATCATTAAAATATTTTAATATATGGTCTATATTGCTTATTGAAGATGCTATCAATTTCGATAATTGTTTATTTAGAGTTGCGCGAAACGTAAGTAAATTGAGTATTTTGAAATAGTTTTACATGTTGTCATCCGTAAAATCGCCAAATGTACAATTCAACGATAAAAACACAGTACCGTGGATCTTATACATTATTTTTTGATTGCAAAAGTACTAAATTCATTGCATTATATAAGGAAAGTCATATGCTGTTTGTTCACATCTGTTACTTTCCTTATATACATAATGTATAAGGAAAGTATTGTGACGGGGTCGAAAATTCGAATTCGAGTTTTCGACGGGAGAGCACGTTTCAAGCATCCCTGATCACGAATCAAACATTTTTGAAGTGATGTCTGTGTGTCTGTGTGTGTGTGTGAAAGTATGTGTGTGTGTGTGTCAGTGAGTCTGTGGAGACGATAACTGACGAACGAATGGACCGATTCGAACCAAATTTGGTACAAAAATCACAATCCGTAAACAGTGGAAGCCTATTGTTTTTATACGTGATCGAATGTTCAGAACCCCCCTAAATTTTCGAATGAAATTTTGAAAAAATCGTTAAAAAATCAAAACCGCTAATAAAGTTACGCAAATAGACATTTCTTATGTAATTTTTCATTAGAAAACGATTGGCATAAATTTTAGAACGCTAACATGAACTGTTCTCGAGATATTGTACATTTTTCAAAAAAATTGTGAAAAAGTCACATAAAAAAAAAAAATTCCTATTGAGAAACATGTTCACTTTTCATATGTAATACCATGCGATAAATTGAGTGACATCATTCTCGTGGATCTAGCTCGTTCCATTCATGAAAAAATATACTTTGAATAATACTTTTGTATTTGAACGCCAATAGTCATTTATCTGCTGTAAGAATAACTTTTTTCTTAGTGCATAACGCTTGGCGAGATTTTGGCGACGAATTTGGCGAAATTTCGCCAACTTGGCGACTTTTTTGAAATGTTGTCAAATTAATGAAAATCTCGCCAAATGGATAAAAATGATGCTAAATCAATGAAAATGACGACTAATTGTCGAAAATTCAATATCTTGGAAAGAATATTAGTATCTACTATAAGAAAATCCTATTACTTTCCTTATATACATAATGTATAAGGAAAGTATTGTGACGGGGTCGAAAATTCGAAATCGAGTTTTCGACGGGAGAGCACGTTTCAAGCATCCCTGATCACGAATCAAACATTTTTGAAGTGATGTCTGTATGTGTGTGTGTGTGAAAGTATGTGTGTGTGTGTGAGAGAGACTGTGAAGACGATAACTGACAAACGAATGGACCAATTCGATCCAAATTTGGTACAAAAATCACAATCCGTAAACACTGGAAGCCTATTGTTTTTATACACAATCGAATGTTAAGAACACCCCTAAATTTTCAAATGAAATTTGGAAAAAATTGTCAAATAATCAAAACCACTAATAAAGTTACGCATATAGACATTTCTTATGTAATTTTTCATTAGAAAACGATTGACATAAATTTTAGATCGCTAACATGAACCGTTCTCGAGATGTTGCACATTTTTCAAAAAAAATTATAAAAAATCATATAAAATAAAAAAAAAATATTTCCTCTTGAGAGACATGTTCACTTTTCAGTAATACCATGCGATATATTGGATGACATGATTCTCGTGGATCTAGCTCGTTCCATTCATGAAAAAAGATACTTTGAGTAATACTTTTGTATTTGAACGCCAATATTCATTTATCTGCTGTAAGAATAACTTATTTCTTTGTCCATTATGCTTGGCGAGATTTTGGCGACGAATTTTGGCGGAATGTCGCCAACTTGGCGACTTTTTGAAATGTTGACAAATTAAAGAAAATCTCGCCAAATGGATAAAAATGACGCTAAATCAATGAAATGACGACTAACTGTCGAAAATTCAATATCTTGGAAAGAATATTAGTATCTACTATAAGAAAAATCTATTTATTTTACTGTAAAAGTGGTAAATTCATTACGTTATATAAGGAAAGTCATGTGTTGCCCACATCAGATTTTTTATTTATAAGACGAGGGCCCGGTCCCAACTAATTTACTCGTAAATACTTTTTATTTTTTTACTGAGTTCGTACATTAAACTAACATAAGTATTCATATTTAATAATGGCATAAAGCTTATTAGTACACTTATGTATACGGTGTGACATGTTGAAAAAAATCTGATGTGGGCAGCACATGACTTTCCTTATATAATGCAATGAATTTACTACTTTTACAATAAATAAAAAAAATAAGTTATACTTATAGTAGATACTTATATTCTTTCCAAGACATTGAATTTTCGTCAATTAGTCGTCATTTTCATTGATTTAGCGTCATTTTTATCCATTTGGTGAGATTTTCGTTAATATGGCAACATTTTAAAAAGCCGCCAAGTTGGCAGTATTCCGCCAAATTCGTCCCCAAAATCTCGCCAAGCATTATGGACGGAGAAATGAATTATTCTTATAGCAGATAAATGATTATTGGCGTTCAAATACAAAAGTATTACACAAAGTATCTTTTGCCATGAATGGAACCTGCCCTTAACAACCGAACCTCTGACAGGCCTCTAACCTGTGGTCAGGCCTTATAGTCAGGCCAGTTAGCCCTGATCTGAGTAATTATATTAACTCTCCATTTGTTACGTATAAACAGAAGGATATCACAGAAAACCTTTCATTTGAATGTCGATCTCCCCTTACAAGATTCTGGTTACGCCTATGCGGAAATTTACATTTTCTAATTATCAATAATATCTACTCTCGTTATATATATATGTGTGTGTGAGTGTGTTTAAACATTTTAAATGTTTTAATTTAAATATTAATAAAAAATATTTAAATTCAGGGAATTTTCATTTGTTTACTTTGAAAAGCTATGCACATATACAAAATAGTTTATAGACAGCCCTTTTTTCAACCTTGCCTTAAAGTCCCCCCCCCCCCCCCCCCCAGACACATGCACATGGATTTCGTTGGTCTTTTTCGCTGGATTCCGTTTTTTTATGCTACTATTCTGTTGGTTATTTTTCACCAAAGGGAAATAAATCTATTGAGTTAAATGTGATTAAAAAATTTTTTTTAAACACTGATATAATAGCTTCATTAATAACATTAAATGTTCTTTAAATGATTAAGAGGTAACTGCGCCCCAGTTATAACTCTTGTTATTAAACTATCTAAATTTTAAATCACATTAACTTGTTCAAATTCTATTAGAAAAAAAAAGTTGTATTATATATTGAAGGAGGAGGGAGAGAGGGTGACAAAATTATCGGTGTTCAGAGCCAATCTGATACTGGCGCAGAGATTGGCTATATGTCCTAAAAATTAAGATAAAAATGTCGAATATTTTTGGCATTATTTAGTAGTTTTGTACGGTACTGCTATTTTTTACTTTCTTTATACGCATAGTATAATGCATAGGGAAAGTATTGTGAAGGGGTCGAAAATTCGAATTCGAATTTTCGACAGCACAGCACGTTTCAAGCATCCCTGAACTCGAATCAAATGTGTTGAGGTGCTGTGTGTGTATCCGTCAGTGTATGGATGCGATATCTCACGAACGAACGAACGAATGGAGCGTTTCCGACGAAATGTGGTACAAATATTATAATCAGTGCACACAGGAACCCTATTAATTTTAAACGCAATCAAATTTTCGGATAAAATTTTAAAAAAATCCTTAAAGAAAAAAAACTTTTATTAATGTTACACAAATGATCATTTTTTATGTGATTTTTTTTCTGTTTTTGGAAAACGAATGACATCAACTTTAGAACGCTAGTGTTATAACCGGCGCAGTCGCGGGGGGGGGGGGGGGCTGCGCCGGACCCGATGCTGTCCCAATGATTACAACGAGTTTTTTTTTCAGGACTTATTGACCGAGGGGGGGGGGCAAGTTTTCTATTTACCCTATATAAATATATCTAAATGCTTTGTTACATAAATAGAAACTAGATTAACATCAAATATCTCCGGGAGGGGGGAGGCAAATGCTCGACTCCAGGGCGATTCGCCCCCCCCCCCTCCCCGGGAGGTATGCCTGAAAGAAACACTGATTACAACAGTTCGCTGTACATATATTGGAAGCAAATATTCAATAAACGTTACATAAGAAAGAAAAACACTTCTGAGATTGTGAAGATTATTTGAATGAAAAGTATATGTAAATTAACACCGGAAAAAAACATCTCTCCTTAGATTCTTTTCAGCGCATCTGCTGTTTATCAATCCTATGAACACGCACTCTCTTGTTTCGAATGTTTCTGACTTGGCACATGTCCAATGATATCCGGTATTTCAATTCTGGTTGTGATTTGAATAATATTCTGATTACAATAATATTCGCACACAATATGAATTTTGAAAAGAGCCTCATTAAATGGAATGCGGGTTTAGAGATGCCAGATGCTTTAGATGTACTTGTATGAGTAGAATTAAAAAAAATTCTTTAAATTCATTTAAAAAAATTCTATCTATAGTTCTAGATTTTTTTTTCTCTTCTTATAACAAAGCCAGATATAAAGTTTCGTGGAAATCCATCAATATTTGTGAGAGATACAAGAAATTGACCACAGACAGATAGAAGGACATCACTCCCAAAATAGCCAAAACGTGTTGAGGACGTCCTAAAACCTATATTGGTATTAAAATCTTGAATTCGAAAATTTTCGTGAAAACTTTACTTTCTCTACACTAAATTACATAGTATGAGAAAGTAAATATAACAGTATAATTATTACGATTTCCTATAACTTGTGACGGCGTGTCAGAGAGGTATACATTAGTTGATTTTTAAAATATGCTTGTTGCGCTGCCTTCATATAGCTGCGGATTATTCAGATTTTAAATGTGTACTATCTACATATAAAATTTCAGTGTGATACATACGTTCGTTTTTGAGTTATTATACCCATGCGGTCGCCTATAGGGGGGAAATGGATTCACGAATACCACTCGAGTGAGGGCCGTGGACCAGACCCCATGAGTTTTCTCCTTAAAGGAGGGAAAGACATGAAAAATCACGGAATTAAAATAACGCTATTTTAATTCCGTGTGAAAAATTTACAAAGGGAAAGTCAAATATGTGGAGGGGACTAGTGCTACATATTTATAGGGGGTGGGCACAATTTGTATAGGGGGTGAGCACAATTTCTCCTTAAGGGAAGGAAAGACATGAAAAATTTACAAAGGGAAAGTCAAATATGTGGAGGGAGCCAGTGATAAATATTTATAGGGGATGGGCACAATTTGTATAGGGGGTGGGCACAATTTCTCCTTAAAAGGGAAGGAAAAACATGAAAAGTTTACAAAGGGAAAGTCAAATATGTGGAGGGAGCCAGTGATAAATATTTATAGGGGGGTGGCCACAATTTTTATGGGTGGTCCTGATACTCACATCTCACAAACGTACGTCTTTCTAAAATCGCACAAAATTTATTCAAAATCGTCCTTGTACCGTGCTGAGTATCAAATACGACAAATTTCGGGGAAACAATATTTTAAACTATTTTTCGGTAATTGTAGTCTATTTAAAACCTACTGAGTATACATCATTACTATCAATAACAAAACGTAATTACTATAAAAGCCACACAGGACAACTTAATCAACACCTCGTCACTCTTCAGCTTATATTGTACAGAATTTACCACGTAATTTTCCAGAATCAAACCTCCATTGAAACATATCATGTTGCTCTATCTAACTGCCGTACGAAGTTCTCCGTGTTTGCTATGCATCAAAATTACCTCAATTCTGTGCTTGTGACCCCATTATCGCAAATCTTGTAAAACTAGACTTGTCAGAATCAGAGGTGAGAGTTTTAGATAAAAAAAAAAGGGTTTGCTGATTATCTCTGCTACTTCTTCAACTAGCATAAACCTGCATATTTTGGAGTCAATTGGTCAAGGCTATTCAATACCATTAAAGAACTGCTTTTAATAGGATTATTATGGTAGGTTAATAAAGCTGGAATCGTGTTCTCAGTATAGTGGTCAATATCAATAGTGTAAGATCAATAAGAAGAAGAAAATATTTGGAGTGTTTAAGTAATTTTACAGTAATTTTTATATTTGAAAACTTTAAGTTCATCAAAAAAAGACAATGCTAATTACACTTATTCAAATGACGTCATCGAAATATAAATCGTCTGCCTCTCTGTGTAAAACAAGAAAGATCAATCATGCTTAAAGCACTGATTATGAAACACTTTCCAACTTCAATGCAATTTTATTTAAACATCTCTAAAATGCAATACATTCCTCGGTAATATTTTAAAACTTATCACAATACTACATTAATTTATTATATTTGAAAACTAAACCTTCATCGAAAAAAAAATGAACTTAATTCAAATGACAGCATTGAAATATAAATTGCCTGGTTTAAACATTTCAAAAATGCGGTACATTCCTTGGTAATATTTTTAAAATTATCATAATACTACAATAATTTATTATATTTGAAAACTTCATCGAAAACAACTGATATTCATTCAAATGACGTCATAGAAAAAATAACACGCCTGGCTCTCTCTCTCTCTATAAAAGCAGCATTTCATTCATGAATATTTCCCATCCATTTCATTCATCACAGTACTAAAATAATTTATTTTATTTAAAAACTTAAGACCATGGAGCTACAGGTAATTAAACTCTATGCTTAAAACTTCATCGAAAAAAATCGTCCTTCTGTTTGTAAAATCAATGAATATTTCATTCATATCACCTATGCAGACTCCATGAGCTAAATACTTTTGCGTTAAAGAAATACAGCAATTCTTATACAACTCATTCTACAAATTTTGCTGTTTACATTTTACATAAGTGAAAAATAGGCTTCGTTGTAGAAATAATCAAATTTGGATGATCATTTAAATTCAAATATATTGTACTTGCGTTGTTTTAGTATGTAGATGCACAGAATTTAAGCAAAAATAAAGCGGTTTGAGGATAGATACAACACTTAATATGAATTAAAAAGAACTTTAAAAATCACGATTTTGAGACAAGATGGATGCCATATTTCATTTTGAAGTGGGTCACGTGATCTTTTCATATCATGGTCACGTGATCGCTCGATATAAGAGGTGTAGTTATTATTTTAATTTTTATTTAAAAAACTACTGAATATATTCTGCTGAAATTTTTTTTATATTTTTTATGGAATAATTTGAATATTACCTAAAATTTTCGAAGCAATTTGTGAATTTTAAAACCGCTTAAAAAATGTTTGAAAAATTAGGTCACATAGGGTTAAATGTATATTTCATTTTTATCCGGGTTCAATCCAAAACTAATTGGGTGATATTATTCATTTATATTCCTATAGGTCCTACAGACCGTCTGAACAACATACTAAAATTTCATTTTGATAAAGTCATCTTTGCGGCAGTTATCGTGCTAACGGACAGACAGACAGAATGAACAAAATCATAAACACTTTTCAACTTTGTTGTAAAGTGTTAATAAATGAATATTTCATTCATATCACTTATATTCCAGACTAAAGAGCTAAATAGTTTTGCATAAAACATTTTTAGCAATTCTTATACAACTCACCTTACAATCGCTCTACATTCTGCATGCTATAGTATAGCATTAAAATTAGTGTAGGAATAATAAAAGTTTAGTGATCATTTAAAATAAAAAAAATATTGTAGTTGCGTTTGCACAGAATTTAAACACAGATAACGAGCAAAAATAAACCAGTTTTATGACAAATGCAACACTAAATATAAATTTAAACGATTTTAAATATCTATGGTAACAGCGGCAAAATTGAAGTCATATTTTATTTTGCAATAAGTCACGTGATCTCTTCATATATCATGGGTGTGATTATTATTTCAATTTATTTTTCAGAAACTAATCAACATATTTTGCTGAATTTTTTTATCTTTTTTTTTCTTGCACATTTTATGTGATAATTTGAATATTTCCTAAAATTTCCGAAGCAATTTGTGAATTTTTACTTCGCTTAAAAATGTTTGAAAAATTAGGTCCCATGGGTTCAATGTATTTTATTTTTTTCAACCCGAATAATATCCGAAACTAATAAGGTGATATTATTCATTTTCATTTTCAAATATCCCTTCAACAACATACTAAAATTTTATTTCGATAAAGTAATTTTTACGGCAGTTATCGTGCGAACTGACAGACAGACAGACCAAAGTCATAAATACTTTTCAACTATGTTAGAAAGTGTTAAAAATACTATTTGCAATATTTTTAAAAGCTTTAAAAGTAAAAAAAAAAATTATATTTTAAATTTTCATGTTTGTTTCGAAGCAAGTATTTTCAAAAGTTTTATTCAAAATAAAAATCCTGAAGACAATTTAATGAAAATGGAACAGAGGAACTCTTGCAAAATTTCATATATGTACCTTACAAGGAATTTTAGATATATCCCTTTAAAGTTGACAAATCATAAATAAATTAATTCCAAGAAAAATGGACTTAATGTTTGGAACACATTCCAACCATTTCCATACATTCCAACCATTTCCAGAAAAATGGACTTAATGTTTGAAACACATTCCAACTGAAATGCAAACATCTCTAAAATGCAATACATTCAGTGCTGATATATTTTAAATTATCACAGTACTACAATAATTTATTATATTTGAAAACTTAAAACTTCATCGAATAAAAAATGAACTTTATTCAAATGACGTCATCGAAATATAAATCGTCTGGCTCTCTATGTAAAAGCTGTGAACATTTCATTCATACACTTTTGTTCCAGATTCCAGAGTTAAATAATTTTGAGTGAAAAAAATTCAGAATTCTTATACAACTCATCTTACAATCACTTGTTTACATTTTGCATCCATTAAAATTAGGCTTCGTTGTAGAAATAATTAAAGTTTGATGATCATTTAAACTCAAAAATATTGTAATTGCTTTGGCGCAGAAAATAGATGCACAGAAAATACGCAAAATTAAGGGAGTTTTAGGACGGATGCAACACTAAATATAAATTTAAAAGAACTTTAAAAATCACGATTTTTATACTGGGAAAAAAAGATGGATGCCATATTTTATTTTGAAGTGGGTCACTTGATCTCTTCATATTATATGGGTGTAATTATTATTTTAATTTTTATTTAAAAAACTACCGAAGATATTTTGCTGAATTTTTTTATATATTTTATGGGATAATTTGAATATTTTCTGAAATTTTCGAAGCAATTTGTAAATTTTAATTCCGCTTAAAATTAGGCGCCATAGGCTTCAATGTATTTCCTTTCTTTCAACCTGGGTTCAATCCAAAACTAATTGGGTGATATTATTCATTTACATTTACATATGTCCCACAGACAGTCTCAGGAATATAATAAAATTTCATTTCGATAAAGTCATTTTTACGGCAGTTATCGTGCCAAAGGACAGACAGACAGAAAGAACAAAGTCATAAACACTTTTAACTATGTTGTAAAGTGTTAAAAATGGGGGTTTTAAACACTTTCCAACATAGTTGAAAAGTGTTTATGACTTGTACTCATTCTGTCTGTTTGTCTGTGCGTTCGCACGAGAGAGAGAGAGAGATACCTGCCGTAAAAATAACTTTATCAAAATGAAATTTTAGTATGTTGTGAGACGGTCTGTGGGACGGGAATGAAAATGAATAATATCACCCAATTAGTTTTGGATTCAACCTGGGTTGAAAAAATGAAATACATTGAACCCTATGGGACCTAATTTTTGAAACATTTTTAAAGCGGAGTTAAAATTCCTAAATTGCTTCGGAAACTTTAGAAAATATTCAAATTATCAAGTAAAATGTGTAAAAAAAACCCAGCAAAATATGTTAGGTAGTTTTTAAATAAAAATTGAAATAACAATTACACCCATATTATATATTTTTTCCCGGCCGTCCAAATAGCTGCTCATGTCCTCAGGACGAGCCGGACGGTCTGGGTCTTCAACCCATATTATATAATCCATTTTGTTGCTCCAAGTCCTCTGGACGAGCCGGACGGCCTGGGGCTTTCACCCATATTATATAAAGAGATTATGTAACTCATTTCAAAATAAAATATGTCATCCATCCCCCCCCCCGTCCCCCCCCCCCATGTAAAAATCGTGATGTTTGAATATCTTTTAAATTTATATTTAGTGTTGCATCCGTCCTAAAACCGCTTTAGTTTTGCATATTATCTGTATCTAAATTCTGTGTCAATGAAATTACAATATTTGTAAATTTAAACGATCACTAAACTTGACTACAACAAAGCCTAATTTCTATAGCATGCAGAATGTAAATAAATCAAGCGATTGTAAGATGAATTGTATATGAATTGCTGAATTTTTTTCAAACAAAATTATTTATCTCTGGAATCTGAAATATAAGCGATATAAATGAAACATTCATTGATTTTAGATAGAGAAGCAGACGATTTATAGCATTACCTTTATTCATGAAGTTTGTAGTTTCCAAATTAAAAAAAATATTGTAGTACTGTAATAATTAATAATAATATTAGTTCTGAATGTACCGCATTTTAGAGCCGTTTAAATAAAATTGCAATTCAGTTAGAAAGTGCTTCATATGCTTTACGCATGATTGATCTGTCTTGTTTATAGATTGTCTGCGACCCCCCTGAGAAAGCTCCAAATAAATTTTAAAATAATTTAAAACTTGATGTAATTTTAAATAATATTTACGATGAAACGAAAATAGTATCTCATTTCAGTGAATATATAGATAAGGAAAATAGCAAAAACATAGGATTGCGCTCTCATGTCAGAATCCATGAATCGGTTTCGCGGTTTTTAAGCGCTCTTCTCATGCAATATACCTGCTATGACAGCAATTAGATTTGTTATGTGCTTTAATTTTGCGACCACCTATGAAAACAACCAGTTTAGTCCTACTACCGGATTTCATAAATATTGTTCTCAGGCTGCAATGAGTACGTTCATACTCACAGAACCCGCCTAAATGGGCTTAAAATTGCAGCATATAACAAGTTTTCTTACAGATATCGACTATTTCTTTATAACGAAGAATGCATGAAAAGCGCGAAACCGGCCCATGGATACTGGGAGCGCGATTTTATCTTAAGAACATCCCTTTTAGGCAAGGTTAATGGAACATCTTGCCTTTTAGGAGGGTTCTATGAGTATGGGAGAGAAACGCTTGGGTGACTCTGTAGAGAAAGTCCTGTGCTGTCAAAATCACATTTTTAACTGAGGAAAATGTACTCGTGTTTGTTAGCTGCTCGAAAAGCAAGATACTTCTTGTTATTTCAGTTCCAAACTTTGTTAGTAGTGTTTGCATTTGCTCCTTTGCAATGTATGGGCACCATGGGCGCCCATAGAACTTTTTCCAGGGAGGAGGGGCCAACTCAAGAATAAGACATATAACGTTGATTAGCTTCTTTGGGATCTTAAACTCACGAGAGGGGTGGGATGGGGGGGGGGAGTACTAGTTTTTGTCGTCCCCTATGGGTACCCATAGACATATATATTTTATGTGGGTGTCTATGGTTGACACAGTCTTATATAAGCAGGGTCGTTTAAACATAAGTGTGCCGAAGCTTTATATTTCCTATCATTTTATGCAAACAAAATAAACTTAATATTCACCTCTTAACAGCTTATAATAAATACATAACGATTTAGAACACAATGGTGAAGATGGCAATCGCTTCTGTTCAAGGCTTTTGTTGAGATCCTTGGATAAGAAGTCAGTTGTTCGTTTGAAAGTATGTATTTTTTTAAAGTCGCGAGATTATTCTATAAAAGTAAAAAAATCTGATGTGGACAGCACATGGCTTTCCTTATACAATGCAATAAATTCACTACTTTCACAGTAAAAAAAAATAGATTATTATTATAATAGATATTTATATTCTTTCCAAGATATTGAATTTTCGTCAATGAGTCGTGATTTTCATTGATTTAGCGTCATTTTTATCCATTTGGTGAGTTTTTCGTTAATTTAGCAACATTGAAGAAATTCGCCAAGTTGGCGACATCCCACCAAATTCGTCGCCAAAATCTCGCCAAGCGCTATGGATGAAGAAATAAGTTATTCTTACGGCAGATAAATGACTATTGACGTTCAAATACAAAAGTATTACTCAAAGTATCTTTCTTCGTGAGTGGAACGAGCTAGATCCACGAGAATGATGTCACAAATTTATCGCATGGCATTACATATGAAAAGTGAACATGTTTCTTAATGGGAAATATTTTTTTTTATTTTATATGATTTTTTGATATTTTTTTTTTAAATGTGCAATATCTCGAGAACGGTTCATGTTAGCGTTCTAAAATTTATGTCAATCGCTTTCTAATGAATAATTACATAAGAAATGTCTATTTGCGTGACTTTATTAGAGGTTTTGGTTTTTTGACGATTTTTTCAAAATTTCCCTCGAAAATTTAGGGGATTCTGAACATTCGATTGCGTATAAAAACAATAGACTTCCAGTGTTTACGGATTGCATTTTTGTACCAAATTTCATTCAAATCGGTCCATTCGTTTGTCAGTTACCGTCTCCACACACACACACACACACACATACTTTCACACACACATACACACATATACTTTCCCACACACACACAGACATCACTTCAAATATGTTCGATTCGTGATCAGGGATGCTTGAAACGTGCTCTCCCGTCGAAAACTCGAATTCGAATTTTCGACCCCCGTCATAGTACTTTCCTTATACATTATTGTATATAAGGAAAGTAACAGGGTGATCTAAAAGTTGCGAGAATCAAATTTTGTCATTCGAATGTTCTAAACAGAAAAATGTTTAAAATGGTTTTTTTACAATATAATAAGGGATGTTTTTCGAGTATTCATGTTACATGCAAATTTATATATAGGAGAAAAAAAGATGAAAATCCTTATATGATGCAAAAATGAACGGCTGGTTCTCAAAAGTTGTTTCAAATTTTATAAAAAAAATATTTACTGTGAATAATATTAAGTGACTTGCTATCATGTATAATTTTACTCGAAAAAGGAATGAAATCGTCATCTATAGGCTAGGTCAGTGGTGTCACTAAAGGAGGGGGGATTAATGGGTCCTAACACCTCCCCCCAGGGACCCTTTGATGATATATATGGAGAAATGGAATATGGAGAAATGGAAAACAAATTATTTGGCTACCAAAATATTTAGCTACAAACAGACTTTTTTTTCTTACGACTCTACTGGAATAGGACGATTTTTTCGATAAGTTTTAAGCATAGAGTTTAATTACTTGTACCTCCATGGTCGTAAGTTTTAAATAAAATAAATTATTATAGTATTGTGATGAATGAAATGAATGGGAAAATGTTTATGAATGAAATGCTGCTTTTATGGAGAGAGCCAGGCGTGTTACTTTTTCTATGACGTCATTTGAATGAATTTCAGTTGTTTTCAAATATAATAAATTATCGTAATATTATGATAATTCTAAAATTATTACCAAGGAATGTGTCGCATTTTAGAGATGTTTAAACCAGGCAATTTATATTTCAATGCCGTCATATGAATAAAATTCATTTTTTTCGATGAATTTTTAAGTTTTCAAATATAATAAATGAATGTAGTATTGTGATAATTTTAAAAATATTACCGAGGAATGTATCGCATTTTAGAGATGTTTAAATGAAATTGCATTGAAGTTGGAAAGTGTTTCATAATCAATGCTTTATGCATGATTGATCTTTCTTGTTAAGTAGTTTGTGGGGTCTTTTTTTTTTTTTTTTTTTTTTTTTTTTCCAAATTTTACAAGCACATTTTTGAAAAGTCGATATCATTGATCCAAATGATTACAATTTTAGACAGTTACCTTTCACTTTAAAGGGATTGAAAAAAAAATCTTTCGATTTATACCATACTTAACAAAGCACCCCCCCCCCCCCCCCCTGGTGGTAACGTGCAATCTCCCCGGGGAGTCGGAGGGGGCTAATGACGTAACAAACACAAAAATTACATCGCGGCTATTTTTCACAACAACGGTTGAAAGTATTAAATCTCGTGATCGTTGAGCCATAAATAAACCCTTTTACACATGATTATGTTAAATTTTGTCCTATGCTGTCATGTTAAAAAAAAATGTAAAACTTCGAAGTTTTCGCTCGAATTAAAAAAAAATTCTATCTAGTTCTAGATTTTTCAATTACAAAGCCGGATATAAAATTTATAGTCGCTATTGTGTGCACAATAAATCGACCACAGACATACGGATATTACTCCAAAAATAGTCAAAACGTGTTCAAGAGGTCCTAAAACATATATTGGCATCAAAATCTCGAATTCAAAAATTTTCGTGAAAATAACACTTTCTCTATTATATAGTGCGAGAAAATAGACATTTTTTTTGTTTTGAAATCAAAAATCAACATGCTACTCTAAGAGAAATTCGGCATGGTGCGGTGCATGGCCCAGGGTCTAAGTCCCTCCTCCGCATACCATACTCTTTCTAAATACCTTGATATTCACCTTCTTAGATTGTCAACACTAGGGAATCTCTTATTAAGCGTTTCTTAATAGCTTTTCCTAATAGCTTAAAGAAATTTCAAGGAAAAATGTGTTGTGATGTAAGACGAGGACATTTATTCCGATAGCAGACTTCTTAACCACTCATTTTTCTTTCTCTATTAGCGCTGTCAACAAAGAGTCAGCGCAAATTTCGGTTAAGTTCCGCGCCGGTTTTTTCCAGTCAGAAATAAAGGGAGAGTTGTCCGACCAGTTGATAGTTTTCTTTGTTCTGTTTTTGTCCAATATATTAATCCGATTAACCTTGAAAACGTAAACACCCCCTCAACCTGCAAGTACGGGCGCGAAATGGAACAACGACAAGGAAGTAAAAGGTCGTAATCTCAGAAGCGGAATGACGTAATAATTATGAAATCGTTCTTTTTGTTGAATATATTCCGTTGGGAAATTGCCAAGTTTAGTAACAATTTATTTCCCCCCTTCTTTTCTAATTATAAAAACACTTATTTCCAATTACTTATTTCACAACAAGAACGGCATTTAAACCTTCCTTTTTTTATTTGAATTTCGACTTTGGCAACATTAGATCCTTTTTTTGTATAGAGGACAATAGATCAACAAACACATGGAGGTAAAAGTAAGGAGTTAAAACCTCATGTTAAGAAAACGCCAATATCGTTTGAGACAATGATTAAGGTGGCGCTCGGATAAGATAAGTAGCCCTGTATTGTATGCATTTCTATGAAGAAAGACCTAAAATATTTACTTAAACTGTCCGTTTTGTAAAAATAAATTATTTGCGTAATGCAAAGTAGAACTTAAACAATAAAGAATACTCCTACGTATTCAAAATTATTTTATCTTTCAATTTATTTTTATCTCCATATATTCTGTACTAGCAGCATACCCATTCTTCGTACGGAGTATATAATATAAAGAAACTTGAAATTCATAATCATGCCCAAATTCTTATAGTATACTAAATGACATGTTTAATCAAAATATTCTGTTAAAATATTTAATATAATGCTCCTAAAAAGAAGTTTAAGAATCTCTGTTCTCGCTATATAAAATTATCTTCATGAACATATCTGAAGAATAAAACATCTTGGACCCCTTATGTAAGCAAATATAAAACAAGAAAGATCAATCATGCATAAGCATTGATTATGAAACACTTTCCAACTGAAATGTAATTTCATTTAAAAATTTCTAAAATGTGATTCATTCAGTGGTAATATCTTTTACATTATCACAGTACTACAGTAATTTATTATACATAAATATTTAAAACTGTATCGAAATATAAATCATCTGATTCTTTATGCAAAATCAATGAATATTTCATTCATATAACTTGTATTCCAGACTCCAGAGCTAAATAATTTTGTGTGAAAAAAATTCAGCAATTCTTATGTAATTCATCTTACAATCGCTTGAGATATTTGCATTCTGCATATGTTAAAATTAGGCTTCCTTGAAGAAATAATAAAAGTTTAGGGATCATTTAAAATCACAACTATTGTAATTGCATAGGCACGGAATTTAGATACACAGATAATACACAGATAATATATATGTGTATGTGTATGTACTCAAAGTATTGGAATCGTGCCGAAGATCGGAACTCGAATTTTCAAAGGATCTACACGTTTTGGGACTTCTAGAACACGAAAAAACTACTTTTAGGCAGACGTCTGTGTGTGTAAGGGTGTATCTGTGTATGTTTCTGTGTGGATATTACATCCACTCTAATTGAAAAACTAATGGACCGAATTTCATACAATTTGGTAGGTATGTTTTTTGTGGGAAATCCTGATGTTCATTAGATTATAGTACGATTCGTAATAAAAGAATCTGCCTTCTTTGCGAAATGGCCGCAGAAATTGCCTTTATCCACTCTAGCTAAAAACTAATGAACCAAATTTAACAAAATTTGGAGTATAATATTTCAATAACCTACAAGTGATTTATATACCAAATTTAACAAAATTTTGTATATAAATCATTTGTAGGTTATTCTACTACGATTCGGGAAAAAGGAACGGGCTATTTTTGCGAAATGGCCAGCAAAAATCGTTATATATAAAAATAAAAGACTACGTGTGCTCAATTATATCAATTAAATTCCTATTTTATATGTGATTTTTGACAACAAAAAGAATAAGACTAACCCCATTACTCTAGGACTAGCCGTTCTTGAGATATTCTAGTTTTTTCGCGTTTTCGCTACGCCACCTTTGACAAGAAGTCCAGCTATCAAATGAGAACCAAATTTAAGTTTACGTGTAAATTCAATGTCATTTAAAATACTTATGTTGTGCAGATAAACTCAAATTATCATTGAATAAATAAAGAGAACGAATATGAGTCTGCAGAGAAAGACATGTGCTGTCCACATCAGAATTTTTAACAGTATTACACCAATGATTTATAGAAGTGAACATGGATTATTTTCAGGCCATTTCGAAAAAAATGTATAATCTATATTTAAAGATCCATCAAATTTTTGTCGAATAAAATGTTCAACAAATTTAAGCTGTGTACCAAATTTTAACTCTCTAGGACGTAGGAAAGTGCATTTAAAATGCCATCAATTAAATTTATCATGAAGAGTTATATAAAATTTAAAAAAAATGAAAAATTGTTATCTACCAAATTTATCTTAAAATATGAAGCCACTCCCATATGCAAAACGTTTAAACAAATGGAGAGATATTTATTATATAATATCTCTCTCTTTTCTTTCTGGAAGATATCCCAAAGTCAGAATTTAATTGAATTTGTTTTTTTCCCTATATTAAATAATTTTTTTAATTAAAAAACTACTTAACATATTTTACTGAATTTTTTTTTATATATTCTATGGGATAATGTGAATATTTCCTAAAAATTTCGAAGCAATTCTTGAATTTTAAATTTACTTAAAAAATGTTTGAAAAATTAGGTCCCATAGGGTTCAATGTATTTCATTTTTTCAACCCGTGTTCAATAAAAAACTAATTGGGTGATATTATTTATTTATATTCCCATAGGTCCTACAGACCGTCTGAACAACATACTAAAATTTCATTTTGATAAACTCATTTTTACGGCAGTTATCGTGCTAACGGACAGACAGACAGACAGACAGACAGACAGACAGACAGAATGAACAAAGTCATAAACACTTTTCAACTTTGTTGTAAAGTGTTAAAAAAATATGGAATTGAATCAATATATGCAAAATAAAAGCGTTAAAATTGTATGGGACCCGTACTAATTATATACGCGAATATTAGAAAATATAACCTGTATTAGTAGATTACATGTATAAATTGAAAATACCAATAAACCCGTAATCTTTAAATCTGAAGACAGTCATTTATTCCAATATATGTCAAAATTAAAGTGCTAAAATTATATGGGAAGATATACACGTACTACTTATAATGTCCGATTATTAGTAGAAGATTACCCGTTTTGCAATATGAGTCACAAATGTTTTTTGGTAAAATACAACAGACGACGTAATAAATTGAATATATAATTAATCCCCTTAATCTTCATACCAGAAGACTGTACTTGATTCCAATATATATGCCAATATATGTCAAAATATATGCCAATATACCTGTACTACTTATATTCTCGTAGGTTAGAAGATATACCCGTGCATTCCTAGAAGATTACTCGTACAACGTACAATATGCGTGTGTCAGCAATTTTTGCCGCAATAAAACAATGGCGTAATAACTTAAAAATATCAATAATCCCTGAATCAATAATTCCGGAAAATATCAATAATAATAATGTTTAAACCTGAAGAGTATAATTGATATTATCCAGTCCAAAATGAAATGGCAATGAAATTTATTTTATATACATATCTTCATTATTCCAATCGGAAAGGATTTAATAAAAATCGTCTGCCGCATAAACACATTGGATTTAAATCCGTTGCTAAGCGACATGATATCATTTGCTTCAAATAAATTGGTAGAAAAAATATCGTCTAAATAGTTATATTTCTATGGAACATTTGGCGACAGTTTCGTCAAATTAGCGACATTTTAAAAAATCGCCAAATTTATCGCCAAGTGGGACTGTAGAACTGACAGTTCCACTTTGCGACAAATTGACGAAATATCATCCCAATACTATCCCCTAACAAAAAACAATTAATATCATTTATGTAGCGCAATTTTATCAATTTCAAGATATTTTTATAGATTTGAAAACATTTTTATCAATTTGGTGACATTTTAAAAATTCGCTAAATGTATTACTAAGTAGGATGGTTGGTCTGACAGATAAATGCTAACCAAACATCATTTCAGTACTCTCTTCTAACAAAAAAAAAAAAAAAATTTCATTGATATGTAGAAGACCCAAGCCACACGACCAACCCGAAGATTTATGGCAGCTGTTTGTGTGTCGTTTATATCAATTTGGCGACATTTCCGTCAATTTGGCAAAGTTTAAGAAAAGTTGTCAAATTAGCGATATCCCTCCAAATTCGTAGCTTTGAATTTGCAGATCTGAATGAAACATTCTTATCCCGTTTCAATATACTAAATGAAAACACTACAATTGTATTAGAAGATATACCCGCTCTACTCTTTTTCTGTTTCAACAATCGGCTATATGAATTTATTGGCTAAACACAATATATGAGTTTAGTAGCTAAATACGATATAAGCTTGAAAACTCTTTGCCAAAATAAATGAAATTGATGTACGCAGTCAGCAATTAATATAATTAAAAGAAAAATCAAACCGTCCATTCATAAGATATACTTTTATATCCATTTATCCATTTATTTATTATTTAAATCGAAAAAAAATAATAAAAACATTAACAAACACATTTAATTTAATTGCAATGCCGAGCAACATGATATATCCTCCTAAAATGTTAAAATTTATTAACCACTAACAGCACACCCGTTATTCGTACGGAGTGTATAATTTAAAGAAGCTTAAAGTTCGCAATCATGTGCAAATTCTGTTAAAATATTAAATTTATTGCTCCTAAAGAGAAGTTTAAGAATATATGTTCTCACTATGAAAAATTATCTTCACGATCAGATCTGAAGAATAAAAAACATCCTGCCCCCTTTTGTAAGCAAATTTACAGAAGAAAAAATAGGAATTGAATGAATATATGCAACCCCGTACTAATTATATTGTCGCAGATCAGAAAATATGCCAATGTGTTAGTAGAAGATTACCCGTATTACAATATGCGTCTCAAAAATATTTGCCAAAATAAAAGAGATGACGTAATAAATTGAAAACATCAATAATATCCGTACTCTTTATACCAGAAGGTCGTAATTGATTCCAATATATGCCAATATATATCAAAACATATGTCAATATACCTGTACTACTTATATTCTCGTAGATTAAAAGATATACACGTGTATTTGTAGAAGATTCGTACAACATACAATATATGAGTTTAAACACTTTTTGTCATAATAAAATAATTGCATAATAACTTGAAAATATCAATAATCCTTGAATCAATAATCCCCGAAAATATAAATAATAATAATTTTTAAACCTGAAGACCGTAATTGATATTATCCAGTCAAAAATGCTATAAGAAAAATCAAATCGTTCTTTTCTAAAATATATTTTTATATCCATTTATTTATTATTCAAATCGAAAAAATAATTATTAAAATTAACAGACAGATTTAATTTAATTGCGTTTCTGAGTAACATGATATAAGATAGAATCTTATAACATGTTAAATATGCCATGTCTTATAACATAAACTGCGAAATTAAATAACGATTTTGATTTCTCTATACTTCTCATTGTTCCGTAAAAGCTTGTTTTAAATAAACCATGAACCATGGAGATAGATTTCCCCTTTAAATCATGTTTCAAACAATTCATGTTTTCAGAAAGTGACTAATTAACGCAAAAAATCTCCCACCAAACTCAGAGATTAAATTTTAATTCACTTTCAAACGATTTTCAAGCTTTTCGTTTGGATAAACCACGGAGTTAGGGAGTAGAACTCCTAGGAAAAAGTTCCGTTTTTCATTAATATCTCGACAACCCCAGGTCTTAGAAACTCGAAACTTGGACAAAATTTATGGGGAGATATTTCAAGGCTATTCACCAAATTTCATTAAATTCGGTTCAGCCGTTTTTCCGTGATGATGAGAAAAACGAAAATTTTGTTTTTTACTAATATCTCGAGAACCACTGGTCGTAGAAACTCAAAACCCGGATATAATTTTAAGTGGGGCTATTTCTGGGCTACCCACAAAATTTCATCAAATTCGGTTCAGCCGTTCTCCCGTGATGGTGTGACAAACAGACAGACAGACAGACAGACAGACAGATTTTCATTTTTATTTATATAGATTCTATCGTACAACTATATAAAAATACTGGTTAATTATACTCATAATTAAGGAATCCTTAATTTAAAAATAATTAAAAATACATATACTCAATACTACGCCTTCATGTTGTGTCAATATCTTTCAATTTATTTTTATCTCCATATATTCTGTATTCTATCGTACAACTATATAAAAATACTGGTTAATTATACTCATAATTAAGGAATCCTTAATTTAAAAATAATTAAAAATACATATACTCAATACTACGCCTTCATGTTGTGTCAACTAACAATAGCAGCTACTTCTGTAGCAATAGCGACACATAATTCTCAAAGTGTTACAGCATTTTCAAGCGTTTCATTCGTAGAAGTTTTATCTTCTTCTTTTTAACTCCATGGATCAACAGAAGTTTTTATTGATTCTTGCAAAATAAAACTTAAAGGTGCATTTATTTATTTATTTATGTCAGTGGTACATAACGGAACAAGTCCAATTACTATGATCACAGTACACGGTACCATATACATTAAAGTAAAATCCTCAAACATGCATAAAAACAAAAATTCGGGCATAGCAAGCAGATCAATACTATTTGAACATAAATTAAACAAGATATATCAATCATGCATAAAGCATTGATTATGAAACATTTTCCAACCTCAATGCAATTTTATTTAAACATCTCTAAAATGCGATACCTTCCTCGGTAATATTTTTAAAATTATCACAATACTACATTAATTTATTATATTTGAAAACTTAAAACTTCATCGAAAAAAATGAACTCCATTCAAATGACGGCATTAAAATATCAATTGCCTGGTTTAAACATCTCTAAAATGCGATACATTCCTCGGTAATATTTTTAAAATTATCATAATACTACAATAATTTATTATTATTTGAAAACTTCATCGAAAACAAATGAACTTTATTCAAATGACGTCATCGAAATATAACACGCCTGGCTCTCTCTATAAAAGCAGCATTTCATTCATAAGCACTTTTTCATTCATTTCATTCATCACAATACTATAATAATTTATTTTATTTAAAAACTTAAGACCATGGAGGTACAAGTTATTAAACTCTATGTTTAAAACTTAATTGAAAAAATCGTCCTTCTCTCTGTAAAATCAATGAATATTTCATTCACATCAGCTATATTTCAGACTCTATGTGCTAAATAATTTTGCGTTAAAGAAATGCAGCAATTCTTATACAACTCATTCTACATATTTTGCTGTTTGCATTTTTCATAAGTGAAAATTAGGCTTCGTTGTAGAAATAATCAAAGTTGGATGATCATTTAAACTCAAATATATTGTACTTGCGTTATTTCAGTATGTAGATGCACAGGATTTAAGCAAAAATAAAGCGGTTTTAGGACAGATACAACACTCAATATGAATTAAAAAAAACTTTAAAAATCACGATTTTGAGACAAGATGGATGCCATATTTCATTTTAAAGTGGGTCACGTGATCTCTTCATATAATTCTCACGTGATCGCTTCATGTGAGAGGTGTAATTATTATTTTAATTTTTATTTAAAAAACTACTGAATATATTTTGCTGAAATTTTATTATATATTTTATGTTTAAGTTTTCAAATATAATAAATCAATGTAGTATTGTGATAAGTTTTAAAATATTACCGAGGAATGTATTGCATTTTAGACATGTTTAAATAAAATTGCATTGAAGTTGGAAAGTGTTTCATAATCAATGCTTTAAGCATGATTGATCTTTCTTGTTAAACTTATTTTGTATCTTAAAATAGAGTGAATATTTTTTAACAAATATTTATTTGCTTTTTTATACGGATGTGTGACAAATCCAAATATTTTTTAATGTTCATTCATCTGTTTAAGCTTCTGATATCTAAAGTAATCCATATAAAAAAGATCAAATCAAAAATTTACTATACGAAATATTCAGCGTTGTTTCGTCATTCATGAAGCGCCTGGCAGGTTGTGCCGTATCTTCGATCTGTGCGTTGAGTTTCTTGAAGCTTTGATATTAGTTGGCTGGATTGCAGGTGTGCAGATAGAGCCCATAGGGACCACCCACAGTGGGCGGAGCAACGGGATCTTTTTTTCCTGTTGGTCAAGAGAACTGGAGCACAATTCCGAAAAACTATCTTGCAAGGCAGAGTTAGTTTAAGTTATGGGGAAAGTTTGAGGTTTTTTGATCTGCAATTAGTGTGATTATATCAAAGGTCTTTTGCATTGGGTCTACGTCTGCTTTAATTATTTTGGTGATTTGATTTAAGAAGTTCCTGACATCATTGATATTGAAATAATCTTGTATTTCTTTAAAGAATTTAATGAATTCTAGAAAGAGGTTAGGGGTTTGATTTGAAGATTTTGGGGCATCTGAGTGCATGTGGGCCACGTGCTCTTCAGAACTTGGTGTTCTTGTCTCGGCACGCGCCATCGTCACGTTGTCTGTAAGAATTTCGAGGTTTTGTGATTTAGAGAGCTGTGGAAAGTTTTCCATGCTCAGGATTCAATTATCTGATCTATTGGTACGAAGGTTTTGGGGTTTGGTTTTAGGTTCCTGGAACTTGTTACGGTTCCAGGGGTTTTTTGGGGCAGAGCCTAAAGTTGGCGGGGTGGGCCCCACCACAATTAGCACACTTTGCCGGAAGGGCCCTAGGTTTAAGGCATTCGCGAGTTTGTTGGTTTTCTCCGCATTTTAAACACCTGGCGGGAAGCGAGCAATTATCCGAAGAATGGTTATAATTTTGACAATTGTGACACATTTTTACTCCTTTTGATTTGAAGGCTTGCACTACGATTCTCATGTAGAGAATGGAGGTGAAGTTGTAAATTTTCTCCCACCCCTCAGCCGGCTCTAGGCAGACCAAGAAGATGGGGAGAGGTGACCTATCACGACGATTTCTAAGCTGTGAAATCCTAACAATCCTGAATCCTTCACAGGATATAGCCTCTTTAAAAGAGTCTATGCTAGTGTTGGTTGGCAGCACTTTTATCACTACTTTTTTTGGTCTTTCTTTTTTTTAAGCATATGGAGTTAAAGGGATTTTATTCTGAGTCAAGTGAGTCTGTACCATCGAGGTAGTATTATATGGAGAGAGCTTAAGGGTTGCAATCATCGTCAAAGATAAAGGCAGGTGTTGTACGGACGAATTTCCCGAGAACGCGTTTTCTCCCCACTGTAACCCTATACATTTCAATGGCAATTTCACACCGAGAGCGTACTCCAGAAATATAAATGGTAAAATAATGGTTATGTACTGTTGTAATTACGGCTGCAAGTAAAAGCATGTACAAGGAGGGCTTTACTCTTTTCATGGATAACATTTGTTTTCATTATATATCTCACAAATATAGTTAAAAAGTAACTGTGCTAGATTTCAGCGTGGTGCATTTCATTTGGCTGTTAATTTCATTGCTTTTAATGCTGTATAATTAGAAGTTTTGCTTTATTTTTGGTGTTTGTGATATTGCAAAAGACTTATAATGTCATTCTAACACTTTAAAAAACATTTGGAGTACTTTGCTGATAGTTATAGAGTTATTTTCGGTATCCTCGTATGTTTTCCCTTCGAGGTAGAACTTGGCGACTCGCAAGATTGGGTGGCTAGGGAAGAAAAATGGGAGTTTTAATGAGAGTAAAGATGTTGTTGTTGAGACCCAGACCGTCCGACCTACCAGAAAGGTGTAAGGTAACTGTATGGACGGCCGGGAAGTGCCACCCAATTTAGACCGGAACCCAGTGGGGGAGGCATCCACAGGGACCGTACCCTCCTTCCCCTACCACCAACCTCTCGGAAGGACTTACGGACCCACATGTTTAACGCGATCGTACTCCGCATGAACACGGCGGCATTTGTGGTAGCGTGCAAATCTAGCGCGCAAACCACGGGGATACCGCACCCGAGATGGCCAACAGCACGCGGTGTTCCGAGGTGGTCACCCACCAAGTACTAACCGCGCCCGATGCTGCTTGACTTCGGTGATCTAACGAGAACCGGTGTTTTCAGAACGGTACGGCCGTTGGCCCTGAGAGTAAAGCTGTGTCGTATGATAAAATTTTACGTTCATAATAAAATATAATAATAGTTTACATTCATTGAAAATATCAGCTAGATTTTACATCATAACTTTTCGGTGCATTTTATATAAAGATATATGATATATGAGCATGATCTCATTTCTAGTTCAGAGTAAATCGTACTTAATAAGTATTACTAGTTAGCATGGACGCCCATAGGGGATGACAAAGGGGCACTTCAAAATCACAAAGGCGGACATCAAACTAGTCGATGTTGTTAATCTTATCCTTGAATCCCTCCGGATAAATTCCATAGGTGCTGATGCTGGTTAGAATTAATTACATATAAACATCTCGATTAAAACGATTTATTTTACCCCGTTCACAAATTAAAAATCAAAGGATGTATCACCAAACTCCCAGTGTTTTCAAGAAGTATTTTGGTATTACACTCTTGTTTAGTTTGGCGCAGTAGCCCAGTGGTTAGCACGCGGGAATTGCACTCGGTAGGCCTGGGTTCGATTCCCTCCGCTGCTAAAACTGCCGCCGTGTTCACGCGGAGTACGATCACGTTAAACATGTGGGTCAGTAGGTCCTTCCGAGAGGTTGGTGGTAGGGGAAGGAGGGTACGGTCCCTGTGGATGCTTCCCCACTGGGTTCCGGTCTAAATTGGGTGGCTCTTCCCGGCCGTCCAAACAGTTACCGTACACCTTTCTGGTACCGGCCGACCAAATGGCTACTCATGTCCTTGTCGACGAGTCGGTCGGTCTGGGTCTTCAACACCTTTCTGGTAGGTCGGACGGCCTGGGTCTCAACAACACAACTCTTGTTTAGTTCTTGAGAAAGAAATATGCCTTACCCAAAGAAGTATTTGAATCACCGACTTATTGATCATGCGTTAACAACCTATTAAATGAGCAATCTTAACTCTAAAAGAACCTCACATTCTCCTCATCATAATTTAAGTATTAGGCTTCTTGATCTAGAAACAGCTGTACCAATATAAATATTTTTACTTACATCATACATTTTTACTTACATACTTTACATTACAAATTCAGAAGCATTTAATTACAAGAAAGATCAATCATGCTTAAAGCATTGATTATGAAACACTTTCCAACTTCAATGCAATTTTATTTAAAAAAGTCGAAAATGCAATACATTCCTCGGTAATATTTTAAAACTTATCACAATACTACATTGATTTATTATATTTGAAAACTTATACCTTCATTGAAAAAATGAACTTCATTCAAATAACGGCATTGAAATATAAATTGCCTGGTTTAAATATCTCTAAAATGCAATACATTCCACGGTAATATTTTTAAAACTATCATAATACTACGATAATTTATTATATTTGAAAACGTCATCGAAAACAACTGAAATAAATTCAAATGACGTCATAGAAAAAATAACACGCCTGGATCTCTCTATAAAAGCAGGGTTTCATTCATAACTTTCTCCATTTCATTCATCACAATACTATATATATATAATAATTTATTTTATTTAAAAATTAAGACCATGGAGCTACAATTCATAAACTTTATGCTTAAAACTTCATCGAAAAAAATCGTCCTTCTGTTTATAAAATCAATTAATATTTCATTCATATCAGCCATGCAGACTCCATGGACTGAATTATTTTGTGTTAAAGAAATACAGTAATTCTAATACAACTCATTCTACATATTTTGCTGTTTACATTTTACATAGGTGAAAAATAGGCTTACTTGTAGAAATAATCAAATTTGAATGAGAATTTAAACTCAAATATATTGTCATTGTGTTGTTTTAGTATGTAGATGCACAGAATTTAAGCAGAAGTAAAGTAGTTTTAGGACGGATATAAAACTCAATATGAATTAAAAAGAACTTTAAAAAATCACGATTTTGAAACAAGATGGATGCCATATATCATTTTGAAGTGGGTCATGTGATCGTTTCATATCATGGTCACGTGATCGTTTCATATAAGATGTGTAATTATTATTTTAATTTTTATTTAAAAAACTACTGAATATATTTCGCTGAATTTTTTTTTATATATTTTATGGAACAATTTGACTATTACCTAAAATTTTCGAAGCAATTTGTGAATTTTAAATGCGCTTAAAAAATGTTTGAAAAATTAGGTCCCATAGGGCTCAATGTATTTCATTTTTTCAACCCGGGTTCAATCCAAAACTAATTGGGTGATATTATTCATTTATATTCCCATAGGTCCTACAGACCGTCTGAACAACATGCTAAAATTTCATTTTGATTAAGTCATTTTTACGGCAGTTATCGTGCTAACGGACAGACAGACAGACAGAATGAACAAAGTCATAAACACTTTTCAACTTTGTTGTAAAGTGTTAAAAAATTAACTCTATTTAAAAATCATTAAAACTTAATTCTGCACATAGCTTTAATTACAATTTTGGTCCTGATGCTTCAGTTGTTTTTAAAATTTTTAGAAATAATTTTGGATAGATTGATTTGCAATTTTTCCTATAAGTTTTTAATATTTAATATGTACAACATTTGATATTTTTATGCCACATTGAGTTAGCCCACTGTAATTGTGTTTACGGGGTCTATATTGTGTGGGTCTATTTAATTCTGGATGCAAATTTCACAATATGTATTTAAAGCGTTTTTCAAACGAATTATTAGCAACCAAATCTCTGAAACTATTATAATTAAATGCAATTTTTGTATTTTGTGCCATAATATTTTATAATCTTATTTATTTCCTATATATACTTTATAGAAAAACATTTTAAAACTATTTCCACATTCTATATCGATTAAACATGCAAAAACCTTCCGAACACGTTTTGACAATTTAAGAATCGTGGCTATTTCAATAGAGCCCCTATTTATGAATTTAGACATCATTTTGTATTTTATTCTGAAATGTCATTTTATAAACAAAAAATATATAAATAAAGTCAAATATTTCATTATTGCAAATATTACATTATTTTATATTTGACAGTACGCATACAATATATTAAAATAAATTAGATGTAAAAATGACTCAGTCGTATTACGCCTCAAAGCATATATGGATACTGCTAACTCAACTTTCAAAAATAAAAGTGGAGAATTCTACATTTTACGCAAGCATGCATACAATTTTTCCATATACTTTTTAATTATTTTTAAATATATTATGCATATTCTTCAATTTGTATACTTGTAATCTATTTCATATCATATTTTATTTGCAATTGCTTTGTAGTTCAATTTGTTTTACGAAATTGATTTTATTAACAAAATTATTCTTTAGTAATAAAATGTTTTGGTAATAAAATATTCTAATCCTATTTCGTATTTTTCTTCATACATATTCTTTAAAATCCTGTAACGTAAAACACGTATAACAACTTCCCGTTCCCCCTCATCCTCTAGAAGTTAAAAAAAAAAACAGAAGGTACACGACACAGTTTAGGCGATAAATCGCCAAATCATGAATGGCCTTTTCCTCCTCAACCACTAGCACCTGCTCTATGTTTGACCATGTTTCTAACATGGAGCAGATTGGACCGCGCTCTCTCCATATATACTAACTCGTTGGTCTGTACGCTCCTGTAATCCTCAACGGATTCAAGAGTAAACCTAATCACCCTCCCCATCAGCAGTCCTTCAATTTTAGTGCCAAAAGTTTTGTTTAATTCTTCTATGAGGGCTCCCCAATTACTTGAGGAGTCAACATAGAAGGAAGACATTTTGGGATTAGGTTTTGGGTCACTATTTCCATTCTCTTCTTCCTGATTATCAAGCGGCATGAATTTATTTTTAAGTAGAGGGAAGTCCTTACTAGATGCAGCCTCTCGTGGCATGGCCTCAGCTAATTCAGCAGCCGTAATCTCGTCATTAGGCCTTCTGCGCGGGAGCTCAAAATTTAGTTTGGAAGATTTCGCGATTTTGGTTTTGTATTGACTATACAAAAACTCCTCAGATAAGTTATTCCATGTTTTGATGACATAAGCCGTAGCCTGATAGAATTTCCTAACCAAGAGGTTTTCAGGAGTAGGGGTATCCGCTAGTAAGATAGCATCAGAAGTCATGCTTATCAATATCTCTTTGATGAGTGCCGCCTTGTCGATGTTCTTGGCTTCCTCGATGGCGATTTCGCCATCCAGGTGTCTCTTGGCCCAGTCATAGATCTCACAGTGTCTGTTGATATCGAAGGCTTCATTTTTGGGTGTCTCAGGGGTATATCCCACTCTTGCTTCGCATCTGGCAACGAAGGATGTGAAATACTCAGGAGTCTTGTGCGCCTGTCGCACCAGCTTCTCAGCACGTGCTGCTCCGTCCAAGTCTTTTCTTTTTTTCTTTTCCTCCTCATCGATCTCCATGGCATCTGTCCAGCTGAGAGTCTCTTTTTCCTTGTCCTTCCTGTGCCTTTCGAAAAGATTTTTTCCTTACTCTTGGTCTGTCTGCCTTTCACGTCCTCCTCTTTGACTTGGGATATCTCCTTACTGTCGTTGGCTTTCTTGTCTTTAGGCCTAGACATCTCGGCTATCTCCTGTCGTCCCTCAGTTTGTACACTTTCCTTTGAAATCCAATTATATTCCTCTAGTTTCTCCTATACCTCCTCCTCTGTTTTTCCAAAGCTCTTAACAAATAAATCTCTAATAAGCAGTATTTTCTCTTTTTCCTCCGGCGAAAACATCTTGATTAGCTTAGCCCGATATATTCTACCAAAACTTGGTACAATTATACCCAGGCTAGCACTAAAAGTCACCACGTGCAATAGGATACGAAATATTGATTTAGCAGTAAAAACATGATCTACGATGCTATTGGCTGTTGCGTTGCCGTCAACCGTGCGGTACGCGTTGAATTCGGTTTCATTTCGAATTTAGCGTTGCGGCCTGCGTTCACCGCGGAAGAGAACTTCCCCCCACTTTTTCATCGTAGAGCGCATGCGTGAACTCAACCGTCCTCTGCGGTGCGTTGCGTTGCGGTGAGTGGGAAGGCACCAAACCTGCGATACCTGCCAAACTTGCGATAAAGTCTCTATAATGTATCTATCATGGTATATTATAGACACTTTACCTGCGATATTCAGAGCCATCTGTCGGAAAAAGGTAACTTTCTGGATCGGTTTATCGCCGCCTTAAAGCGGGTAGCAGTTACAAGGGGGACGGGAATAACTCTCTAATAATTATTTTCAAGCATTTCATCTATAGGAGTTTTATCTCCTTTTGTATAACTTCATGATGTAACTGAAAGTTGCAGATTTACACTTCGCGAGTGGGGGTGAAAGAGTTCGCGAAGCGAGATCTAGTGGCTGAGAGCATGAACGAACAGAGGACGGAGCACCAACGGCAGTATTACGTTTGCGTAATATACTCCTATTTTTAAATATTGCAACATCATTAAGGAATCATCAGAATTGAAGGAAATTTATCCCACAAACGACGTGTATTGATACAAGTAAACGATTAAATTTACAATGTATATATATGTGTGTGTGTGTGTGTGTCTAAAATTAGTATTTGGTGAAGCCACCACTCGCTTCACTCGTAAGTGCTTCTATACGACGTGGGATCTAATTAAACAGAATTTGAGTTTGTACCTGAGGAAGAGCATTCCAGATTGCTTCTGTCCAAACCCAAAGTTCAGCTGTATTAGCCACAGGACGAGCATCACGAACAAGACGCCGACCGACGAAATTCCAAACACGTTCAATAGAAGACATATCAGGTGAATAGGCAGGCCAAGGAAGAAGCTGTATCTGTTGTGTTGAAAAGTCTTGAACGTTCCTAGCAACATGTGGACGGGCATTGTACTGTTGAAATACAGATCCAGGAATGCGTTGAAGGAAGGTACGTCTTCAGGCTCCAGAACTCCTCTGATGTACCGGTTGCTGTTGAAGTTATCTACAATTCTTAGCGGCTGAGAGCGTTCAAGATACCTAATGCGCCTCAGACCATCATGCTTGGCGTTTGTCCAGTATGACGTTAGAATGTTAGATAACGTACTCCGGAAGGTGTTGTTCACCGCTATAGCATCTAACGTGAATGCGGCCATCACTGTACCTCAAATTAAAGCGGGATTAATCGAAAACGAGAATTTGTTGCCAATCGGCACGCCAGTGACTATGTTGATGAGCCCATTTGTAGCCGTAGGCGTCGATGGTTTTGCGTCAGGGAATCCCGTACAAAGGAATTTCTGCACGCAGTCCACGGTGCAACAGAGGTCGACGAATTGTTGGAGCAGACAATGACACACCTGTAGCAATGCTCCAACTTTCTGCCAACTGTCGAGACAAAGCTGTACGGTCCATCAGTGCCGTGCGGATGAGGTGTCTATCATCCCGTGCTGACGTAACATTTCGTCGTCCACTACCGAATTTGTGACTAGTCCGGTTCTCTTCAGTCCACTGTTTCCACACACGCATCATTGTCGTGGCATTACGCTCCATACGATCTGCTATTACACGATAAGAAAAACGCTCTTCACTAAGGTCGATAAGAAAAACGCCCTTCACTAAGGTCGATAAGAAAAACGCCCTTCACTAAGGTCGATCATTCGTCGTCCGTTCAAACTCTAACTTGCCCTCTGTCGTCGTAGAGGCATAGTGACTCCTCATTAAGCGTTTACCGCTGGCAGACAACCATCGACTATTTTCAACGTCCCGTTACAGCTCTATATTTATACATTTAAAACAGCAATTTAGAGGGGCGCTGCTCAGCCCACGCATACGCGGTGACTCTGAAATTCTAATCATTTGCATAGAACACCCTGATTTGCATTTGCTGTAAGTTTCAGCTCAATCGCGTGATTCCTTCAAGGTGTTGCAATTTTTACAAACATGAGTTTAGGTGGGACTACAGAGGCTGTTCGCACATTTTTTAGACGATTTTGGTAAGCGGTAATAAAAAATCGTTTGCTGCAAAAGAAATAATTCCAATTGTACTATGTTTTTAAAAGTCAAAATTATCGTCTGCGGCTTGAAAGTTTTGTTTTTATTCAAAAATGGCGTTTTTAACAAAACAGTGGTTCGAAGGCTACATTTATGCTCTTTCCGAAGAGAAATATGCATACTCTGTTATCCAAAAACGATGTGAGAGTCATGGTTTTGTGATATCTAAAGCGTCGATAGGTAATATCGTCAACAGGAAAGGAAAAAAACGTCAAATTGGAGCCTCAAGTGGGACAAAAATTCCAAACAAGTATCCAAGGAAAAAACGGACATCTTCGACTATTGCAAAGGTACGTTGTTTAATGTTAATAGAAAATCCCCCTAGTCAAAGGACAGTTGCAAAATCATTAAAATGCTCGGCACTGTAAACAAAATGATAAACGTTGATTTAAATCTTAAGAAAGCGAAAAAACGCAATGTGCATCGTCTTCTTCCAAATCATATCGCTGAACGCAGGACACGCTGCAGAATTCTATATGAGAAACACTTATCCAAAGAAAAATGGAAAACAATTGTCACAATAGATGAATCATGGGTGTATTTAAATGATTGCAACAAAAAAAGAGCCATTTATTATCATAAAAGGGGAGAAAAAAATTTAAGTACATGGTTCAAAGAATCGAAAGAAAGTTTTTCTAAGGGATTCATGATTGTTGCTGGTTTTTCTTATAATGGCAAGTTAAAAATAAAGAGAGTGGGAAAAAATGTCAAGATTAACTCCAAATACTATCAGGAACATATTTTATCGCCAATTTTTCTGAATGAAATACCATCGCTTTACCCACAGTGCCATCAATCTGTGAGACTCCATCAGGACAAAGCTAGCAGTCACACATCAAAATCCACTGTAAATTTCCTAAAAGAAATGGAACAAAAAACTGGTATCAAGGCCATACCCTTCACTGATATCCCTACTAAATCTCCCGATGTATCACCTATGGATTTTTGTGCTTTCGGACTTTTAAAATCTGCATTATCCAAACGTCGTCCCAAAACTCTTACAGGACTCTGGAAAGCTATTCAGGAGGAATGGGATAGAATACCTCTTCTGACACTTCAAAAGGCATTATTATCCTGGAAATTGCGGTGTCGAAAGATAGTTCAGAATAAGGGATGTCAAATAGAACATTTAAAACACAAGAATTTTATGTAATTTAGTTTTGTGAATACAATATGCATCGCCTAAAAAATGTGTCAACAGCCTCTGTAGAGCTCCTGTGTATACAGGCAGGCTCATAAAAGCCATATTGTTGCCCAAAGATCGAGCATACCCGAGCATAGGAGAAACGTGAAACGCGTCCTCATTTAACGAATTTCTGGCGACCGTTGGCAAAAATCGTTCTCTGATATTTCAAAATTTCCGGTGGTTCGCTCTTTGTTGTTAGCTTTGCACTTTCATTTTGTCCGAAAAATTATTTTATAGCTTGTATTTCTCCAGAAACATTCATGTTGTTGGGTTGCTTTAGAATTTATGTAATTTAGGGGTTTGAAAATTTCACTTTTACTTCTTTTTCCCTGGCTCAATATTCTCAATTTGGTAATATTTAAATAATATTTATTGGTTTTTTCATTTATTCTTTAATTAGAATGTTTTTAATCTTCTAAATTAATTTTCTTTATAATATTAATTAAAAATGTTCCATTCCCTAGATAAATATTACTTTTGATTTGTAATTTATGAAAATTATTTATTTATTTGATTTCCCTTAAAATTCCCTTTAATTTGATGTCTCATTTTCCCATTTTGGTTAGAAATTCCGTTTGTTCTACAGTTTCAAGTTATTTCCATGTTTCAGTGCATTTCAAAAATTTCAGTTGCAGCCATTTTCGGAATCCTGTTTTGCGGGCTTTTTACCGTGATTGATGAGCCACCTAAGCGTTTTTCGTGCCTCTTTGGAATTCGTGAATTATTTTAATTGGTTCGCGTTTTTACGGATCGTCTGCTCTCGGAATTTTGAGTTTTATTTTAGCAATTCTAATTTCAGTAAGCGGATTTTAATTGCTGCCGTTTGTCTAAACTCCTCCCTTTTTTCCGCACGTATAAATGCGCGGGCAGAATTTTTCAGTTTCAGTTTTTTGTTGAAATCCCAAGTTTACGTTTTGCGCAAGAAGCGCGTAGTTGATTTTTCGTATGGAGCTTATGTTCCACGCGAGGATTCCTATGGAACGTTAAGTTCCTCGCGTTACTTTTTTAACACTTGTTGTTTTAATTTAAATGATGGTTTTTCGAGCTTTTATCGCGTAATTCCCGAAGTGACTCACGGAAAGATGTGTTGTGAGAATTTATTACGTGTGCCACGAGAAAGAAGCGTCTCAAGAAAGTTCGTCCGGTAGTGTTAAGAAGATGCGAGTGTACCAGAAGTGGCTGTTAGGTCCGATCTCCTGTAGTTTTATTCCTTTTCAAGAAAAATGCTGAATCCTCTCCTGATTAAAGTTTGTTGATCTCCAGTAAACCAGTTTACCAAAATTTGTCTCCAACCTGTGCAGCTCTAATTATTGGAACTTTTCCCCCTGTCTGATGACCCAGCTGGTGAATTTTGCTGTTTTATTTAAACTCCTAATTTCTTAAATTTTCAATATTTGAAATGTATTTAATCAAATTTTATTCTGTAAATTTAAAATTCTAAAACTTCATTCTGAGAGCAAATTTCTAAACCTTCATAAATTTATAAGAGCCTGGGAAAATTCTAAAATTCTTTTAAATTTAATATTTTTGTTAATAATTTTCTGATGGAATTTAAATAGTTTTTTTTTTTTTTTTTTGAGTAAAGTTTTTATGCTAATTCCTTATTTCTAACTAAGCTGATAAAATTCTAATGTCTGTATAAAATTCTAATGTTAATTCTTCCTGAGTTGCCTGCCTGTGAGCAGAGTTTTTGTATTTGTTAATTGGAATTAATTTGAAGTTACAATTTAATAAACTAATTTTCTTTAAACTAATTATTATGTCTTCCTTTATCTCTTTTAAACACAGCAGGTTTTATTCTATCACTGTCAAACACAACAATGTCGATCACGTTATTTTTCTTAGGCATTAAAGCAATGTTTTAACAACGCAAATTGAGATCTTGATGAAAGTTAAAGGGAATGTTTGTTTTCAGAAATTATTTAGCATATATCTTTTTCAATTGAAGTCGGATAAAATATATAAATTAGAGTCTAACATTCTAAGCTATTCAAAATTTCAATTACTTACTTTAAAAAAATTACCCAGAGTGCCTTGAGATTACTCAGTCTTTCATCGCCAAACTTAAAGATCGCCAACTTCTGACGTTGAGGGTTGCCAGTCAGCCTCTTCGGCAACAATATCCCATTTCTTTCTTTATTTTTCATTTCTGGTGAATCTAACCATCCTTAAACAATTTCTTGAATGGTTTGGACAGTTTATGGGCTAACATCCACCCATATTCAGAATCTTTAATATCAAACTACTGCATTCCTCAAGCGGCTGCCACGGTACGAAATAGGGAAATGGAAAACAATACAACAATATGGCTGATGCGTCAGCTCGTATATTTAGGAGTCTTAGGTGGGACTAAAGATCTCGCGAAGCGAACTGAGTGACAGAGAAGAGGAGGTAGAGGCAGGGGGCACGAGGGTGGTCATGTGCGCTGGCCGGCGAAAAATCTGACGTAATGAGCTTAGCGAGCGCCAGCGAATAGGGGACGAAGCCCCCCCCCCCCGACATGTGAAACGAGTTAAGGGGGTTCGTTTTGTCATCGAGCCCACTATTTCTTCAAAATAATATTCAACGTTTCCTTATTTAAATTATCTCTGAAAAATCAATATAAAATAAATTGAAATTTCATCTGTTTGTCTCATCATCACAGAACCACGGCTGTACCGAATTTTAAGAAATTTTATTGGGCAGCCTTGGTTCCATATTAGATCCCACTACGATCACTCTACGATCACTTTATGACTTAAAGCGTAGACTCACGGATCTTTCCTTACAAAGTTATTGGTAAGGACTTTTGAAGGAACTGCATGTATTCCGTATGAAAGAACGGGCATACTGCTAGTTATACAAATATATTTTAAACATAATTTTCTTTAAGCATAATTTTCTGTAATTCCGAAACTTCTATGAATGTCAACGAATGTGCACTGAACGGGGTTCGTTTTAAAAATACATTTATGCTTTTGTAGCTTGTAAAACACTTACCCGGGGGAACCATTATTGTCATGTTTTCGAAGGCAAAGGATTTATTTCCTAACGAGCGTATTCTTCTTATCGCCCTTGTTTTGAAATCAATGAAAATGGAACGAGAAGGTCGCCATTTCAGAAATGGGTGAATGAAAGAACAAATAAATATCAGTCACTCGATATTCTCATACATTCTTAGACAATGAGGCTTTTAATGTTAAAAATCCCAAATGATATTTTTCCTGCAACACATGGTGATGTATATAGGGAAAGTATTGGAATCGTGTCGAAAATCGCAGTTAAGTTTTCGACGGATCTACGCGTTTTGTGACTTCTAGAACATAAAAATATATTTTTAGCGTGATGTCTGTGTACGTGTGTGTGTGTGTCTGTATGTGTGTGCGCGCGTGTATCAACAGTATCAAGATATGAGCAGCTGATTGTGTCAAGGTATTAAGGTATGAACAGCTGATTGAGTGGCCGGAAGTGTGAGCGCGTGTGTGTATGTGTGTTTACTCTAACTCAAAAGCTAATGGATCAAATTTCATAAAATTTATCTGTCGATCGGTCACTCGTGGGTTTAAAAAAAAAAAAAAAAAAAAAAATCTGCCTCTTTTTTGCGAAATGGTCCGCAAAAATCATCAAGATTTAAAATAAAATACTACAATTGTATCAATTAAATGTTTGATTTATGAGTAATTTTTGACGGCGAAGAGAATAACACCAACCCTATTATTCCAAGACCAGCTGATTTCCAGATATTTAATTTTTTTCTCACTTTGCTACGCCGGTTTCCAAAATACGCTCAGTTACCGAATGAAAACGAAAACTGAATTAAAAACGAAATCCAGCGTAGTTTCAAATAATTATGCGTGCTATTTAGTGCGATAAAACCCAATTTAATGAATTATTAATGGAATAAAGAGAAAACAAAATTAAGTCTGTAGGGAAAGTCATGTGCTGCTCACATCAGACTTTCCCCCCTTGAAATTATATTAACTCCGAGCAGTTATGTTTTACTGGTGCAATATTAACTGATGAAGTATAAATCTATTTATTTCTACTTTAAAAAGTTTTAATATATCCTATTTCAATATGCAGCATTCAGAAAATTCAGGGGGGGGGGGGGAAGTGATGTGGGCAGCACCTGACTTTCCCTATATAGACTCAAAATCATTTTATCTCTCTCTCTCTTCTTTTTTTTTTCCATAATTCATCAAATTGAGTTTAATTGCAAAAAATAACACGGATAATTATTTAAAATTTCACTGAATTTGCAGTTTGGGATTATTACTTTCCTTATATACGTAGTATAATGTATAAGGAAAGTATTGTGACGGGGTCGAAAATTTGAATTCGAGTTTTTGACGGGAGAGCACGTTTCAAGCATCCCTGATCATGAATCGAACATTTTTGAGGTGATGGCTGTCTGTGTGTGTGTCAGTGAGTCTGTGGAGACTATATTTCACGAACGAATGGAGCGATTTGAATGAAATTTGATACAAAAATTACAATCCGTGAATACTGGAAGTCTATTGTTTTTAAACACAATCGAATGTTCAGAACTAAACCTAAATTTTCGAGCGAAATTTTGAGAAAATCATCAAAAAATCAAAACCTTTAATAAAATTACGCAAATAGACATTTCTTATGTAATTTTTCCTTAGAAAACTATTTACGTAAAATTTAGAGCGCTAGCATAAACAGTTCTCGAAATATTGCACATTTTTCAAATAAATTTATCAAAAAATTCCATAAATTAAAAAAAATATATTAACTGTTGAGAAACATGTTCACTTTTCATATATAATATCATGCGATAAATTTGGTGACATCATTCTCGGGGGTGTTACGTAAATGATACTATAATTGCGCAAATATTTAGCCTTCTAGGTTAACCGTAGATAGGTCAACGAGAAGGGGGAGGGATCTGAATTCCTGAAAGGCTTTTTGAAAACCATACTCCTCCCCGCCAACTGGGGAAAGGAATCGAAAATTCGGCTTCGTTAAGTTCTTTCCTTTGGTTAATATTATAAGTTAGCAAATACTCGGTGTTCTAAGTTATTGGGAGGGGGGGGGGGGGGCTTCTAGAGAGTTTGGAATGCTAAAAATAGAAAAATAGTATTATATAGATGCAATCGAAGAAACCAGAAATGCTAACTTCGTATGAAAACGATTGTCAAAGAACGGCAGAGGGAAACAATCTGAGAATACGTCAATCCACAACAAAGTTATGTTGCCCCCATTCCACAAACTTGGGAAATGCAATCTTTTTATCATATCTGCTGCTTATTATCAAGAATAGCAGATGTCCGATACGAAGTTTTGAGTGTTTAGTTACTCACCATAAGTTAAACATCTGCCTCTCCCTGACTCTCGCATTTGGTTAAAACCGCTAATTCCCTTTCATGTGAAGTTCTGCAGTTCTGTTAAATTTTAAGAAAAAAGGAGTAAATTGCAAAGAATACGAGATTGATATTTGAAGTTTTTGGCGACTTTAAATATTTCAGATAGATTCCTGCGAAGAAAATCTATGCCGCCACGAACAAAGGCAATTTGTATCACGACTATTTTTAACAACAATGATTGAAACTATTAAAAAAAATATAAAATTTTGAATCAATTTCGAAGTTTTCGCTCGAATTAAAAAAAAAAAAAAATCTATCTAGTTCTAGATTTTTTGATAACAAAGTCGGATATAAAGTTTCTTGAAAATCCGTTAATATTTGAGGCAGCTACGAAGTAACACAAGAAATTGACCGCACACATCAGACAGACAGACGGACATCACTCCAAAAATAGTCAAAACGTGTTCATGAGGTCTTGAAACATATATTGGCATCCAAATCTCGAATTCGAAAATTCTTTAAAAACAATACTTTCTCTATACTACGTATATTACATATGAGAAAGTAAAAATCGGCATTGGTAGTGGAATAATCAAATTTTATGGATCTGTCCAATTTTTCTTCAAATGAAATAACATTTTAGGGTGCATTTTCTTACTCTTCATCAATTTCTAGGCAAAAACACAGTTTTTATAATGAATTAATGGATCGTTTTTGAACGTGTCTTAGCTATGCACATGTGCTGGATAAACTCATGTATTACCAATTTTTGTAATGTAAACTCTTAAGAAGATACTATAATTCAACGTCCAATTAAAATGATATGAATGTTTGAAAAAAAAAGTAAATAAAATTTAAGGTGGTTTGCGATTAAATTGTTAGAAATATCAAAACATTTGAAAAAAAAAAAAAATAAATAAATAAAGCAACTTCTTTACTATATCATTCTTAATTTTGTAGTGCAGTGTGTAAAAAAGCATTTGCACAAACTTGCGTTATAATTTTTATAAGAACGGAAAAGAAATATAACACTTGAATGTTATTTTTACTTTCTGATACTGGCATAGAGAAAGTATTGTTTTTACGAAAATTTTCGATTGCGAAATTTTGATGCCAATATATGTTTTAAGACCTCTTGAACATGCTTTAATTGTTATTGGAGTGATGTCTGTCTGTCTGTCTGCTTGTATGTCTGCGGTCCATTTCTTGTGTACAGGATAGCGGCTACAAACATTAATGGATTTTCACGAAACTTTATATTCGGTTTTGTATAAAAAAAATCTAGAGCTAGATAGATTTGTTTAAAATTCGAGCGAAAACTTCGAAATATATTTGAAATTTTATATTTTTTTAACATAGAAGCAATAGGACAACATGTGTCGTAATTATGCACAAAAGGGTTTATTTAGGGCTCAATAATCACGAGACTTTATAGTTTCAATTATTGTTGTGAAAAATAGCAGCGATACAATTTTTTTGTTCATTAGCCCCCTTCAAGGGGCAAGTTACCGCCCCCCGGGGGGGGGGAGGGGGGTACATTGTCAAGTATAGTATCAATCGAAATATTTTTTCAAGCCCTTTAAAGTGAAGTGTGACACGTTATAATTGTAATTAATTGGATCCATGACACTGATTTTTCCAAAATTTTACTTGTAAAATTTAGAAAAATAAAGTTATCAAAAACGGATTCTGGTATGAGAAAGTCAAGTTGAGCCACATTTCAATTATTATTATTTATTTTTATTTTTTTATTTTTATTTTTTTTGCTTACACTGAATAATGTTAAAGCTTTAAAGAAATTGAAATGTTTCCATATAATTTTACGAAACGGTAGAAATAAAATTTTGAGAGAATAAAAAAAAAAATATTTGCACAGATGGTTTTAAGACTGGATTACGCAGATTATATTTCACAAGCCAGGCAGGAAATAAAATATCTCAGTTATTAAAGTTCTACGCTATAAGGTAATTCAATGACTATTTACTAATCCAGTGTTTTTTTTTTTTACTTGGAACCTTTTTGGGATTTAATTTGATGGCAGAACCCCAAAATGAGAAAAAGTTCATTGTGGTCCAAATTTTGCATTTAAAATTCTACGCGTTTCCCCCTTCCCCCCACACACAAATTTTAAGATAATTTACACGAAATCTGCACGCCCTGGATCCCCTGGCATAGTGTCACGGAACCCCAGGGATCTGCGGAACACACTCCGAGAAACGATGCATTAATCGATGTAACCATGTGACCACGTGAGTGAAAATGTGGACGTTTGTTCGCTACACATTTTAAAAACGCAATACCTATGCTATTCAATATTAATAAAGGAGTTAAATGTTTTACAATATAGATTGGTCGTTATAACAATACATAGGTCATCGGACTCACTAAAGATTTTGACTTCAGGTTGGTCTGAAAATTTTCATAACTGTGCAAAATAAGTGTGCAAAAATTATAAAAAATCTTAATACTTCCGTTGAAAATAAAGTGCACACATCACTTACTACCGTATGAAGGCTACTTCATAAATTTCTTGTATTGATTTTATTTTTAGCAGCAGTTTTTGAGCGTAATTTGATTCACAGCAAGTTCAAACCATTTTTTTTTACGCTATTAATTATTATACGCTGTTAATACAGGAATTAATTTTTATTTTTTCCAAAAATGTAAGACGACGAAAATTTCAAATTTCGAATCATTTGTGTTCTGATCATGCTAAATACAGATATTTATATTTAGTTTTAGCCTTTTTACATAATATTTCCATGCATAAAATTTCAAACATTCTTTATTGAGTTATCGTCCCCCCCCCCGCAAAGAGGGAGGGAGAGGGGGAGAGGGAGATAGAGAAAAAAGAGAGAGGGGGAGATAGAGAAAAAGAGGGAGAGAGAGATAGAGAAAAAGAGGAAGAGGGAGATAGAGAAAAAGAGGGAGAGGGAGATAAAGAAAAAGAGGGAGAGAGGGGGTTCTTACATTTTTCTTATAATTAAAATCTAGAATTCGAACAAATTTTCGGGAAAACAATACTAACAGTATGGGGGAAGCAAACATTTTATCTTATGCTTTCTTGACACTTTGGTAAATAGAAGCAGATTAAATTAGGTCTGAAGAGAATGCTGTGTTGAAGATATTTTTAACAATATGACTTCAAAATTTATCTTGTGTATTTCCTACAAGTTCATTGTATCTGGGCTCTGTTGGAACTCAAGCAGGATATCCGGAAATAGATTTTCCAGAAAACTGCGAATGTGTTATCAAACTTTCTTCACTCTTACTTCTCATGGAGCTTCAAAACATGGAGTTGCATTTGTATTCAATAATTAACGGGCGTGTGTCTCAACTCGACTTTCTTATACCATAATTCTGTTTAAGTAGCTCGTGGGTTTCCCCCCCCCCCCCAATTTTACAAGTAAAATTTTGAGAAATTGGTGTCGTTAATCCAAATGAATACAATTATAGCGTGTTTATCCTTCCCTTTAAAAGACTTGAAAAATAAATCTTTCGATTGATATCATACTTAACAATGTACCCCCCACCCTTCCCTGGGTGTAATTTACACCCCCAAAGGGGGGCTAATAACGTCACGGACAAAAAAATTTGTATTGCGGCTATTTTTTACAACAATGATTGAAGTTATGAAATCTCGTGATCATCATAAATAAACCTTTTTATGCATGGTTATGTCCCATTTTGTCCTATGCTGCTATATTTAAAAAATATTTAAAATTTCGAATCCATTTCGAAGTTTTCTCTCGAATGTTATTAAAAGTAAAAATCTATCTGGTTCTATCTTTTTTAACACTTTACAACAAAGTTGAAAAGTGTTTATGACTTTGTTCATTCTGTCTGTCTGTCTGTCTGTCTGTCCGTTAGCACGATAACTGCCGTGAAAATGACTTAATCAAAATGAAATTTTAGTATGTTGTTCAGACGGTCTGTAGGACCTATGGGAATATAAATGAATAATATCACCCAATTACTTTTAGATTGAACCCGGGTTGAAAAAATGAAATACATTGAGCCCTATGGGACCTAATTTTTCAAACATTTGTTAAGTGGATTTAAAATTCACAAATTGCTTCGAAATTTTTAGGTAATATTCAAATTGTTCCATAAAATATATAAAAAAAAAATTCAGCGAAATATATTCAGTAGTTTTTTAAATAAAAATTAAAATAATAATAACACCTCTTATATGAAATGATCACGTGACCATGATATGAAAGTATCACGTGATACACTTCAAAATGATATATGGCATCCATCTTGTCTCAAAGTCGTGATTTTTAAAGTTCTTTTTATTTCATATTGAGTGTTGTATCCGTCCGAAAACTTCTTTATTTTGGTTTAAATTCTGTGCATCTACATACTAAATCAACGCAATTACAATATAAATGAGTTTAAATGCTCATCCAAATTTGATTATTTCTACAACGAAGCCTATTTTTCACTTATGTAAAATGTAAACAGCAAAATATGTAGGATGAGTTGTATAGAAATTGCTGTATTTTTTTAACGCAAAAGAATTTAGGTCATGGAGTCTGCATAGCTGATATGAAAGAAATATTCATTGACTTTACCTAGAGAAAGACGATTTTTTGCGATGAAATTTTAAGCATAGAGTTAAATTACTTGTAGCTCCATGGTCTTAATTTTTAAATAAAATAAATTATTATAGTATTGTGATGAATGACATGAATGGGAAATTATTTATGAATGAAATGCTGCTTTTTTAGAGAGAGCCAGGCGTGTTATTTTTTCTATGACGTCATTTGAATGAATTTCAGTTGTTTTCGATGAAGTTTTTAAATATAATAAATTATCGTGGTATTATGATAATTCTACAATTATTATCGAGTAATATATCACATTTCAGAGATGTTTAAACCAGGCAATTTATATTTCAATGCCGTCATTTGAATGAAGTTCATTTTTTTCGATGAAGGTTTAAGTTTTCAAATATAATAAATCAATGCAGTATTGTGAGAAGTTTAAAAATATTACCGAGGAATGTATTGCATTTTAGACATGTTTAAATAAAATTGCATTGTTGTTGGAAAGTGTTTCGTAATCAATGCTTTAAGCATGATTGATCTTTCTTGTTTTATAATAAAGCCGGATATAAAGTTTCGTGAAAAATTCTTTAATATGTGTGGCTGCAATCGTGTACACTAAAAATCGATCACAGACATCAAACAGACAGACATCAGTCCAGAAATAGTCAAAACGTATTCGGGAGTTTCTAAAATATATATTGGCATCAAAATCTCAAAATCTAAAATAACAATACTTTCTCAATACGACGGATGAGAAAGTAAAAATGACTCGATAATTTGATCTCAGGGGGCGAGGGTTACGACGAACTGGTGTGTATGTGTGTGTGTGTGTGTGTGTGTGTGTGTGTGTGTGTGTGTGTGTTGAATTTCGTATTCCAATATGGACCACGGGGAACTAATGTATTTTTATCACATCTCCATGCTTATATCAATGGCTTGAAATGGGATGACCGGTTCAGGCGGGATAGAACTTCATTTTCTTAGACAGACCTTCATTTTTTTATGTATGACATATGATATTCATAATAGCCTTCCTCGTCAATTAACATTTCACGCAATAACTAAGTGTGCTTCTGAAATAAAATAAGCTTAAAACGGGCGGCGAAGTGATATTTTTGGCAACAAATTATTAATAACCCTGTCACAATAACAAAGGAGTCTTGTATTACAAGCCGAAGTTTTTCTGAAAATAAACATCTTCAGTGGTTTCTTCTTGCACACATTAAAAGAGAAAATATGATATGACCTGCACTAACTACATGACTTTGTCTATTGATAAGCAAATTCGATTTTGCTGTTCATGTTTTTCGAAATACGCGCTGTGAAAATTTATATAAACAATTCATTTTCAAATTACATCAGATTTGTAAGTTTCCAATTGTTGGATTGGGGCGTTTTTATTGATGCCAGTTGATAAAATAAATTCGTCTAAATTTCATAAACGAGAATGTTCTGGAGATTGGATTATCCTGTCATTAAAACTGAATAAATTCATATTCTTGTAAGAAAAGTAACACATAAAAAGCATTAGCTGAATATAGTTAAAACATTAGATGCTTACTTATACTATGTATGGGGCCATTCCATGTTTGAAATCAACAAATAAGATGTACATTTTCAACCTCAAATCTTTTAATTTTTTAAAAATTAGTATGGTGGTTGAAGGCGTTTAACAAAACATAAATATCAAATAAGTCTTGTTATTTTGAAACTAGAATCTATTATTATTATTATTATTATCTATCTATTATTATATATACTAATTGCCAAGTGTCCGTCTGTCTGTCTGTCACGCCTTTTTTAGGCACTTCCCGAATAGATAGAGACTTGCAATTTGGTACACGGCTCGGTCGTTCAATAAAACCCCCTGGAAAAATCAAATTTTTCGAAAACGTTCTATAGAGGGGGTGCCCCACACCAAAACGTTCGAAAAGTGAAATGACAGGAAAGCATGCTTTGCGATGAGATAGAGACTTCAAATTTGGTGTATGGGTAAATCGTTCGAAAGGAAGAAAGTATGCAATTTCAGATTTCCAATATTTTCTACTTAAGGGGGGTGCAGCACACCAAAACGTTCGAAAAGTGAAATAATAGGAGAGCATGCTTTGCGATGAGGTAGAGACTTCAAATTTGGTGTATGGGTAAATCGTTCGAAAGGCAGAAAGTGTGCATTTTCAGATTTCCAATATTTTCTACTCAAGGGGGTGCCGCACACCAAAACGTTCGAAAAGTGAAATGATAGGAAAGCCTGCTTTGCGATAAGATAGGGACTTCAAATTTGGTATATAGGTAAACCGATAGAAAGGAAGAAAGTGTGTAATATCAGATTTCCAATATTTCCTACTTAAGGGGGTGTCGCACACAAAAATGTTCGATTTTCCGAATAAATGAGAAACGGCCCCTTTAAAATTTGATAGAGGCTCAAAATTTTAAACATAGACTAATCATTTGATGAAAACACCCAAAACGAATATAATTTTTCAAAAATGTTCGTTTAAGGGGGTTTTCCAGAGGAAAACGTTCGAAATGTGAATTGATAAAAAAAACATGCTTCGAAATAAGATACAGACTTCAAATTTGGTGTACAGGTAGATAGTTCGAAAGGAAGAACATGTGCAATTTCAGTTTTCCGATATTTTGAACTTTTGGTGGTGCCTCAAAACTAAATGTTCGATTTGTCGAATAAATAAGAAACGCGAATTATTAAAAAATTTACATTATTCAGGGGTTGCTTAATGTGGGGCAGTTGATTTTCAACGGGTATGCGGCTAGTATATACTAATTGCCAAGTGTCCGTCTGTCTGTCTGTCTGTCTGTCTGTCCGTCTGTCTGTCTGACCGTCTGTCTGTCACGCTTTTTTTAGGCACTTCCCGAAGAGATAGAGACTTGCAATTTGGTACACGGCTCGGTCGTTCGATAAAAAACCCTGGAAAAATCGAATTTTTCGAAAACGTTCTATAGAGGGGGTGCCCTACACCAAAACGTTCGAAAAGTGAAATGACAGGAAAGCATGCTTTGCGATGAGATAGAGACTTCAAATTTGGTGTATGGGTAAATCGTTCGAAAGGAAGAAAGTGTGCAATTTCAGATTTCCAATATTTTCAACTTAAGGGGGGGTGCCACACACCAAAACGTTCGAAAAGTGAAATGATAGGAAAGCCTGCTTTGCGATAAGATAGGGACTTCAAATTTGGTATATAGGTAAACCGTTAGAAAGGAAGAAAATGTGTAATTTCAGATTTCCAATATTTCCTACTTAAGGGGGTGTCGCACACAAAAGTGTTCGATTCTCCGAATAAATGAGAAACGGCCCCTTTAAAATTTGATAGCGGCTCAAAATTTTAAATATAGACTAATCATTTGATGAAAACACCCAAAACGAATATAATTTTTCAAAAATGTTCGTTTAAGGGGATTTTCCAGAGGAAAACGTTCGAAATGTAAATTGATAAAAAAAAACATGCTTCGAAATGAGATACAGACTTCAAATTTGGTGTACAGGTAGATAGTTCGAAAGGAAGAATATGTGCAATTTCAGTTTTCCGATATTTTGAACTTTTGGGGGTGCCTCAAAACTAAATGTTCGATTTGTCGAATAAATAAGAAACGCGAATTATTAAAAAATTTACATTATTCAGGGGTTGCTTAATGTGGGGCCGTTGATTTTCAACGGGTATGCGGCTAGTATATACTAATTGCCAAGTGTCCGTCTGTCTGTTCGTCCGTCTGTCTGTCTGTCTGTCTGTCACGCTTTTTTTAGGCACTTCCCAAATAGATAGAGACTTGCAATTTGGTACACGGCTCGGTCGTTCGATAAACCCCCCTGGAAAAATCGAATTTTTCGAAAACGTTCTATAGAGGTGGTGCCCCACACCAAAACGTTCGATAAGTGAAATGACGGGAAAGCATGCTTTGCGATGAGAGAGACTTCAAATTCGGTATATGGGTAAATCACTCGAAAAGAAGAAAGTGTGCAATTTCAGTTTTCCAATATTTTCTACTTAAGGGGGTGCCGCACACTAAAACGTTCGAAAAGTGAAATGATGGGAAAGCATGCTTTGCGATGAGATAGAGACTTCAAATTTGGTATATAGGTAAATCACTCGAAAGGAAGAAAGTGTGCAATTTCAGATTTCCAATATTTTCCACTTAAGGGGGGGGGGGGGTGCAGCACACCAAAACGTTCGAAAAGTGAAATGATAGGAGAGCATGCTTTGCGATGAGGTAGAGACTTCAAATTTGGTGTATGGGTAAACCGTTTGAAACAAAGAAAGTGTGGAATTTCAGATTTCCAATATTTTCTACTTAAGGGGGTGCCGCACACCAAAACGTTCGAAAAGTGAAATGATAGGAAAGCATGCTTTGCGTTGAGATAGAGACTTCAAATTTGGTGTATGGGTAAATCGTTCGAAAGGAAGAAAGTGTGAAATTTCAGATTTCCGATATTTTCTACTTAAGGGGGTGTCACACACCAAAACGTTCGATTTACCGAATAAAGGAGAAAATACGCCTTTAAAATTTGACAGAGGCTTAAAATTTGGTATATGGGCTAATAATTTGACGAAAACGCCCAAGACGAATACAGTTTTCAAAAATGTTCGTTTAAGGGGGTGCTCCAGAGTAAAACGTTCGAAAAGTCAATTGGTAAAAAAACCATGCTTTGGAATGAGATAGAGATATCAAATTTGGTGTAAGGGTGGATAGTTTGAAAGGAAGAAAGTGTACAATTTCAGTTTACCAATATTTTCAACTTTAGGGGTGCCGCACACCAAAATGTTCGATTTTCGGAATAAAGGAGAAACGCTCCTTTAAAAACGTGATAGAGGCTTTATATTTGGTATATGGGCGAATCATCTCATAGAAATCCCAAAAAGAATAGAGTTTTTAAAAAAATGTATAGTTAAGGGGGTGGGTGCTCCACACAAAAGTATTCGAAAGATGAAATGCTAGAAAAGCATGCTTCACGATGAGATAGAGACTTCAAATTTGGTGTACGGGTAAAAAGTTGGAAAGGAAGAAAGTGTGCAATTTCAGTCTTCTAACATTTGCTATTGTAGGGGGGTGCAGATCACTAAAATGTTCGATTTGCCGAACAAATGAAAAACGCCTCCTTTACAATGTGATAGAAGCTTGAAATTTAGTATATGGGCTAACCATTTGACAAAAAAACCAAACATGAATACAGTTTGACAAAAATGTTCATTAACTGGGTGCTACACAGAAAAACGTTCGAACGAAAGTGATAGAAAAAACATGCTTCTCGATAGGATAGAGACTTCAAATTTGGTGTACGGGTAGATAGTTTGAAAGGAAGAAAGCGTGAAATTTCAGATTTCCAATATTTGCTATATTAAGGGGTGCCGCACATTAATATGTTCGATTTTTCGAATAAATGAGGCAAACTTCTTTTTAAATGTGATAGAGGCTTGATATTCGGTATATGAGCCAATCATGTGATAAAAAACCCAAGACAAAGAGAGTTTTTCAAAAATGTTCATTTATGGGTGTGCTTCACAGAAAAAATTCCAAAGGAGAAATACTAATATAGGGGTGCCTCGGGATGAGATAGACTTTAATGTGGTGTACGGGTAAATAATTCGAAAGGAAGAAATGAGGAAATTAAGTTTCCCAATATTTTCTTCTTTAGGGGGTTCTGCACACCAAAATATTCGATTTGTCGTATAAATGTGAAACGCGAATTATTAAAAAATTTACATTATTCAGGGGTTGCTTATTGCGAGACCGTTAACTTTCAACGGGTATTCGGCTAGTATAACCCTGACGCCAGTGGCGTCCGTTTGAAAAGAAATAAGTTATTTTTAATTTTATCTAAGCCTGTGGAAGAAAAAATAATTGTGAATTTAAGATTACTAAGGAAGAAAAATTGAAAATAATTTGAAAGGAGAAAATATTTACATTTATTGTTTTCAACTATGCGATCGATCATTCTGATGCGAAAAGGTTTAACAGAACAATAATTTACATTTGAAATATTTCTTTGAAGAAAAGAAAAAAAAAAAGAGAAAGAAAACGAACCGCGTTCAAACAAAAATTTAATTAGCTAAAAGAAGAATGTTTCGGTTTTTTAATATGAACACTAAATTCAAGTAGCAGTGAAAGTGGAAAGTCAAAGGGTGATCGGAAAAATTTAGTGTTCACGTGGAGGGTTATGAAAATGCTGATGGTCTGGGTTAGTATCTAAATTGAAATGTTTAGCCATGATTGAAACACGTTTGGAAACATTTTGTAGCAGCGTTACCCAGACATAGATAGATAAACAGGCAGATAAATCAAGGTGCTTATTATTAATTAAGCATGCTAACTTTCCAAATAGGATGGCCATTCGACCGCATTAAAAATATATAATCTTATAATTACTTTAGGAAATTTTTCTTCAAATGGTTTTAAAATGAAATTGAAACTTAAAAATATCTGATATGGGCAGCGCATGACTTTCCCTATATAATGTAAATAAATACACTCTGTTGCAAAAAAATATATGCACCCATAAAAATGTGAGCTACAGCAGATGACGTATAATAATACATCAAATGACGTAATAAATAGAAAATATCAAAAATCTCCGTAATCTTCAAACCTGAAGGTCGTAGTTGATATAATCTATTCAAAATTACTATTTACATAAAATTTATTTTTATATACATTTCTTTATTATTTAAATCGGAAAAGATTCAATAAAAATCGTCTGCTGCATAAACATTAAATCAGTTTCTAAGCAACATTTTCTTCAAATAAATTAGCGGAAAAAATATCGTCTGCACAATGCTATCTATATGGAAGGTTTAATTGTGAGTTTTTATTAATATCGCAACAACCGCTGGTCCTAGAAACTCGAAACAAGGAGTAAATTTTAAGAGGGGCCATTTCACGTCAACCCACAAAATTTCATGAAATTCGGTGCAGCCGTTACCCCTGATGATGAGATAAACACACACACATACATACTGGCATACATATTTTTAATTTTATTTATATAGACAAGCAGCATATAGTACCTGTTCCTCGTACGAAGTATATAATACACAATCATGTGAAAATTCCTATAGTATACTAAATGACATTGTTAATCAAATTATTCTGTTAAAATATTTAATTAAATGCTCCTAAAAAGAAATTTAAGAATCTCTGTTCTCGCTATACAAAATTATCTTCACGGGCAGATCTGAAGAATAAAACATCCTGGTCCCGTTGGTAAGCAAATTTACAAAAAATATGAAATTAAATCAATATATGCAAAATAAAAGCGTTAAAATTGTATGGGACCCGTACTACTTATATGCGTGAATATTAGATATATCCTGTATCAGTAGATTACATGTATAAATTGAAAATATCAATAAACCCGTAATCTTCAAACCTGAGGGCAGTAATTGATTCCAGTATATACCAAAATAAAAGTGCTAAAATTATATGGGAAGATATATATACCCATACTACTTATAATGTTGTAGATTAGAAGTCCATGTGTTAGTAGAAAATTACCCTTATTTCAATATGAGTTTAAAAAATATTTGCCAAAATAAAACAGATGACGTAATAAATTGAAAATATCAATAATTCTCGTAATCTTTATACCAGAAGGCCGTAATTGATCCGAATATATGTCAATATATGTCAAAATATATGCCGATATACCTGTACTATTTATATTCTCGTAGATTAAAAGATATACCCTTGTATTTGTAGAAGATTACTCGTACAAAGTATAATATATGAGTTTCAACAATTTTTGCTTTAAAAAACAATGGCATAATAACTTGAAAATATCGATAATTCCTGAATCAATATTTCCCGGAAATATCAATAATAATAATGTTTAAATCTGAAGACTGTAATTGATATTATCC
>OX578138.1:27117528-27217528 GCA_951213105.1 Amaurobius ferox | reverse complement strand
CGCTAAATCAATGAAAATGACGACTAATTGATGAAACTTCAATATCTTGGAAAGAACATTGTAGGTTATAAGAATAACCCATTTCTCCATCCATCGGTAACGCTTGGCGAGAAATTTAGCGAGATGTCGCCAACTTAGCGACTGTTTTGAATGTTGCCAAAGTATAAAAACTGTCGCCAAATTGATAAAAATGATTATAAATGGGAAGCAATGTTTCGCAAATTCTGATTTGCGTCATATGACGGCATACCTTCTAGTACATAAGAGATGCTCTTTTTTCTGTTTGTCTGTAACACTTGATGATGCATTTGGTGAACTTGGAAAATAAATTAACAAATTATTGCCAACTTGGCGATATTTCGCCCCAGATTGACAAAAATATCGTCAAAATTGTAAAAATGACGCTAAATTAATAAAAATGACGTCTAATTGATGAATTAATTATTAAAATATTTTAATATGTGGACTATGCCGCTTATTTAGGATGCTATCAATATTGATAATTGTTTATTTAGAGTTGTGTGAAATGTAAATTAATTGGGTACTTTGAAATAGTTTCACATGTTATCATCCGGAAAATCGCCCAATGTACAATTCAACGATAAAAACACAGTACCGTGGATCTTATACATTATTTTTTGACTGTAAAAGTAGTAAATTCATTGTATTATATAAGGAAAGTCATGTGCTGCCCACATCAGATTTTTTTACTTTCCTTATATACATAATGTATAAGGAAAGTATTGTGACGGGGTCGAAAATGCGAATTCGAGTTTTCGACGGGAGAGCACGTTTCAAGCATCCCTGATCACGAATCAAACATTTTTGAAGTGATGTCTGTGTGTGTGTGTGTGTGTGTCAGTGAGTCTGTGGAGACGATAACTGACGAACGAATGGACTGATTCGAACCAAATTTGGTACAAAAATCACAATCCGTAAACACTGGAAGCCTATTGTTTTTATACGTAATCGAATGTTCAGAACCTCCCTAAATTTTTGAATAAAATTTTGAAAAAATCGTCAAAAAATCAAACCCACGAAAAAAGTTACGCAAATAGACATTTCTTATGTAATTTTTCATTAGAAAACGATTGACATCAATTTTAGAACGCTAACATGAACCGTTCTCGAGATATTGTACATTTTTCAAAAACATTATCAAAAAGTCATATAAAATAAAAAAAAATATTTCCTGTTGAGAAACATGTTCACTTTTCATATGTAATAAATTGCGATAAATTGGGAGACATCATTGTCGTGGATCTAGCTCGTTCCATTCATGAATAAAGATTCTTTGAATAATACTTTTGTATTTGAACGCCAATAGTCATTTATCTGCTGTAAGAATAACTTATTTCTTCGTCCATAACGCATGGCGAGATTTTGGCGACGAATTTGGCGGAATGTCGCCAACTTGACGACTTTTTGAAATGTTGCCAGATTAACGAAAATCTCGCCAAATGGATAAAAATGACGACTAATTGTTGGAAATTCAATATCTTGGAAAGAATATTAGTATCTACTATAAGAAAAACCTATTTATTTTACTGTAAAGGTAGTAAATTCATTACATTATATAAGGAAAGTCATGTGTTGCCCACATCAGATTTTTTTTTATTGTCCCTGAATATCGAAATTTGTTCATTTGTAGGTATAAAGGGATTCATATTCATATGCTATATGGTATTCTGGGTTTGGGTTTCGGGTCAAACCCGACGTCAGCAGGACTAAATAGGGACACACACACACACTCTCACACTATCTTCATACAATAGTATGAGGTAGAGTAAAAAAATATTATGAAGAATTCGATGTGGAAGACCCACATTTATTTGTACGTGACAGCTGAAAGCATGCCTCTGTCCCTGACACTTTGTCCGCTTGTTTTCGATTCCGCTTACATAATATGCTAATGCATTCCGGCGGTACGTGCAGAGGGTTATTATGAATCTAATTTGCGTTCTACTGCGCCGACCGGTTACGGTGCTGGGATCTATCTCTTCAGGCTTTTACTTGTGGACGGGAAATTCTTCTCTAGATGATTTGTTTATCATGTGCACGTTTTTTAAAATCTCGTGAAATTTCCACATAGAATTTAATCTTTTTTGTATATCACTATAGAAAAGACCCGGGCTTCGAATGGACTTGTGCATATAAAGTATGCAAGTTGTGAAAGATTTCAAATTAAAACTTAATTTAACAAATAATTATTAAATTAGAAGTATAAAAAATTAATTTCAAGATCTGAGAATCCTGATAAAAAAAAACATATAAGTTTTCCAAATGTGAATATTAAATTAAACAAATTGGAATACGGGAAGACAATGACATCAATTAATAAGTACAATAAGTACACTTTGTGCGAAGGATAAGGAAAACTAGAGCAAAGTAAATAAGCAGAAATAGAACAATAATGCACATTTCAGCTGCTTCGAGGATACCCCAGGTTAAAATCTCGTGTACCTTCGAGGATACACGAGATTTTAAACAAATACGTAATTCTTACGTATCAAGCAATACGTAATCTTTACGTGTCAGGCCATACGTAATTATTACGCAAAAACGGTACGTTAGAATACGGTATACCAACCGTTATATAAAAGGTTATTATTACGTATCCTTATACATTATTATTACGTATCCTTATACGTTAATATTACGTATATGCACATACGTGTTTATTACGTATCCACATACGTTATTATTACGTATACCCACATACATTATTATTACGCATCCACATACGTGTATATTACGTAACCACATACGTTATTATTATGTATATGCACATATGTTATTATTACGTATCTAGATACGTGTTAATTACGTATCACATGCGTGTATATTACGTATATCCACATACGTTATTATTACGTATCCAGATACATGTTTATTACGTATCATATACGTGTATATTACGTATATTCACATACGTGTTTCTTACGTATATCCACATACATGTTTATAAAGTGTTCCCATATGTATTTATAATGTATTCCCATACATATTTATATTGTGTTTCTACATGTATTTATTACATGTTTATATTGTGTTTCTACACGTATTTATTACGTGTTTATATTGCGTTTCTAGTTTCTACACGTATTTATTACGTGTTTATATACATATTTATCACATTTTAATATTCACATTTGGAAAATTTTAAATCATGTTGAAAATTCGACTATTATTCATGTTTTCACATTTTTTTCAGTGTCAATTTCAAAATGTACTCTTGTTCATAATGAAATCTTTTCCTTTTTAACACTTTACAACATAGTTGAAAAGTGTTTATTTATTGTAACTATCAAGACAACAAAAAATGCAAAATTTCAGATTTTTTGGGCTCTTAGTTTTTCAGTTATTGACTTTCAAAAAAGCGAAATCTGCCAAAGTTTTGAAATTTTTAAACAGCTGTAGATCAAAAACTATTTAACCTAGAGAGCTCAAATTAGTATCATTTTCTTTTGCTTTTAATGAGTCTTAATTTGATATATAACATGACTATGCTATTTCAAATTTGAATTTTTTGAAAAGCTTCAAAAAAAAATTTTTTTTAATCTCAAAAACACCCTTTTTAATTTTTTTGAAAAAAAATATATGCTTTATGGATTACTTGCATGCCAAGTTTCACAATGGGAAGCCAATGGGTTCCTATGAAAATTATTTTTTTTTGTATTAAACTATAAGTGAAATTAGCTAAATTTAAGTACAAAAAATTTAATTTCCATAGGAACCCCTTAACGACCGACTATGAAATTTGCACCTGCTACAGGTGCAATGTTTCTGTCGGCGATTTCCATGGACGCCAATGCCTGCAAAGGGGGGTCGAACTGTTTGGGATAGGGTATGTCAAATGCCTGTCTTTTTAGGAAGTTCTTCGTTTGGGATGGACGCTGTCCCACCCGTAAGCAACAGGTTAAATGCATTTTTTTCGAAACGGAATTTTTAAAGGTTTTACATTTTTAAAATGCTCCATGCGTCTTAATTTTTGTTTGAGATGCATGAAATTTAGAAAGAAGACACCTTTCATACTTTTTAATGAAACTGGGTATACATTTTATAATTGGACTTTATTAAGGTAATTAAAAGTGATTAAAATAACCTAATTAAACGATGAAAATTAAGTTTTAATACAGAAAAATATTTTTAAAAAATTAACTTCCTAAGGGATTTAAAAATGAATACCTAACTTTGTTCATAATGTATTTCTGAGTGATCATAATGCAAAATTAATCAAAAATGTGAACAAATGGCACGCAAGGAGTATTTTCAAATTTTCGTTAAAAAAATTAAATTAAAAAAAAAACGAAATTATAACAAAATTGAAAAAAATTTAATGGTATTTTACATAGTAATGTTAAGAGGAATATTTATACAAATTTTCATGTTTCTAAGTCAATAAATAAATTAAAAAAATTTCAATGTCCATCGTCCCCTTAACACATTTAAATTGAAATGTGTACTTAATATGCAGGAACACGTTTAAATTACAATGCATGCAAGTGCACACACGTCCTTTGATTGGCTGTTTAAAAATTGTTGTTTACTTGTTGAAGCCTAGTGAGCATGAACGTTTCACTGTGTTACAGGGCGTTTTAATTAAAATTGCGATTCTGCGCCTCTGTGTACAATTTTACGTATGTGGTGCAAATTTTCATCTTCTACTACCTATTATAGTTTTTGAGTAGAAGGGTGTCACAAATTTCAGGCAAATGGTGACTTCGCTTCGTTAGGAATGGAAAATGCACTTCGCCTTAGCTCGTTCATAATAAAAGTTTTGATATTGTGTGTGTGTGTGAGAGAGAGAGAGAGAGATTTTCCTTTTTTACTGAAGATGAGATAGCATTTAGAGTCTCTTTATCACCTAGATACTTAATTCCTTGAATAGATTTTTAGCCTTTTAGTATAAATGAAGAGAAGAAGTTTATGCTATTTTTGCACACATTGATTAAACGAGTTGTCCTGTACCATCTGTTGCTATTTAGAGGATACGGTGTAAAATACAACTGAGGTGCAAATTCTGGGTAGAATACAATTGGATGCAAATTCTAATGTCACATCTACGTTTCATAAATGCATTGAGCCGACCTTGGAGAGATTCTGCATTAATGTAAATACTATTGTTATTTTAGAATTTTATAAAAAACATTACTTTCCTTGTCATTACATCACAATTTGCAGATACTCTCTTTTGTTCCATCTTGTTTCTGTAATAGTAAGAGTAAAAAAGAGTCAGACTTTTTTTTTTAATTTTATTTTTACGTCGGCAGCAAAACACGAATTATGTTGCTTAAATAAAAATGTTTGTCCCGAGCTCTTCCTTCCTCTAAAGCTTTTCCCTTCTTGCGAAAGTAGCAAGGTAAAATATCATTCGAAACCGCAATTTTGAAATTATGAAAGCTTTTCTGGGCGTGTTTTCTGAATTATCTAGTAATTATGTTTTATACAAAATGCAGCGTAAACGTTGGGTGAATTTAAAAAGAATGTAAAAAAAAAAATGTGAATTCACCTATAACAAAGAAGTAAATTAAGTTAAAAACTTTTTCTCTTTGATAATAATAGAGTTGTTTTTATCAATGTTAATGAATTATCATGCATCACAGTTCTGCATTTATATTAGGTTTTTAAAAATCAAATATAGGTAATTCCACCAATAAAAGTAAATTGAATAAAAATTTAAAAATCGAAAAAGTTGCTAACGAGCTTCATTTCTTCATATCATGGAGGTAAAAAAAAAAATTCAGGTGGCGCTGGGGTAAGTAGTCCCGCATTGTATGTATTTCTATGGCGAAAGGTATAAAATATTTATTTAAACTGTCAATTTTGTAAAAATAAAATTATTCGCGCAATGCAACTAGAACTAAAACATTAAGGAATATTCCTACGTATTCAAAATTATTTTACCTTTCAATTTATTTTTTATCTCCCTATATTCTGTACTCTATCCTACAACTATGAATAAATACTGGTTAATTATACTCATAATTTGGGAACCCTTAATTTAAAAATAATCAAAAATACAATACAAAATACAACGCCTTTCTGTTGTGTCATCTAACAATAACGACTACCTTACCAACGCTAACGACACCTAGATATAATTCTCAAAGCATTATGGCATTTTCAAGTGTTTCATCTATGGACGTTAAATCCGACTTCTTTCTAACTCCATGCTTTAAATAATGATCTTAGACATATCTACGCATGTAATTACAAAAGTGACTTTTATGTAAACAAACTCAACTCTGAGGGTAGTACTTCTGAAACTTTTTTACACACGCCTTATGAAGCACACAATATTATATTACGATAAATAGCTTTAGAAAAGCGGTTGAGTGATTTTTGATGATCACGTGTTTTGAAAAACATTCAGTAATTATTTCCTTTCTAAATAATACTTCAAACTTTAAAGTAACTCTGGTTCTTATTAATGACTAACAAGCAGTATACCTGTTCTTCGTACGGAAGGTATACGATATAAAGAAACTTAAAATTCTCAATCACGTGCAAATTTCCTATAATATTCTAAATGACATTCTTATTCAAAACACTCTATTAAAATATTTAAATTAATGCTCCCAAAAAGAAGTTTGAGAATCTCTGTTCTCGCAATAACAAATTTCCTTCACAGGCAGATCTGTAGAATAACGCATTCTGAACCCGTTTGTAAACAAATTTACAGAATATATGAAATTGAATTAATATATATGCCAAAATAAAGGCGCTAAAATTGTATTAGAAGATATAACCGTACTACTTATATTTTCGTGGATTGGAAGGTATACCCATACTACTCATATTTTCGTAGATTGGAAGAGTATACTAGTGTATTGGAAGATATACTCGTACTACAATATATAAGTCACTAAAATAAAACAGATAACGTAAGAAATTGAAAATATCAATAATCACCGTCATTTTTAAACCCAAAGGCTGCAATGGATATAATCTAGTCAAAAATGTAATTCCAATAAAATGTATTTATATGCATTTCTTTATTATTTAAATCGAAAATGATTTATTAAAAATCGTCTGCTGTATAAACTCATTCAATTGCTCAGCAACATGATATTACTTTTTCCCCAATTAAATCTATTGCATAAACTTATTGGGTTTTATTCTGTTCCTTAATAGCATCATATCATTTTTTTTAAATAATTCTATAGAACAAATATTGTTTGCATAATGCTATCTCTAAGCAATGCTAAGGTTTAATAGTGCGTTTTTTATTAATATCTTAATAACCCCTGGTCCTAGAAATTCGAAACAAGGACTAAATTTTAAGCAGTGTTTCTTTCAGGACTTTTTGGCCGGGGGGGGGGGGCGAATGAAATTTTAGGGGGGCAAGTTTTCTATTTGCCCTATATAAATATATCTAAAAGCTGTGTCACATAAATAGAAACTAGGTTAACATAAAGTGTCTCCGGGGGGGGGGGGGCGAATACGCGTCTCCGGGGGTGTTTCGCCCCCCCCCCCCGGAGGTATGCCTGGAAGAAACACTGATTTTAAGCGGGGGGTTATTTAAAATCTATCCCGAAAATTTCATCAAATCCGGAGCAGTCACTCTTCAGTGATGATGAGACAAACACACACATACATACATTGTACACACATACATATTCACAAACAGATTTTCAGTTTTATATAGATAATGATTATTTTTAATCAATGTTAATCAGCTGTAGCAGCTGAAATACTTCTACATTTATTTGAACTTTCAAAAATGAGTTGCTAATTTTATTAATAAGCAAAACACGTATGAATTCAAAAATTCCACAAAATATTTCTTAAGTTTTAATCAAAGAATATTAGGCTTACTATTTCAGTCTTAGATTTAGAACAATAAAAATAGATATTATTTGAACCTTAGATTTGGATATTTTATTCACCAGGCTTCGCCTAAAATTATTTTTTACAAATTATAGATGAACGTTCGATTTAAGCTTCAATTATCAATATAAAAGACACTGACTGAAATCCTATTACTTTATCCAATCGTTCGCATCGAAAGCGTAATTAAATAAGTAAATCGTCTGTTTCAAATTAAACTTTTCATTTGTTGCCAAATAGTACAGTCCGTAGGTATGGAAAAAGGGGCTTGCCTTGCAAAAGGTGGAGTAGAAGATTTTATTTTTTGTATTTGTATGTATTGCTGCCAACATGAAAAAACCAAGTTATCCAACATGGCCGACCTCGGGAGAAATTTTGGCAGCCAAAAAACTATGAAATTTTACGACTTTTTTTGATTTTTTCAAAATATCTCAGAAACGATCGACTTTTGCGATTCTTTCTCAATATAAAATTTAAAGATAATTAAATTTCCTACAATTTTCACAATTACAACTTTTTTATAACACGAATAGTAAGTGTGCTACAGATTTTTGAAAGTTAACATTTTTTTCTCAATTTGATAAAACTCAAAATAAAAATCGGTTTTATTTTACTCTTAATTTCTATTTACTTCTCCTCCAAATGCACAACACTTCTTTTGATTATATTGTTGATGCGTAAAATCTTGGATGCATGAAAAGGTGTCGGAGGATGGGGAGGGAGATGGGAAACGTAGCCAGTTGGGGGTGGCCTTGAGGAATGGCGGCTGCTTCACAGCTGAAAGCGAGATAAGCCATATTACTCACAACCTGCACCAATAATGCCTGTCTAATGGGTATTGCTGCAAAATTTAGACAAGCCTTGTGTGTGCTCGAATGTAAGGGACCCACAGCAAAATTATAGGTTCAATATTTTCGTATAACAACACTCCTCAAACAGTTCACTGAGGCTGAGCGTACAGGCAACTGGAAGCTTCATCTTGACTCCATTCAAAAAGCACTACCATTTTTCCATGCAGCTGGCCATTTCTTATACGCCAAAAGTGGGCATCTCTACCTTCAAGACATGTTGGAACTAGAATAATTAATGGACCCAACTGAATTTCACGACTTCTCCACTAAAGGGAAATTCACCATAAGACGCTCCAATAAGTGCTGGTGTGGAATTTCGTCTGACCAGACCATTGAACAGACACTTATGAGGAGTATGAATCAGACGGTGTTTTGGCAAAATGGACTTTGGCAATGATATTCATGCAAAAAGTTTGTGATGAAATTGAACAATTCTGGGATGTACATTATGAAACATCAGAGCAGCATGTGGACATGCGAAGTTCTCGTATCGACAGAGACAGAAGTGACTGAATTAGACTGCGAGAGTTGCTTTCTCAACATCCCCCCTTTTCAGACATTGATGCCATAATGTCATTAAGCAGTGGTATTGTTGGAGGAGCAGATGTAAACTGTCATTTGGCTCAAGAGGTTGGCATGGAAAGGGTTATGACAATGGTCGCTCATGGGAAATTTTAAAAATGTGACCTTCAAGAGGAAAGACAAGGTTGTAACCCTTGCATCGGTTGTCAGTAGTATTAAAGCAAGAACCCTCAAAGTAATTGCTATTGATCCGCTGACACTTTTCCAAAGATTGTGTCTTTCGAAACAGTCTGATGAAGACTTAAAAATGTTTTTTACTTATGAACTTGCACCCTACCCGATATCACTTTTCTCCGAAGAAGGCATACGGAAAGGTACAAAGTCTTCATTATACATGGCTTTCACCCCAGTCGATTGCAAAGAAATTGCAGGGAAGAAACAGTTTGCTGTTATAGATGAAGGATACCTCCTACACAAAGTTACTTGGCTTCAAAATGCTTCCTTTGCTACCATAACTAAACATTATTCTTCATTTCTTAAGAGACATTATGGATCGCGAGTTGTGGTTGTTTTCGATGGGTATCCTGCACGTACTGGCACCAAAAGATCTGAGCGATTGCGGCGTATGAGGATGCACCATTCCCCTGAAGTAATCTTTGAAGTGAATACGATCAACCAAGTCGCCCAAGAAAATTTTTTGGCAAATAATCAAAACAAGAGTTGTCTGATCGAACTTCTGAAAGCCAATTTTGAAGAGTGTGATATTGAAGTCAAGCATGCTCAAGAGGACGCTCACTTACTGATCGTCAACACTGCCATTTCGAAGGCAAAAGAACTTGAAAATGTGATCGTAGTTGGGAAGGATATCGATCTGCTAGTTCTGATGACAGGGTTAGACCAGTCATTCAGCAACTTATTCTTTCTTAAGCCTAGGAGAGGGAATGCTGGCAATGTGCTATTTTCAACTATATCATTTAAGTTCGACCCAGGCAATATCCTGTTCATACATGCATTTAGTGGATGTGATTCCACATCAGCCATCTTTAGTCAAGGCAAAATTAAATTGTGCAAGATTGTCAACAAATCGCCTGAAGTGAAGAAAGTCACTAAAACATTCATGGATCCACTCAGCAGTCACGATGACATAGCTGCAGTTGGAGAAGAAATTCTGAAAACATTATATACAGGCGACATCCATTCCGATCAATCCTTGAACACTTTGCGATTTAATCTGTTCGCAAAATCAGTCTCCAACAGAAAAGTAAATCTCGCACGACTAGCACCTACGTGCGATGCTGCACACTACCATTCCTACAGGTGCTACTATCAAGTTCAAAGCTGGTTAGGCAATGGCACCAACCCGGAGGAATGGGGTTGGGCGTGCAGCATAGGAGGTCTATTGCCTGTTGACACAAAAAGAAATTCAGCATCTGAGAATCTTCTGAAGAGTGTGTCTTGCGCTTGCAAGAAAGGTTGTAGTGGACCCTGCTCTTGTCGCAAGGCAGGTTTGAAATGCTCCAGCAAGTGCAAGCACTGCAGTGGCATGGGGTGTGACAATGTCGTACCAATTTCATCTTTGGATGATACTGAAGAGGAAGATGACTTACTCCACCAGCTCTTGGAACCACTGCAACACGTGGATGAACAACTTGAGGATGACAACTTCCTTCCACCTCCGACGGTTGCTGAACCCGAAGAAGAACACACATCCTCAAAAACGCAGTTACCTTACACATTTCTGGTAGGTCGGACGGTCTGGGTTTCAACAACAACAACAACACATCCTCAAAACGTCTTCGAAGAAGATAAATATGTATGTTTTCAGTTTTACTTATTAATTTCCTTTCTTTAATTGTTTCAAACCTGTATGAATCTTCTTGTAATTTGTATATAAATGTTAAATTTTTGCAATTTGTGTTTTTGAAGATAATTATTTGTTTTTGTACTTTAAACAAGTTTGGCCATTTGTGGAGATTATTTAAATTTAATTTGGTGCATTGGTATTATTATTCATTATGTTAATGTATTATACCTAGAAAATTAATTGAATTACAACACACACGTCATGAATTTTTGCTTATTAATGCTTTATTATTATTTCGCTTATTATCACCCCCATATTTATTCATTCACATTCAAATATCGCTTCTGTGTAGGTAGAACATCAGAATAAAATGTAGTGTGAAGTATAATATATGTTGCAGTTGTACAATATGAACATGTGCTGTTATTGGGATCTGATCGAGTCGTCTGCGAAATGTGAGGGGGAGAATTGTGACTGCGGGGTCAGGTGGGCAAGGGGTGTTAATGCGTTTTTTTACTAAGTAGAGAAAAAATGTCAGATTTTAAGAAGCTGTAGTGCGCTTACTATTTGTACTATAAAATAGTTGTGATAGTAAAAATTGTAGGAAATTTAATTATCTTTAAATTTTATATTGAGAAAGAATCTCAAAAGTCGATCGTTTCTGAGATATTTTGAAAAAACCAAAAAAAGTCATAAAATTTCGTGGTTTTTCGGCCGCCAAAAGTTCTCCCGGGGTCGGCCATGTTGGATAACTTGGTTTTTTCATGTTGGCATCAGTATATACAAATGCAAAAAAAAAAAAATCTTCTACTCCACCTTTTGCAAGGTACAATGTATCTACTGACTGGACTAAAAAGGAAAGTACCGATTTTAGATGGAAAAGTAAACTATAATGCAATGTTTTTGATAAAATGGGGCTCTATCTAAGAGAATTGCAAATCCGAAACGTAGTTTTTCTTCCGCATTATACGATTCGCATTATATTTGATTCGACCTACCCCACGTTGATACTTTATAGATTAGCAGATTGGCAATAATAATTCCAAGAACAGAATTAAATTGGATATAAAAAATTATTTATTATTAAGTTATATTAACAATTCTAAGTCTACGGAATTGATCTAAAAGCGGATTAAAGCATATATCTCATGGACAAGGTCCGATGGATAAATAACAAAACATATTTTTCTCTTAGATTTTATATAGGGCATGCTTCATTAAAAATGACACCTAGTTTTCTTTGCTTTAAAAAATATAAGACAAAAAAAGAAGAAGTAAAATGCGAAACATTTTTGTATTTTATTTTATGTCAATATTAATGATGATGATTCCACCAGTGACACTCCTACGCCTGAATAATATTTCCTACTTCCTTTAAACCATTCCGCGAAACACACAGAAGGTGGATTTAATGTATTTTGGTTTTTAGTTTTCTGAAATACAAAGTATATGGAAAGAGAAATCGGTGTGACAAGGTCGAAAGTTCGACGATCTCAATTTCGGCAAAAAATTGCGTTGCTATATATATTTAGGGCAAAGCTAACTTGACAGTAGGGACGTATAGGAAAAATTAAAAAATCTCGCTAATTTATACAGCACACTTATTAAACGCTATTAAAAATTAAAAAAAAAAAATTGTACTGTGTTAAATAAATGGTTTGAGTTCAAATCAACAGACTCCTATAATTAAATTCAAAATTATATTCATGTTCTTTTAATCGAGGCCGCCCATAGAAATTGTGACCCCTACAAACATTTATCACAGGGCTACCCTCCATATTTGATTTTCTCTTTTTGTGAATTTTTCATGTCTTCTCCATCTCGTAAAAAAGGGGGATCCGGTTTTTCCTGGTACTTGCCCCACCCCCACTCTAGTGGTGTTCGTTCCCCCTTATGGTCGACTCTGTGTGAGTTTAAATCCACCAATTCATATAATTAAAATTCAAAATTATGTAAATGTTTTTCAAATTTTAATAAAAAATAGTATTTTAAATTGATATTCAAAATCAATTTTGTTCTTAAGGAAACCATGTAGTTCACAGCCGTCCATTAGGGGACGGAGACTACTAGAATGAAGGGGCAGGGGCTCCAGAAGGGGCCTGGATCACCAATATTTCCTTTTGGACGCTGGGGAAGACATGGAAAATTTCCCCACAAAATGAAAAAATCAAATATGGAGGAGGGTCCGTGATATTTGTAGAGGGCCTACAATTTCTATGAGCCGTCCTGTTTATTCAATGTACGCATAAAGAGCGTATGAATGCAAAACTGAATGAGCAGACGGTGATAGCTTCCACAGTGTTTTCAACTTAGCATTGTTTAAGTATCGACATTCAGTGTTCGTCGACAATTTTGTGAGCCGTATACGCAAAATCTTATTCGGGAGCTTTATGGCGTCAAAAATTTAGATTAAGTATTATTCAATATTGACTTTGTTAACATATGATTATTAACTTTCTTATTTTAAACACGGGGTCTCGAACGTTTCTGCTACGCTACTCTTATGCTACAATATGAATCTTAAGCTACAATATGAATCTTAAGCTACAATATGAATCTGATTAACTTAAATTCGAGGGGTAGGTAGGTCACAACGTAATCAAATTTAGCGCACGCTTCAGAATTTTCCATTCCTTATACTGTGTCGTTGAAGTGTGTAATAAAAGCATTTGTTACTCTGTTTACAATTTGAATGTATAAGTCGAAAAACGGTGTGTGTGTGTGTGTGCGGTGGTGTGTGTGTGTGTGCGGTGGTGTGTGTGTGCGGTGGTGTGTGTGTGCGGTGGTGTGTGTGTGCGGTGGTGTGTGTGTGTGTGTGCGGTGGTGTGTGTGTGTGTGTGCGGTGGTGTGTGTGTGTGTGTGCGGGGGGGGGGGGTAGCTGGGATCGGAAAGTTTACTTAAATTTTGTTAAAATTCGAATGAAGTTTTGTGTTCAATTCAATATGTCCGAATTAGTGAGTTTAAAATATTGAAATTATTGTTATATATTCATAATTTATTCATAATTTAGACCCTATTTCATACAAAACAATTTTTTTTTTTACATTTATATCTATTATAGGTTCAGCGATACAAAAAGTGTTTACATTTTTCGTAATGCTCCGATTTTAGCCAGAGATAACCCAAACATAGATGTTATTCACATCCAAAGTTCGTGTAATAAATATATATAAACCCCCAAAACATAAAACAACCGACAGCTGAATACGTTGTTCCGGATTTAATAAAGTAAGAGGAAATATTTGCACAGATGCAACTGTTATACCCAGGCATAGCGGGTATTCGTTATTTGTGTTTTGAGAGAGAATTAGGATATACCAAAATTTTTATTGAATTGTGTAAATGAAGTGAAATGCAATTCAGAAGACAAGACGTCAAATTTTTTGAAAGATTGTTAATACATCTTCTAAATCTAATATGAGAAAACGCACAACTTATCAACAAGCTACAAGTTATCAACAAGATATCTATAAGATAACTTATCTATAGTACATACTTTGATACATCTGTGTGACAACAATGTATGGAGTCAACATAACAATTTATGAAGTCATACGATCTTTAAACAGTGGTAAATTCGTAAATATTACATCACAAGCAGTACACCCGTTCTTTATATATATTATAAAGAAAATTAAAATTTGTGGTAACTATTTTTTTTTTTATTTGATATTTTATAATGTATCTAATAAAAAGGAAAGTGTGTGTGTGGAGAGTTCTTCCTTACTTTGTACTTTGATAATAAACAGACAGCTAGAAGCACAAACGAAACTCCGAATTTTATTTGTATAGATAATCACAGATATTCCCGGCGTTGCTCATGATTTAAAATATGTGTAAATTCCTGTAGTGTTCTAAATGGCATTGTTATTCAGAACATTTTATTAAAACATTTAAATTAATCCTAAGTATAAATCTCAGTTCTCACTATACAAATTATCTCCGCAGGCATATCTGAAAAACAAAATGTCCTAATCCCGTTTGTAAACAAATTTGCAAAAATATGAAATTTGATTAACACATGACAAGGTGAAAGTGCTAAAATGGTATTAAAAAATATACCCATAGCACTTTTATTTTGTTTCAGCAACTGGCTAAGCACAATATTATGAGCTTGAAAAATCTTTGCTAAAATAAAACAGATCACGTAAGAAGTTGAAAATATTAATATACATTTCATTATTATTTAAATATTTAAATCGGAAAAGATTTAATTGTATAAACACATTGGATTTAATTCCGTTGATAAGCAACATGATATCATTTTCTTCAAATAAATTTGCAGAAAAAAATATTGTCTGAATGTATTTTTATGGAAGGTGCGTTTTTTATTAATATCTTGACAACCACTAGGCCTAGAAACTCGAACTAAATCCTAAATGGGGCTACTCCTAGGCTACTTACAAGATTTTACGCCTCCCCCACTGGGTTCCGGTCTAAATTGGGTGGCACTTCCCGGCTGTTCAAACAGTTACCTTACACCTTTCTGGTAGGTCGGACGGTCTGGGTCTCAACAACAACAACACACACCCGGCCGTCCAAATAGTTGCTCATGTCCACTGGATGAGTCGGACGGTCTGGGCTTTCAACACACACACACACACACACAGTAGAGTCACCAGAAAAAACTTCTGAAAGTGGGGAGGTTTGGTAACCAAATATTTTGTTTTCCATTTCTTCAAAATTCAATGGGTACAATGGGTTTCTGGGGAGGGTGGGGCTATGATCCCCAAATCCCCCTTAGTGACGCCACTACACACACATTTTCAATTATATTTATATAGATTCAGTAAATATAATAATTATATTTAAAAGTAATTTTCCAAATATAAAAGATTTGTTAAGAATAAAATTTAATGAGATTTGAGATGATAATATCTAAACAATTCAAACGCATCCAATCATATATGCTTACATGCATTCTTCATATATCTACTGTTAGGGGGGGGGGGGTCTCGCAATTTAAATCTTGGCGTAAGAAAGTTGCGATTTATCTTATATGGAAGATACAGATATATGGATGTGCACATAACATTAGGGTTTTTTGGGGACCCTTATTCCATTGGAGCAAGAAGCTCAAGCTTCATTAGTTTCATAATAAATCCGATTCGACACTGCTCCTGGTCTGAAGAATATCTCAACGAACCAAATTTCATCCACTTTCATTTTCTGTGAAGAATTCCATGGCTCGACGCTCAGATTAATTTGTTCGTATCAGGCAACGACACTGCGGTCTACCTCCATTGCCCAATGAGGTCGAATTATAGAACATGCTGAAGCCATGATCGTCAACCTCTTTAGATATGAGGAAAAAGCGAATAAACGAAAGACCTCTTGACAAATTGCTTCCTTTTGACAAATTGACTTTTGGAATGGCCCGTGATTCAGACTTTCTTTTTGATCTACATTTGTGTTCTCACTTTACGCTTGCACAAGTTCGGGTTAAGCAATTTATATACATTTTTTGATGAACACCTCTACAAGGATTAAAGGAATTCGAAATAATTAAGACTGGAAATGTCACGTCTGATTAACTGTAGAGTGATATCAGCATTATCTGTAGACAGTCTGATTCCACCAACTTTATGCAGACGATTTCAGCCTTTTTATGTCAGCGTGTTAATATGTAGGAAGTTAAAATATTTGGAGTGCGAGGCTTCAAACAACTGTCCCATGCGTCCATATTCCAGATTGTTGAGGTCCAATCACAGGCGACGCCCCGTCAGACTTTCACAATTGGGGGTGCTATGCATTGGTGGGTGCTATGTATTAGTGGGTGCTATGTATTAGTGGGTGCTATACATTGGGGAGTGCTATGCAATTGGGGATACTGATCTTAGATATATAAATCCGTAAAAAAGTAAAATAAAATAATGACTTTAAAAGAGAGAGAGAGAGAGAAACTGAAAATTGTTGGAACAAGGGGCAGTTGTTAATTTAAAAAAGGATGTTTGAGCAATTTGTAATGGGGTGAAGTACCCCTAGCACCACCCGTGGCGCCGTCTATGAATGTTGAGGGAAAAAAATCGAAATTTCCAATAAAGTGACATTGATCATAAAATATATATATTTTTAAACTAAACATGTATGTTCGTGTATATAGCAGAGATGTTTGATGATTTTAAACGATTTTATCATTTTTTCAAACGGAGATTCGTATGCATAACATGTTCAAGAAAATCAAGCTTAGAAGTAACGGCTTAATGATAATCAGGCATGTGAAGACATTTTGAGTAACTTCATCAGACAGGCATAAATTTTAAACATTCAAAATGGGATGACAGCCTCTTTCTTGACTAGTTATTAATCTGAACATAAGACAGGGTGTGAAAATGTATGTAATATATATTTCCTCTCATTATCAGAACATATCTGTGGTAATACAACTTGGTAGTGCGCAGAACGCAACTTTGCGGAAGCATTTTAATTATTCCTCTGAGTATTTATTGGCTTAAAAAGTAATTATCAAGAGTAATAACTTGTATAAAATTTAAAGGGGGGGGGGAACCTTGCGATACTAAAACGATATCTTTCCTACCCACTTTGATATTTGAATTCAGTCTTACAGTAAACAGAGTGAGAAATGGATAAATTAAGCGCCTATAAAATCAACCCTAAAGACTTATATTCTAAATAGAATTGGCATCAAACCATCAACACAGCTAAGAATCTTTTTGTATTATTTGACATTATTCCTGTTAAAATTACATATATCTTTTCACATTTAGAGAATTTTTAATAGATGCAATTGCTTTTCATATTTTATTAATTTATTAGGTAGCTTATATATATATATATATATGATATTTTATATTAAATTCGTCAGAAAATCAATTTCATTTCTCAGATCATTTGTTTTTCTTTTTAGGAAATACGTGTTGCATCCATAGTTGAACTCCAATGTAATCTGCAATTTATGGTAATAGTGTACATTGCATATTTCTAGATTGTGTATTGAAAAGGTCAGAGATAAAATAATGTAAATAAAGACACAGATAGCTGTTCTAAAAATGTTCATGTTTTAACCAACTTTTCCTAAACGTATATATATTTTATTTGCTGAGGGAAAAAATAAAAAAATATATGTGAAAGTGTGGACGTGAATTTTTTCCTGACACTAATACAAAAGTTATTGATGAGCTGTGAAATTTTACAAGATGCCTACTAATGAAAATGCTTCAACATTTTATTGTTATATTTTTATTTATAAATTAAAATTCATTTAAATGTTTATACTTCCTTATGTACAAATGTTATTGTTTTACTTTGTATAAAGCAAAAATAGCACAAATTTATGCACTTTCTTGAATGTGCTTAGACAGCCTTTCGCGATATGATGTCGGCAGCAGAATACTTAAATTAATAATGCGGGACAACTTGGCACAAAAATATTCAGAGATACGGCCTGTACGTCTTCGATCTGAGACTAGATCCCATACAATCCTATTGCGTATCTTAACTACATTAACTGATGCACAATCTAAATAGATTGCTAAGAGTAAAGCAGAACAGATGTCGTCAACGGGATTCATATCTAAAAACCAGTCTGAGACCATACTGACCTTTCGTGCATCTTCCCACCTCAGCCACTTTTCATTTAGTTAGATTGCTAAGAGCAAGGCAGGAATAGATACGGCATGCCAGATTCGTATCCAGACATGAGTCTCCGCACACTTCTCGTGTATCAGCTCAACCTTATCTCCGTGCAATTTAAATAGATGACAAACAGCAAGGCCTGATCAAACAGCAAGGAGTTAATCCTCTGGATTCCTCTATGCATTGCGACATGTGTCATCGCTCATGAAACACATTTGAGAAACCGCAGCTACCACATTCCTTTATCATGGGCATAGAAGATGCAGAAAACTCTGAAAGATCTATGAACATGCCCTGGGAAAGATACAGGTGGAATATCGTTCTTCACCCTCAGAATGAGTTATCCGTAAGTGCCTATAAATATAGTAACCTTGCAATATCCAATTCGTTAAGTTCCTGGGTTAATAGCAATTACAACGATATTTCAAGTAATTTCAATGCACAAGGATATAAGTTGAATGCTTAGAGGAATACTCGAACCCAATGTAAAAATATGTGTCGTTAAATATATAACAATTGTTCTCCCCTTATAAATATTTCTGGAAGATAAACTTTTTAATACGTTCATTTCATAAAGCCTTTTTATTGTAGAACAAAGAAAATAGATTACATTTTGTTCTTGACTGGATGTTTTATAATTAAAACATAATCATAAAACTGCAGATAAAACTCCATCATTTATAATAGAAACGAGAATATTATTTGAAGCCCTCCAAAACTTACCCTTCCAACAGTCAGGCGGATAAGAGTCTCGAAATCTATAACATTTCATGAAATTTGTATATAACAGTAACATTTTCGTCAAATTATTAGAGAAAAGCTGATAATCCTGCACCTTACGTAGTTTAAACTTTAATGATGGATCTCTATTTAGACAAATTTACTAAATATTTGTATTAATTTGTTGTAAAGTCTATTGAAATAACTTTTTTTAAAAATTTGAAATTACAAAAATGTTATTGAAAATGAGCAAATTTTATTAGTCACAAAATTTATAAAGTTTTATAGGGACCAATATAGATTTCTTATTATCGTTCAATATTAAATGAATATGAATGAATAAATCCCATTGTAATAGGTATTTTATAGTTCGGAGTATTTTTACTTTTAAAAATTGACAAATTAAATAACAATTTTTGTGGAATTAATTTTAAGCCTTTCTTATATATAAACAAAAGTCACATAATTTAAATATTTTTCTTAAATCTAACAAATCTCTCACAATTTTTCGTGCTTCAGCTCTTTACAATTCCGAGTGTAAAACATAAATATTTGTTTTGGGTCATGCACGTTTCTTTAACACTGCGAAATGCAATGACTGAAAATTCCCAGTTTTTACAAAACTCCCTTCCCAAAAAACTCTGTTGCTATTCTAATTACAGTTGATCAATCATAACAATGAAGTGATTTTACCACCTTTATCGGCGATCTATTTAGTGACATTAAAGATGAATATAAACATTTCGAGAAGAAATTATTAGTTTGCGAGATTGTAGATTGAGTCAAAAATGAATATATATATATATATGATCGCTTTTATTCCAGAGATGAAACGCATCCAAATGAACTCGAATAATACAGATCAAAAACCTTTTTAGAAACATTCCATACAGTTCCCTCATAACTAGTGAGATAAAAAAAATTCTCATATTATATCAAAAGCGACAAAATAGTACAGAATGTAAATAACATTTAATTTGTTGGAATACGGTGTTGGAATAAAGTCCTTTTCACGGGTTTTTAACTGAGATTTGGCAGAAACGTGTATATGAAACTGTTTTGTTTATTATTTTAATAAAATAAAATTTTATTTTAAAATATTATCGACATAATTTTGCCGAAAATACATCAGGAGATTGCCTAAATTCTGGCAGTGAATGTTGACATAGTCGGCGCCAGGCTCTCACAATTGGGGGTGCTATGCATTGGTGGGTGCTATGCAATTGGGGGTGCTGATCTCAGATAATCCGTAAAAAAAAATTATATAAAATAACGACTTTAAAAAAAGAGAGAGAAACTGAAAATTGTTGGAATAAGAGGCAGTTGTTAATTAAAAAGGAGTGTTGCGCAATTTATAATGGGGGTGTTGAAGCACCCCTAGCCCCCCCCCCCCTCTCGTGGCGCCGCCTATGGGTCCAATTCAATCATTGCCATCATCAGAATAATAGAAACGTGTATCTTTATAAGATATTTCGTTTTTAAGATATTCTTTAACACTTTTTATTGATATTTGTTAAATTTTTTTAAAAGAGTGTCTTTTTTTCAAGTTGGCAACCCATGTGTTACGCTGATAATTTTAAAACGTGTATTTTTACTTTCCTTATATACATAATGTATAAGGAAAGTATTGTGACGGGGTCAAAAATTCGAATTCGAGTTTTCGACGGGAGAGCACGTTTCAAGCATCCTTGATCACGAATCAAACATTTTTGAAGTGATGTCTGTGTGTGTGAGTGTGTGTGTGTGTGTGTGTGTGTCAGTGAGCCTGTGGAGACGATAACTGACGAACGAATGGACCGATTCGAACCAAATCTGGTACAAAAATCACAATCCATAAACACTGGAAGCCTATTGTTTTTATTTGCAATCGAATGTTCAGAACCCCCCTAAATTTTCGAATAAAATCTTGAAAAAATCGTCAAAAAATCAAAACCACTAATAAAGTTACGCAAATAGACATTTATTATGCAATTTTTCATTAGAAAACGATTGGCATAAATTTTAGAACGCTAACACATACCGTTCTCGAGATATTGCACATTTTTCAAAAAAATTATCAAAAAGTCATAAAAAATAAAAAAAAAAAATTTCCTTTTGAGAAACATGTTCACTTTTCATATGTAACACCATACGATAAATTGGGTGACATCATTCTCGTGGATCTAGCTCGTTCTATTCATGGAAAAAGATACTTTGAGTAATACATTTGTATTTGAACGCCAATAGTCATTTGTCTGCTGTAAGAATAACTTATTTCTTCATCCATAACGCTTGACGAGATTTTGGTGACAAATTTGGCGGAATGTCGCCAACTTGACGACTTTTTGAAATGTTGCCAAATTAACGAAAATCTCGCCAAATGGATAAAAATGACGACTAATTGTCGAAAATTCAATATCTTGGAAAGAATATTAGTATCGACAATAAGGAAAAACCTATTTTTTTACTGTAAAAGTAGTAGATTCATTACATTATATAAGGAAAGTCATGTGTTGCCCACATCAGATTTTTTTTTATTATAATACGTTCCTTTCCTTTCTCAGGTTATTCTCTAAAACAAACGCTTTCTTTAAGTTTATTTTTTCAAGCGGGTAACATACTAACATATCTGTTCCACTCACCAATAAATTGTATGCATTCGGCTGGATATATACACACAGACGGGTTCCAAAAGTGTTCAAAATGTCCTCATATTTTGAAATATTATTTTCTGCAAACATCTCAAATTCAAATATTTGTGGGGGGGATATTTTTTTTTTCGCTCTGTACTTTCTGCAATTCTAGTGTGATAACAGAGTTATATGACAACAAAAATGTTATATAGTCGGTCAATGTAAGCAGAATGGGCACAAAATTGAGTGATTAGTACACAGCACTTTGCCGCGACTATATCCAGTAGTAAGAGAATGTAAAAATAAAATATCCTTGATTTTCATTGGAAGAACTGAACAGATGATTTGATATTGTGTAGATCAAGTCCTATATATGTAACACAGGATTCTGACATAATCAAATAATGTAATTTCCAGTGTGAGTAACAAAAGAACTCCAGAAGCCAGAGAAATTGTATCCCTCATGTGGGGATTAAACAAAGAAACTCTCAACATGTATCTAATCCTTCCGCATTAATGGGTTCCCTACCCCTCTCTCTTGAGAGAAACCATTGAGGGATTAGTATCCAGGTACTATACAGTCTGCTGGAGCTCGGGCCGGGCTCTGGCTTAGTTTTTAAAAGGTCGGGTTCGATGGAGATGAACATATTTAATTTTGAAATATTTAAATAGATTTTAATTGAGTGCATGAATGTAAAGTGTTTATTTCAGCTGCGTCAAGGTAAAATGTTTAAGATATACTAAACTTTTATCTTAATTCTAACTGTACAAAAATTTTACAAATTCTTGTTTTTAACACATTCGAATACAAGTCATTTGGGGACCGAGCTGGCTTGGATTCAACATTTGTAAATTTCTTTGATTTCGGGCCGTGTTTAAAAGCACTATTATTGTCGAGGCGGGCTGGGTGAAAATCTGAAATTTTGGCCTGTGCAGACCTCTAACCCCAATCCCGCTGAATGTTTTCAGAGGTATGCTTTCAGTATATGTAGACTAATTGGGATACAATACATAAAATTTTTTCATGAGTATCCACTAGTTCAATCATAGTTTTAAGTTGAAAAGTGCATGAAAATCACTTCAAAAAAGTTGTTTTCGTAGTGGTATTTATGTACTTGAAACTAGTAGTGAGCAATGCATTATTTTGTAAGAGTTTTATTAATGTTAAACATTTTGAAAATCTTTTTTTGAAACATTTAATATAAGTAATTCATTTAAGACACAGAGTTAAAAATAAAAATAAATGAATTCCAAAAACAAGACCAGATCAGTCATTACTTTATTCAGTTTAAAAATATTCTTGCCATTCTACATTTTGATGTAGCCATTTTTAACTAGACTAGGGCAATCTGCCCCCTTACTCGCTACGCATTTAAAATTCGTCGTCTTGCTATTGTTAGTCTATCCAGGACGCGAACTCGCAGCTCAAATATTTTGCCTTTGATTTTGACATGAAATATTTCTTAAACTACAATATATAACAAGAAAGATCAATCATGCTTAAAGCATTGATTATGAAACACTTTCCAACTTCAATGCAATTTTATTTAAACATCTCTAAAATGCGATACATTCCTCGGTAATATTTTAAAACTTATCACAATACTACATTAATTTATTATATTTGAAAACTTAAACCTTCATTGAAAAAAATGAACTTCATTCAAATGACAGAATTGAAATATAAATTGCCTGGTTTAAATATCTCTAAAATGCGATACATTCCACGGTAATATTTTTAAAACTATCATAATACTACGATAATTTATTATATTTGAAAACTTCATCGAAAATAACTGAAATTAATTCAAATGACGTCATAGAAAAAGTAACACGCCTGAATCTCTCTATAAAAACAGCATTTCATTCATAACTTTCTCCCATTCATTTCATTCATCACAATACTATAATAATTTATTTTATTTAAAAATTAAGACCATGGAGCTACGTTATTAAACTTTATGCTTAAAACTTCATCGAAAAAAATCGTCCTTCTCTTTATAAAATCAATTAATATTTCATTCATATCAGCCATGCAGACTCCATGGGCTAAATTATTTTGTGATAAAGAAATACAGCAATTCTAATACAACTCATTCTATATATTTTGCTGTTTACATTTTACATAAGTGAAAAATAGGCTTCGTTGTAGAAATAATCAAATTTGGATGATCATTTAAACTCAAATATATTGTATTTGCGTTGTTTCAGTATGTAGATGCACAGAATTTAAGCAAAAATAAAGTAGTTTTAGGACGGATACAACATTCAATATGAATTAAAAAGAACTTAAAAAATCACTATTTTGAAACAAGATGGATGCCATATATCATTTTGAAGTGGGTCATGTGATCTTTTCATATCATGGTCACATGATCGTTTCATATAAGAGGTGTAATTATTATTTTAATTTTTATTTAAAAAACTACTGAATATATTTCGCTGAATTTTTTTTAAATATTTTATGGAACAATTTGAATATTACCTAAAATTTTCGAAGCAATATGTGAATTTTAAATCCGCTTAAAAAATGTTTGAAAAATTAGGTCCCATAGGGCTCAATGTATTTCATTTTTTCACCCCGGGTTCAATCCAAAACTAATTGGGTGATATTACTCATTTATATTCCCATAGGTCGGTCCTACAGACCGTCTGAACAACATACTAAACTTTCATTTTGATTAAGTCATTTTTACGGCAGTTATCGTGCTAACGGACAGACAGACAGACAGACAGAATGAAGAAAGTCATAAACACTTTTCAACTTTGTTGTAAAGTGTTAAAAATAAAAAGGTTTATTTTAGCGTGTTTCCTGAACCTTTCTCTACAAGTGTACCAAATTATATATTTTTGTTTGCTACAGTTTTTGCGGTACGAAGCAGAGGAACGAGAAATTTGTCAAACAGCGGCGTCTGCTACGTTTTTTAATATAGAGAGATTCGAAACTTTAAACATAGTATTACACTATACAGATTATATTGATCCATAAATAGATTCTTAGAACCATAAAAAAAAAAGTACGACAGTTTGGTTTATAGCCACCTTCGCGTACTGTTACGCGATGATATTTATATACTCTCTATAAGTTTCTAGCCCATTTATTTAAAAAGTGCAAGGAAGGTTGGTACATGACCTTTTTCAAGGAATGTTACCAGGTGATATTCATAAACACCCCAAGTAGTTTCCAAGCCCATTTTTTTCGAAAAGTGTAGGGTAGTTCGGTTTATGTCTACCTTCATGCAACATTACCCGAAAATAGTTATATACACCCTATTAGAAAGCTTCTAGTCCCTTTTTACTTTCCTTATATACATAATGTATAAGGAAAGTATTGTGACGGGGTCGAAAATTCGAATTCGAGTTTTCGACGGGAGAGCACGTTTCAAGCATCCCTGATCACGAATCAAACATTTTTGAAGTGATGTCTGTGTGTGTGTGTGTGTGTGTGTGTCAGTGAGTCTGTGGAGACGATAACTGACGAACGAATGGACCGATTCGAACCAAATTTGGTACAAAAATCACAATCCGTAAACACTGGAAGCCTATTGTTTTTATACATAATCGAATGTTCAGAACCCCCCTAAATTTTCGAATGAAATTTTGAAAAAATCCTCAAAAAATCACAAACCGCTAATAAAGTTACGCAAATAGACATTTCTTATGTAATTTTTCATTAGAAAACGATTGGCATAAATTTTAGAACGCTAACATGAACCGTTCTCGAGATATTGTGCATTTTTCAAAAAAATTATGAAAAAGTCACATAAAAAAAAAAAATTCCTATTGAGAAACATGTTCACTTTTCATATGTAATACCATGCGATAAATTGAGTGACATCATTCTCGTGGATCTAGCTCTTTCCATTCATGAAAAAATATACTTTGAATAATACTTTTGTATTTGAACGCCAATAGTCATTTATCTGCTGTAAGAAAAACTTTTTTCTTAGTGCATAACGCTTGGCGAGATTTTGGCGACGAATTTGGCGAAATGTCGCCAACTTGGCGACTTTTTTGAAATGTTGCCAAATTAATGAAAATCTCGCCAAATGGATAAAAATGATGCTAAATCAATGAAAATGACGACTAATTGTCGAAAATTCAATATCTTGGAAAGAATATTAGTATCTACTATAAGAAAAACCTATTTTTTTACTGTAAACGTAGTAAATTCATGACATTATATAAGGAAAGTCATGTGTTGCCCACATCAGATTTTTTTAGCTGTAAAGTAGGTAGGTCGCATGCCTGCAAAATACTATACTTCGCATTCAAAACAATAAATGGTAATTAAAATTTATTTGAGTCAATCAAAAATGTCCTTTTTTCCTATAAGAATTGACCGTATCCCCTTAATGAAAGCAAAATTGAAAAACAATGCCCATTGTTGAGAAACAATAGTACATTTTTATCTCCAGAGTTAAAAATGTAAATTGTTTCTAACTTTTACATTTTAATTTTTTTTTAACAAATTTTATTTTGGCTCTATAAAATTATCATTAGATGCTATATGCAAAAAGAAAAAGAAAGAAAAAATAAATAAATACCTTGGCCGTTTTTGTTGTTACATAAATACGAACACGCCTAAAAAAAAAGTTGACTGTCGAGGTTGCACAGATCAGAAGTTGCAATTCGATCTGAAATCTAAAGGAGAAGAGTAGCTTTAATGTCAAGGATATAGAAGGATAGACAATTGTCTCAGTAGTTCAATTGATAAAGTGACATCTAGCTATCTGGAGATCGGTGGTTCGTTTTTTTTTTACGGAAACATGAGTTTACATTAATATAATATTTTTTTGATTTTATCAAGCAATAACTATTCTCTTCGTCTTCTTACGGAGAACCAATCTGTGTTCACTGAACATAATCCGAAAAAGCGCTGTGGAGATATGGTCTACAACTCTCACTCCTATTCCAAGGCCGTATAGTCCAAGACGATATTCAAGAGGGGCTGAAATGAAATTCAAGGGGGCTAAACAGTCTTGAAGGAGGGGCTCACCCAAACCACAGTTAATCATTAGCATTTATTAACCGTAATAGTTATTAGATTCTTTAATCGATATAACTTATTTACAAATAATTGCATATTTATAAGCTAAGAGTTGATTAGAAAAGTTCATATAGTTACTATACATCAATATTATAATATATAATAATTACAATGGATTTTAATATAAGCTTTAACTAGTAGTAAAGCTGTTAATTAATCGAAAAAACCCCTGAAAGCTAACGCTTAATATCAACTCTTAACTACCTATCAGTTGATTTTGACACAATAATATGTACAATGAACCCAGCAATAATACAAAACTTTCCATATCCAAATACTATTGTCTTTATTTCTAAATTAAATATGTAAATAAATTGATCATAAGTATAGCCATAAATTCAGCTAAACTAAAAAAATCTTTAAAACAAAGTAATTTATAAAAAACTCTCATAATTTTATACAAAATTTGGATGACATGTTGGTTGAAATTTCTTATCACTTGCTAAAACTTTAATATTTTTATCTGGAGGGGCTGAGTATACTTCTTGGAGGGGCTTAGCCCTCTGCCTGGCTACGGCCCTGTCCTATCCTTAAAAGCGGTCGGCGTGCTCGCAAAAATTAGAGGTCTTCACGAGTCGAAATTTAAGACGTTTACCTGGATCAGCTAGAGAGTATCAGATCCAGCTTTAAAACACTTGAATAGGGTCCCGGAAATAATGTTTATCGATATGTGTCAAAAGCATGAATCTGTGCAATTTTTACTTCCTCATACAATATGGGTCCCGCCAGAAATGATGTTTATCGAAATATGTTGGTTATCTTCCTTTAAATACGTCAAAGAATGCTTCTATATCTACGTATTCGACTCGGCTCGAGATTGTGATAATTTAGCTGTCTCGGGAGTCAAAACAGGACACTTAATTTGATAACTGTTTCATATCACACAAGGTAAGGAAAATAGTATAATAAGAAAAAGAATGTCAAATCTGTTTATAAAAATCTGATGTGGGCAACACATGACTTTCCTTATATAATGTAATGAATTTACTACTTTTACATTAAAAAAATAGGTTTTTCTTATAGTAGATACTAATATTCTTTCCATGATATTGAATTTTCGACAATTAGTCGACAATTTCATTGATTTAGCGTCATTTTTATCAATTTGGCGAGATTTTCGTTAATTTGACAACATTTCAAAAAGTCGCCAAGTTGGCGACATTCCGCCAAATTCGTCGCCAAGCGTTATGCACCAAGAAATAAGTTATTCTTACAGCAGATAAATGACTATTGGCGTTCAAATACAAAAGTATTACTCAAAGTACCTTTTTTCATGAATGGAACGAGCTAGATCCACGAGAATGATGTCACCCAATTTATCGCATGGTATTACATATGAAAAGCGAACATGTTTCTCAATAGGAATTTTTTTTTATTTTATATGACTTTTTGATAATTGTTTTAAAAAATGTACAATATCTCGAGAACGGTTCATGTTAGCGTTCTAAAATTTTTGTCAATCGTTTTCTAATGAAAAATTACATAAGAAATGTCTATTTGCGTAACTTTATTAGCGGTTTTGATTTTTTGACGATTTTTTCAATATTTCATTCGAAAATTTAGGGGGGTTCTGAACATTCGATTGCGTATAAAAACAATAGGCTTCCAGTGTTTACGGATTGTGATTTTTGTACCAAATTTGGTTCGAATCGGTTCATTCGTTCGTCAGTTATCGTCTCCACAGACTCACTGACACACACACACAGACATCACTTCAAAAATGTTTGATTCGTGATCAGGGATGCTTGAAACGTGCTCTCCCGTCGAAAACTCGAATTCGAATTTTCGACCCCGTCAAAATACTTTCCTTATACATTATGTATATAAGGAAAGTAAAAAGGCGTAAGCTTTGTTAACACCTCAAAAGCAAACGAGTGGGAAAGAAAAGAGTAAAGAATATATAAATGAAAGTGGGAAAAAAAAAAAATTAAACAAACTGAATTGTTTGACAGTATATTCTATCTGTGGTCACAGCGTTTAAGTAATTTGTATTCCATCTGTAGAACAGAAACAGGGCGCTGATCTGGAACGGATTTCAAGGACGATAACAGTGGCGTAATAATGGGTACGTGGTCGCCTGGAACACGGCGGCACACTTGAACGGGAGGTTGCATACCGCGCATTTAGAAAGAGTTTAATAACACAGAATTTAGAAATATTGCATGAAAAGTAATATTGCGCTATCTTTTGAGTGAAAGATTCAAAAATGGTCTTATGAAATGTGTTAGTAAATCGTCTGCATACACTGAAAAAAAAAATATATATATATATATTTTTTACTGAATACTGAATATATATATATATATATATATAAACATATATATATTTTACTGAATATATATATATATATATATGCCTCCCTGGTAGAATTTCGACTGTTTCATTCCGGTGCTTCTAGATTAAGCTGTTGAGGTTGATCGTGTATACACGGGGTGGAAGAAGAAGGGTTCATGCCGCATGGTAATACAAATTTTCTTAATGTATCCTATTTTCATTTTTTGTTGCCTGTAGTCTGAGTTTAAGCATTTATAGTAATGTACTATTGCTTAATCTGAAACAGGCTTTTGTTTGGGTTAATTAGAATTAAATACTCGGACCTGAAGATGAATTTAACTCTGATTAATCATCGAATTTGGGACGGTGCTGTTCTTTTCTCTTATTGGCATTATGGCCGTGAATTTGCTTCTATGGTGATGTTAATATTACTTGAATTGTAATTTTTTATTTTTTTTTATTTTTACATAATTCTTAATATTACATATTTCAAATATATATATATATATATATATATATATATATATAGGAATATATATATATATATATTCCTTAGTTTCGGTATTTGAATATGAGCATAAATAGGATAATAACCATGAAACTAAAAACAAGATTTTTTCAAAAAGTTTTAAATTTATTAAAGTGAAAATATTAAAAAAAAATTATAATTTTATATTCTTGAAGCTTTCCAGCGTCAAAAAAAAGGTAAAGAGTCCAAACCCCAAACTTAGGATCTCAAACCAATGAAATCTGGCCCCTTCCTCCCCTTAAATTTTTCAAATGTTCGCTTCAGGTTGTCAACTTCGCCATTTTATGTCTAGACCTAGTCACTTTTGTGGAATGTTTAGCATGCAAAAATGGCTAAATCTAGCCATAAAATGGCAAAATTTCAGCTTGTTTAAAAAGGTTCTCCATGAAATCTAGTTATTTTTTGCTATGATTCCAGCCATAATAAAATTCATCCAAGTATTGGCAACACTCGTGCCCCCACATTCATCCCATACACGGAATACCTACCAAGAAATTGCAACATTGAACAACGCACTCGAAATCCGGATTATACGCCTCAGCTTCAATCAATAGGTTTTCGCAGCCACTATCGTCCCTCTGCTATCTTTATTTACTTTCACTGACATAATGGGTTACTTAAGATTACGTCGCCGGCTGGCAAAGAATCTTTTCCGGATCCCAAAACATTACCCACTCATTCTATTCTCCGCGTTTCTCGCTGCTTACAGGATTCTAAATTTAACAACTGAAAACCAAGGCATAGAAACTGAAAGTTTAGAACGCCGAGTCTGGCAGCCATCCAATCATCCATCCATCCATTCATCTGATTAAGCATACGCACTCTTAACAGAATCAGTGGTCTGGTCATGAGATTTGAAACAAAAACAAACAAGATGGCGGATTCCAAAATTCGATAGACTTTAACCCGAAGACGAAAATGTACTATTTATATCGCATTAGATTCAATTTATGAATCTATTCCCTGAAATTGTTGCAACACATACTTGGATAAGAAACTTCGTTCGTAAATAGCAGAAAATAAAATTGTACTAATATGATCTTGTTTTGAAATCGGAATGAGAGTTTTCAACAAGATATGAAAAACATAATCATTATCAGGACAGAAAAGGGGTCGACCATGCAAGGGATCCCAACAGAATTTGACTTGAAAAATAGGAACTCAGTTAAAGAGTCAAAAATAAAGACAGTTTTAGTGACTAAACTCTCAAAAAAGGGACTTTTATAGGGAGCTTCAGATTTTTATCAAAAAGCAATATTAGAATAAAAATTATTATTTTTTAATTCCCTAACCACAAGGCCAGTTGAGCCGAACCCAAACTTACTCTTAACTCTATATATATATATATATATATATAATATTAAAACACCGTGAAATACTACATTACAAAATCATCTGAAATCACACTTAAAAGGCGCAAAGCTGCACTAAAAAGAGGATTAAAATATTGTCAAAAAGAAAAGAGGTATGGATGGAAACAATATACCAAAAGATGGCCGGGGGGAGTTGTGACCCCCTCACCCCGGTTGAGCATGCTTTACGTCGCGACAACACTCCCGGAGAGCCGGTACATTGCAAAAAGGAATACGAATGTATCAAATTGTAAGATGTAAATATACATCATACATAAACAAATATAAGATATAATTGTCGAGATCCAGCCCTATCGAAATTCATCTACAGTAAATGTTTGAAATATGTTAAAAAGTGTGAATAATGTTTGAAACATGTTCACAAGTATAAATTAGCAAAATTACAAAGCTTCCACTTAAAGAAGAATTTAAATATTGACACATAATAGAACAATAATAACAAAGTCTATTTTTAAAACCATATACCTGAATGACAAACAATAGCATATTACATGCAGATGTACATCCCATATTGTGTCATACAAGACCATGCAAAATTGCTATAACGTATTATACATTATACCCTATTCAAGAGGTCCCATATCAGTTATCACACGCTTTACCTGTGACAATCCAGTATGTATATTGCCATCAGTTTCATTTAAATATAAACAGTAACTTTCAGTTACAGTTATTTTATAAAATTTGTAGATAATGTCACTTAAAAAATTCTTGGGAAAACCCTGTGAGATGGTGTTTTGTAGGAAACGATAATCGCATAAATATCGATCTTCCATTTTACTGTTTATTCTTTGACTACGTATTAATTGTCCCAGTATAATATTTCTAAAAACATTTTTGTGCATACACGAGTTCCAGTTTATGATATAATTGATTTTGAAGTGGAAGTCGTTGCGTTTATCGTACAAACAGAAACCAGTAGAACCTCCTGGTTGCTTGTATATCGTTATATCCAGAAAATTAAGACTTTTGTTGATATTATGTGGAGTTTCAGTTAGTTTTAAATGTTGTGGATAGAAAGTAAAATCCATCTGATATTCTTCACATGGATATGCTACCAAAATGTCATCAACGTAGCGAATGAACAGAATTTCGTTTAATATATGTGTTCCATCTTCATATTTATTCAGATATATATCAACGTAGCGAATGAACAGAATTTCGTTTAATATATGTGTTCCATCTTCATATTTATTCAGATATATAAAAAGTTACCGAAAGTTACTGTTTATATTTAAATAAAACTGATGGCAATATACATACTGGATTGTCACAGGTAAAGCGTGTGATAACTGATATGGGACCTCTTGAATAGGGTATAATGTATAATACGTTATAGCAATTTTGCATGGTCTTGTATGACACAATATGGGATGTACATCTGCATGTAATATGCTATTGTTTGTCATTCAGGTATATGGTTTTAAAAATAGACTTTGTTATTATTGTTCTATTATGTGTCAATATTTAAATTCTTCTTTAAGTGGAAGCTTTGTAATTTTGCTAATTTATACTTGTGAACATGTTTCAAACATTATTCACACTTTTTAACATATTTCAAACATTTACTGTAGATGAATTTCGATAGGGCTGGATCTCGACAATTATATCTTATATTTGTTTATGTATGATGTATATTTACATCTTACAATTTGATACATTCGTATTCCTTTTTGCAATGAACCGGCTCTCCGGGAGTGTTGTCGCGACGTAAAGCATGCTCAACCGGGGTGAGGGGGTCACAACTCCCCCCGGCCATCTTTTGTTTCCATCCATACCTCTTTTCTTTTTGACAATATATATATATATATATATATATATATATATATATATATATTATGATAACTGACTATTAACAGAAGTTAAAATTTAAGAAATATACACTCATGTCCAAAAGTTAAGCATAATTCATAAAATGCGAAAAATTCGGAGTTAATATGGATACAATTGTTCACAATCAGTTATGGAGAATCGTGGGACGAAGGTAAATCATTGTGCATATGTAAAACAGTTCAGTCGAAGTCTACATGCGCAAAACACCGGCGCACGTCGGTACGAGTATAAAACTGCCTCGAGTGGCATGGCCAGTGGAGACAGAATTTCACAATTGTTGTGGTACGGAGCATTGTTAACAATAAACAAGAAAGATCAATCATGCTTAAAGCATTGATTATGAAACACTTTCCAACTTCAATGCAATTTTATTTAAACAAGTCTAAAATGCAATACATTCCTCGGTAATATTTTGAAACTTTTCAAATATAATAAATTAATGCAGTATTGTGATAACTTAAAGCTTCATCGAAAAAAATGAACTTTATTCAAATGACGGCATTGAAATATAAATTGTCTGGTTTAAACATCTGTAAAATGTTATACATTCCTCGGTAATAGTTTTAGAATTATCATAATACTACGATAATTTATTATATTTGAAAACTTCATCGAAAACAACTGAAATTAATTCAAATGACGTCACAGAAAAAATAACACGCCTGGATCTCTCTATAAAAACAGGATTTCATTCATAACTTTCTCCCATTCATCGCAATACTATAATAATTTATTTTATTTAAACATTTTGTTTAAGACCATGGAGCTACAAAAAATTAAACTCTATGCTTGAAACTTCATCGAAAAAAATCGTCCTTCTCTTTATGAAATCAATTAATATTTCATTCATATCAGCCATGCAGACTCCATGGACTAAATTATTTTGTGTTAAAAAAATACAGGAATTCTAATACAACTCATTCTATATATTTTGCTGTTTACATTTTACATAGGTGAAAAATAGGCTTAGTTGTAGAAATAATCAAATTTAGATGAGCATTTAAACTCAAATATATTATCATTGCGTTGTTTCAGTATGTAGATGCACAGAATTTAAGCAAAAATAAAGTAGTTTTAGGACGGATACAACACTCAATATGAATTAAAAAGAACTTAAAAAAATCACGATTTTGAAGCAAGATGGATGCCATATATCATTTTGAAGTGGGTCATGTTATCGTTTCATATCATGGTCACGTGATCGTTTCATATAAGAGGTGTAATTATTATTTTAATTTTTATTTAAAAAACTACTGAATATATTTCGCTGAATTTTTTTTTATATATTTTATGGAACAATTTGAATATTACCTAAAATTTTCGAAGCAATTTTTGAATTTTAAATCCGCTTAAAAAATGTTTGAAAAATTAAGTCCCATAGGGCTCAATGTATTTCATTTTTTCGACCCGGGTTCAATTCAAAACTAATTGGGTGATATTATTCATTTATATTCCCGTAGGTTCTACAGACCGTCTGAACAACATACTAAAATTTCATTTTGATTAAATCATTTTTACGGCAGTTATCGTGCTAACGGACGGACAGACAGACAGAATGAACAAAGTCATAAACACTTTTCAACTTTGTTGTAAAGTGTTAAAAAGGATGAAAGATGTTCCAAAGATGTCAACTGGACACGTTTTTGAAGGGACGAATTCTTGGAATGCTGGAATCCGGTCGATCCCAAACTGAAGCGTCTCGAATTCTGAATGTGCCTCAGTGTGTGATATCCAGACTGCGGCTGAGGTTCCAAACCACTGGAGATATTACCCGACGACCAGTACCAGGTCGGCCAAGGGTAAAAACCGCTCGGCAAGACCGATATTTGTTGATAACTTAGTGACGTCAGGGGGACCGTTCTGCCAGACAACTGGGTCAGCCCTGACAGTCGCCACAGGAAACACTGTTTCGAGACAAACTGTTTACAGGAGACTGAGACTCGTTGGTCTCTATACCAGACGACCATCAGTTTTCACCCCCCTGACATCTGCACAGAAACGCGCACGTTTACAGTGGAGTTTGGAACATTGGCAGTGGAGTGGACAACAGTAGGGCATTGTCATGTTCAGTGACGAGCTCAGGTTTAGCCTGTACACCGATTCTCGTCGTACCACGATCTGGAGAGAACGTGGAAATCATTTTCACCCGGAAACATCACAGAAAGACATAGTTTTTCTTTTGGGGAAGTCATGGTCTAGGCAGGCATCAGGATGGACGGCCGCACAGACCGCCACGTCTTTGATACGGGGTCGGTTACCGATCAAAGATACAGATACGAAGTCCTTGAGCCTATCGTTTGATTGTTTCGAGGTGATATTGGTCCTGATTTCATATTCATAGATTATAACGCACCTCCTCACCGTACTACTCCGACGACTTCCTTCAAACTGAAGATATCCAGCACATGCAGTGTCCCGCCAACTCTCTTGATCTGAATCCAATAGAGCATGCGTGGGATACAGTCGGGAGACATCTTGCAGCCCTCTGCTACCTACCAAGCTCTATTCCGGGATTGAAAACTGCTCTCCGTGAGGCTTGGAACTCTTTGAGCACACAACTCATCCAAACCCTCATCGAAAGTATGGGAAACCGCTGTGCAGCATGGGTGGTTATCCGGGTTCCAATACACCGTATTAAACTGCGGCATCACATTGTTTTAATCATTCTGTTTCACTGAGGTTGGCACTCGTATTGTGACCCTTTTTTTTGGATAATAAAAGTCGTTATTATCCTTGTTTTGCATTATTTTCTTCTATAATTCTATTACACCCGCATACCATGTTTCCTTCTATTCCGATGTAGATTTCCTTAAATTTTCACATAAACAGCAACTATGCTTAATTTTTGGACATGAGTGTATAGAGAAATCAGTAAACAAATGTAAAGCATAATCATTTTTACAGTGTTGGGATTTGGCTTGGATGGGGTATCGCCATTACATTATCTTTAATATTTTGGAATTACACTGCATATTTTAAAAATCTAAAAGACTAAGATTCTTGTTAGATACTAAAAGACGATCAAGTAGAGTGTCTTTCCTCTTTTCCACCTTTTTCTGTAAACAAGCGACCTCTTTTTCTTTTTCCTTTAAATCCACTTTGCTAGACATAGTTGCATCAATTATAGACTGTGCCACCTTTGCTTCTTTTAAATCATTTTTCTGTAGGGCTTTTTTAAGACGATCATTAGCTTTAATCAAAAGTTTGTCAGTGACCCCTGATTGTAATTTTGCTTCCTTCTTGGAACCTTCCAGTTTCATTTTAATTGTTTCACTTCATTCTTATCCTCTTGAACTTTTTCTCTCTGCTCGATCTCCTTCATTAGCTGCTCTTGCAAAAGTGAAGCTTCTCGTTTCCTTTTCTTTTTTCTATTTTTCATATTCAAGATATGCCTGATAACTATTGTAGGCAATATTAGTCAGTCTCAGTAACTTTGGGGTTATAGGCACATTCTCAGGTTTGTTATCAAAGTATCCTAAGGCATCATAGACAATAAGACGAGAATTGAGCATTTTATTTTTCATTGTCTATCTTCTGACATAATCTACTTTGAAAGCTTCTCTTCACATCTGCACTACCATGGTTGACAGACAATACAGCTTTGGCGAATTGGGTGAGGTAAACACTTAATTCACCAGAATTGTTTTTCATTGAGAGATAACGGCTCTCGAAATAAGCTCCATGTGTGCAAGAGGTCAGAATACATTTCTCCAACTAGATCAGTTTCCATTCATTAGCAAGTGCATATAATTTTATTTCAATTGGCAGGTTGTAAGCAAGTTTTACCACATTTTGAAAAATACTTGACAATCCATTCCTTGACTGTGCAGAGTAGTTTGAAGATACTGATTTAAGTGATTTAAATAATTCTGCTCTATAAGTTGCCTCCCGGATATTGCAAATTTTGATTACAGAGGATGAACTTAAGGCTTTCGGAATTTCTTCTGAGGCAGTAGCATCAGACTGCACAGGAACAAGCTGTTTGCAGCTGAGAATTTCAGAATAGTTTTTAATGGGCTTCTTAGAATGGAAATGCTGTCTCACTTTTTCAAATCCGTTGAAAATCTCAATCATTTTTAAGCAGACATTACAGTATAGTTCCTTATCACTGACCAATCAAATATACATTTGAGTCTTTGGTCTGTAACCACTTCTCATTAGAATTATAAACCATTTTGCCAACAAGATGCTAGCAGAGTGATCGAAAAGTTCTGTACATCAAATTTTAAAATCCTATAATGTGCAAAGAAATTAAAAGAGTGGAATTTTTTTCAGTTAGATAGCACTAATATACCCTCGAAAATATATTAAAAATATTGTCTACTGTTTTTAATATATCAGACAATTATTACAGATCATTTTTTATCAATCAAAGAACACGATGTTTTACCAGAGTGAAAGGATTTTTTTTTATTTTAGACCAATATTTCTCCAGCCATTCTTATGGTGTCATCAAAGAGTTTCAAAAGAAATATTTAGGCTCTAAAACCCCCAACAATTCCAACAATTAAAAAGTGTAAGACATTCTGTTTTCCCAAAAGGACAGTAGATGGCAGCACTCAACTTGACTAAAGAACATTAGTTTTAGTTTACAAAAAAAAAAAAAAAAAAAAAAACCATTCAAAGTGGAGTTCGAGATGGCGATAGAAAGCATGTAGCCAACGTGTTTGTAATATGTAGCTAATCCTAGCTATGATTTGTAAAATATGTGTAATTTTTATGTATTATTAAATGTTGTGAAGTCTTAAATGACGAGCGAGTGTTTCCCAACCTCATCACCAAAAGAAGCCCAACCTAAGAAAACCTAAGCCTAAGAAAGTGGGGCCCAACATGGGCTTATATAGCTAACACTCTTATATAGCTAAAGAAATATTGCTCTAAAAATAAATGTTTCCTTCTGAGAAAACACATGTTCTTCCATTGATAAAGATGAAGCCTGTAATGATCATCAGACATAATAAAAATATCAAATGATATTTCTGATATATTTTTGAGTGTATATTAGTATCATCCAACTGAAAACATTTTACTATTTTAATTTCTGAGTTCATTATGATTTTAAAATTTGATGCGTGTGAATTTTCGATCACACTGTATCAGTGTTTAATGATATCTTTTGTGAAATGCATTAATAAATTGATTTAAAAAATTCTGAGATGTATTTAACTAAATACAACGTGGTATTTTTACTTATATGATCATGACTTTATGGATTGGAATATTGAAATTTCCAACACTGGACTATCATTTTAATAGAAAGGCAGAACACCCTCACTTTTACAGGTGCAGTGCTACAATATCTGACTATATTAATTATTCAGTATTGCCTCCAATTTTTTTGATAAGTATTAAAGGAAAACTCTTAACATATACATGGCAATTAAAGAGAAGAATTAAAAATTAACGAAATATCAGTGAAGTTGAATAGCATATCTGCCATGTCCAGCTACTTGCTATACATATGTGACATTTTTTTTCTTTAAAAGTATATATTTGAAATAAAAATCCCAATTTTTTTACCATTGTAAATGTAACATGTAATACAACCCTTAAGTGTTATTGAGCTAATAATTAACATTAGGTTAAAGTGGCTACTAATGAAATGGACTCTACTTACTAATGGCAACCAAATTTCTGAATTTTTACCTTTAATGACAAAAACAAAATGGTATATATATAAAAGAAAATAATAATTTAGAGAAGTATTTTAACAAGAGTTTATTTAATTGTTTGTACATGAAAAAATATAAAATCAGCAAGGATGAGAACTGATTTGAAAACAGTGAATATACTTTAAAAAGGAAATCAACTTTTAGAGTCCATTTTCTAGAACTAAACAGTACACTTTTGTATTTTTGTTCATGCACCACTTGTAAGACCCCTTTTCTGGCTAAGATTGATTTTATCACCAAGACTTAGAGCCATGCCCTAGAAAATAAGATTATAATTAGAAAAATTGCATTATTCATAGATTCCTTTTTTCAGCATGTATGATTTTAGTATCAAGAGACAATGCTATGTCCTAGAAAACGAAATCAAAATGGGGAAAAAAAGGGAATTTGCTTTCTATGTAACTGAAAAAATAAATAGGAAATTTGAAAAACTTAGCAATAAAATATTCAATTAAAAAAAAAAAAGAATAATTAAATAAACAAATGAAAAAGTAACCAATAAAAAGTTGTAAAAAAGAAATTCATTTAGGGGAAGGAGGGTACAGTCCCTGTGGATGCCTCCCCTACTGGGTTCCGGTCTAAATTGGGTGGCACTTCCCGGCCGTCCAAATGGTTACCTTACACCTTTCTGGTAGGTCGGACGGTCTGGATTTCAAACAAACATTTAGAAATCAATCGGTTTAATTTTTACTGGCTGAACACAGCTTTCTGATTCAGTATTTTACTTCAATTGATTCTAAATTTAATCTATGTGGTACATTCTAAGTGTGAATAGAGACAGCATCTATCACTAGAATAATATTTTTAGAAAGAAAAACACGAAGTGTTATGCAGCAATACAGAAATCATTGTAAACTAATTAAATTGTTATTTTATACATAGTATAAAACACATCTTATATGAAGCAAATAGATAAAAAATGCAAATTCCAATATCTATAGGATAACACATCTATTGTAAAAAATCTGATGTGGGCAGCACATGACTTTCCTTATATAATGCAATAAATTTACTACTTTTACAGTAAAATCAAAATAGGTTATTCTTATAGTAGATACTAATATTCTTTCCAAGATATTGAATTTTCATCAATTTGTCGTCATTTTCATTGATTTAGCGTCATTTTTATCCATTTGGAGAGATTTTCGTTAGTTTGGCAACATTTAAAAAGTCGCCACGTTGGTGACATTCTGCCAAAATCTCGCCAAGCATTATGGATGGAGAAATAAGTTCTTCTTATAGTAGATAAATGACTATTGCCATTCAAATATAAAACTATTACTCAAAGTATCTTTTCTTATGAAAGGAAAGAGCTACATCTACGAGAATGATGTCACTAAATTTATCACATGACATTAGATATGAAAAGTGAACATGTTTCTCAACAGGTAGTATTTTTTTTCAATTTATGGGATATTTTGATAAATGTATTTGCAGAATGTGCAATATCTCGAGAATGGTTCATGCTAGCATTCTAAAGCTTATGTCAATCGTTTTCTAAGGAAAAATTACATAAGAAACATCTATTTGCGTAACTGCCCAAAGCGTAACAATGATTGGTTTTGATTTTTTGATGATTTTATTAAAATTTTATTCAAAAATTTAGGAGGGTTCTGAAAATTCAATTGTGTTTAAAACAATAGGCTTCCAGTATTCACGGATCATAATTTTTGTACCAAATTTCATTCGAATCACTCCATTCGTTCATGAGATATCATCTCCACAGACTGACACACACACACATAGACATACATCACCCCAAAAATGCTCGATTCGTGATCAGGGATGCTTGAAACATGCTCTCCCATCGAAAACTCGAATTTGAATTTTCGATCCCGTCACAATACTTTCCTTATACGTTATATGTATATAAGGAAAGTAAGAACAGCATCCACGGATGAGTTTCACATTTTTATGTGCTTGCAAGTATAGAATAGCCAATACTTGTAAATGGCTGCAAAAATTTTTTTGTCACAATTTTGTGAACAGGTATGGAGACAAACACATCAAATGCAATTTTTTTTTTTTTTGCAAGTTTCTTGTATCGGTTGGTAGACGCTGTTATCTGCAGTGGGAGTATTCTAATTTTGGGGAATACACGGTTTCTGTGAGTATGATGCTTATATTTTTTTATTTTATCTGAACTTTTCAATTATGTCATTATTATCTATCTCAATATAAGGCTTAGCAACAGCGTTGCCAAAAATTTTTCTATGGGAAAAATTATTGTTTTCAATTTTGCAAATATCATTTCACTAAATTCAAGTTTACTTATAAACTTTAAGTGCTTAAACTTTAATAAAAAAAAATTAAATATTTTTTTAATTATAAAATTCTTAAACTTGTAGTTAGAAATACTTTTGAATATTTATAATGTTACAGAAAGTTGATTATGTGTTTCTGAAAAAGTGTGGTTTGTAATTTTTATTAGACAGGTGTGCTTCATTTGCAACAAGTTCTGCTATAAAATTTCATGGAAATTTTCAGACACACTTTAAGCCTCTATATATTAGCATACCTAAATCATTTTAGGTATACTATCAGTAATTAAAACTACTTTTGTAACCATTTTCAAAATTAAGGCTAAATGGATAAAAAGAAGTGTGATTGAAGTGCATTTCTTAAATGGGTGATAAAGTGCATATTTAAGCATTGAAAACTTGTTTTATAAAATGTTTTTAATAACCATAGCAATTGTTAACTAGTCAAAGGACCTGTTATTTATAGATAAATATACAGAACTGGATACACTTTTCGGACTGAAAAATAAAAATCTTTTCCAATAAATTAATATGTCTGTGTGTCTGTGCAGTCTGTAACAGAAAATTTAAGCATCATATGGTCATGAAATTTGGTACACAGGTACTTCAAGAACTGGGAAGGTGCACCGTGTCATTATTTTTTTAAACTTCAAATTAGTTTTTTTAGCTATTTTGTGTTTTAGTATTTTCATACAAATTGGTTACTAGCAACCGAAAATATTATCAGAGTTTCTATTTTGACACCATCAGAAAGATCAAACAACGTTTTTTCTGTTTGAACCAAAAACTTAAAACAATTCCTTCATATTTATTTATTTTTAAAAAATACATTGAAATTTGCATTTTTTATGTTATCTGATATACATACATATATACATACATATATATATATATATATATATATATATTGTTGCATGCAAAAAAAAAGATTGGCACAATGCCATAATTTGGCTAAAAGTTCTTAAAAAAAAAGAAGGGGGGGGGGGGGGGAGAGGGTTATGAGTAATTTTTAACTGATTATTTTCTTCTGTGAAGACCCTTTACAGATTGAAGTTTTTCGACTTACTAAAGCCACACCCACAGAGGGGGGAATCATGTGCATAATGGATGTGTACGTTCTGATATGCGATCATAGATTGAGGAAGATTTTATTTTATTTGTATCATGAGAATGTTTTTTAGTTCAAAACAGGTGAGTTAGAAATTGAGTATGGTGAACCTGCATCTGTATTATTTAAGTAGCAAACACTTATCCAGGAACCGGGCAACGCCAAGGAATTTGCTACAGTAATCTATAAAATGGAGATGTCTACTATTTGGAAGTGTCTGTTAAGGAGGTTTTACTGAAAACATTTTTCAAATGAACACTGCACATCAGTGTTTACTACACACCATTTTAACACTGGAACAGGATAGGTCTATGGTGAGGGTTGACTTGTCAGGTATATTGTTTTTAAAATCTAAAACATTCATTCAGAAAAAATTAAAACTCTTCAGTTTTAGCCTAGAACAAAGCTCTACCTCATTCTGTAAATTAGCTGCAACCCAGAGCACAGTAACTTTATACAGTGTACAAAGTGAAGTCTCGAGTAGCCAAAACAATTGTAGAACAAAAGGCACTATCGGAATAAAAAGTTATGGAATAAAGTGATTATAGGTGATCAGTGAAAGAGATTGCAGTATCTCTAGTGTAGAATTTCAGACGTTTGCAAATTAAATTCAAGTAAAGTAAAAAAAAAATTGCCAATTACAAGGTCGTAGAACAAGACCACATGCAGTCCAACATATTTTTCTTTCAGTCCACATTACTATAAAAATAAAATAAAGAGAAATATGTTATAACATATCCTCTGGAATCGTGAGTGTTCACTCAAGATACAATAATGAGTTCAAATTTCTGGATAACTAACACGTTTATTCACAAGCGCAGTGTAAACAGAAACAATATACAGTTAAACAGCACTTAAATGCTCCACTAATTTAACAAAATAACTGATATATTACTCTCAAAACATTGGCAAAAATCATTTCACAAAACAGTAGCTACTACAGTGACCGCCGGTTATAAGATTCAGTGGTTTATAAGACTCAAAACGACAGAAACAAATACAAACTTCGTTTTAACATTAAAATTGTGTCGCTTATAAGAAACACGATTCCGCTTATAAGAAACAGTTTTCTACAGAAAATTTGTTGATTTCCTTGCGACGCTGGTGTAAAAAAAAAATCGATTTGTTTAAGGTTAACTGAAGGACGAGTTGTTATCTCTTGTCTCTGGGCGTACGGGGAGGGGGTGGGAGTTTGCTATGTAACAAAGGATGACAGAGGATTTCTCCGCAGAAAGGCTTGGGGAGTACAACCCCAAACCAGTAAGAAACGAGCTTTAATCTTTTGGCAGTTACGGAAACGTACTGATAAGGAAAGGCATCTTTGCTTATGCACTCAAATAAGATTCGTACAGCTTTAGTTAGTCATTTTATGTTTTGCTAGTGAAGCATGTCGCAAACCCTTACTTTGCTTGAAAAGCAAAGTTTACTTAAAAAGTATGATCCTCCACCTCCGTGTAGTCAATAAGCAAGAAAACAACCTTGCTTGATGCTATCCATATGATCGCAGGCGCATGGAAAAAAGTTTCTGACATATGCATTTTTAATTGCTTCCGTAAAGCAGGATTTTTGAAAAATAATGTTGCCATACCAGCAGAAGATGAAGAAGAATTTGAAGCACCTTTCGAAGAATGGATTCACATCGACGAAAATTTACAAACATCTGAAGAAAACAATGATGATGACATAGTGCGGAAATTCAGAATGTTTGCAATGAAGAAGAAAATGAAGACGACGTTCCACAAGAAGAAAATTTTCCTAGAGCCAAACAGTCGCGAGAAGCCCTAACTATAATTAGAAAAACTCTTGAACACAGAGGGGCATCAGAAAAAGTTTATGGACTGTTTTATGATTTAGAAATGGATGTACGTAAACTAATCACAGACTCGTTAGCACAAACAATACTGGATAAGTTTTTTGCTATTCTTCAGTAATAGATTACGGTATGTATGAAAATGTACTATGCTCTTATACATAAATGAACGACCTATGAGTTTTACTTTTTATTCTTATTTAACTGCATACTATATGCATATAGATAATAATTTAAGTTGTAAGGCTTAATTTGTAAAATGAGAAATATTTTTGAATGCAAAACTTAATTTACAAATGTATTATGTACGTACTAATATTTTACTTATATACATTTATCTTTTAAATTCTGTAAAACTGTGTTCAATAGTTAGTATTTACAATGGAAGAACGATATTTAAAAAATTTCCAGATTTAAGAAACAACTGCTTATAAGAAACAAAACGAGCGAAACGAACGTGTTTCTTATAAGCGGCGGTCACTGTATTCTCAAAACATTGACAAAAATCACAGTTCAATGTAGCTCGTATCATGTCAACTGCTCTCCGACTCAGTTATGATTCCTTTTATAGACTCTCAATAGAAACTTCTGGAAATCTCTCATATCACATAGAATAATCGTTATTTCAAAATGCTTCTCAAAGATTCAGGAAGTCGCCAAATGTAGCCAAATTGCTGATAAATTGCCAAATCTAGAAACCCTTCTTCGAACTTTGGAATTATGGCAACCAAATGGAACCTATGTTCAGGTCATGGGAAAGCTTGTATGGGTGTTTTCTCTATTTGGTTCTCAAAAGAAAAAATTCCAGTGAGAGAAAATTATATGTTCACAATAATAATAAAAGACTCACTGTACCAAATCACCTAACATGACAGATCTCAAGATAAAAAAACTAAAATTCATAAATAAAAACTAAACTTCTTATTCTGTCAATTTAAAATAATAATACTCAACATGTTCCTTTGTTAAACAAGTTAAAAAAAGATTAAGGAAATTTCTGAAGTATACTGATTAAGTTTTAAATCTATTGGCAGAATTTGATGTCTTTTTTCTAAACTTACTTGCAAAATGTGAAAAAGGATTTGAAATATTCTATGCATATTGACATTCTAACTGTCTCAGAAACACTGCAGCTGAAAATAGTTGATTTATGAAACAACAGTGAATTGAGCCACATTTTTGCTACGGAAATCAAAATCAACTTTTGCAACACATACGTGATGGTGGAAAAATATCTTAAATGAAGGTTATTTGAATGAAAATTTGTTAATGCTTTTAAATTCACCTGTGTTTAAGAAGCTTTCTCTATAAAAATGAACTTCAGATCAAAATTTGGACAATCAATTACAATGTGCAACAAACAAAATTGAAGTAGACCTAAATAAATGGTGATCACAAAGAACAGGAATCATCCTACTCATACATTTATATGAAATAAAATGAGTGAAAAAAACAAATTTTACTATGATTTTATTTATTATTTATTTTTATAAACACTATTTTATGTATGTCCCGTGGGAAAGATATAGCTTGTGAAGGTGGTCCACAGACGGTTTTGGGTTGGCTGTCTTTTAAAGAACACCAAATTAGCAAGAATTGACATATTACATTTCCAAAAAGAATTAAATAATGTACAAAACACTATTGAATCACAATTCATTTTTGGACTTTGACTCATCATAAATGCCTGAGAAAATACATTTCAGAACAAATGCCTGAGAAAAATTATGGAAGTATTCTGATCATATACAATTTCAAACTGTAAATTATATGGAAAAAAAAAAAAGAACTTCAAAAAAGCTCAAGTCAAATATAACCTATTGATAGGACAGCTCTGCATATGGTTGTAAGTCAATGAGAATGGTGCAACATTTTATTTGTGAGATAACATTGCTTAATATAACAGGGTGGATACTATTTAATCACTGAATAAAAATTACAAATAATGCACTCCTACTGTAATCATGGTTTTATTGCTCCCAAGACACACAGAATACTATAATTAGAAGGTTCACTCCAATAGGAGCTCACGGCAACTTTTTAAACATGGAACTTTGCAGAGATACTAGTGCTCATGGGGCAGATCATCTGAACTATACCATAAATAAAAGCATGGCTGCTGGATTTCGGTCTCTTAGTGATTGTTTTATAACATGGGAGAGTGAAAAAATGTATGGGACTGCACTTTTATAATTAATTTTTGAAACTATGAAAATGATCAGCATTTAAAAATACTTTTAACTCATAACATAAATATATATTTTAGTTTATATAAATATTTTTTGATATATATTTAATTCATATAATCATAAACTAAATAAAAAATAGACAAATTGCATTGTCTCACTGTAAAACATTATGCACAAAAAATTACAAGGTAACATACTCAAGACTGAAATATTATACATTATTTTCAGTCTAAAAAGTATACTGGCATATTAATTGTTAATTTACTTAGTTCTAAGCAAAATTAAAGTGTAATTTATTCTGGGATACTGATAATCGAATTTTTTTTTCTAAATATACAAATATGTTTATAAATAAAAACAAAATTACATAAATGCACTATCAAATGAATGGAACTCAGACGTTAATTACCCGAGGAGGAGGGATAATTTTCCACAATACACCACATAATAAAAAGTATATAAAACTATATAAATATACACTATCAAATTCAGCTTAAACAGCCCTAAGAAAATACTATCCAAATATCAATTCCTATACATTTTATTAAAATGCAGCTAAGATTTTTTAATTAATATCACTGTCTCCTAGAGTTTAGTTATCAGTGATAATACCTTGAGGCATTTTATAAGCATTAATCTCTTATGATGAACACGTGTATACTTATGATGAACATGTGCATAGGATAGTTAAATAACTAATATTCTTTTAATTCTAAATAGAAATAAAGTATATACTCTGAAACAATCAATATTCTTTTGTAATCCATTTCTTGAATTAATCTATTCACTTAACAAATCATCTTTTTGCACGCTACTCAAACATACTGCAAAGTATGCTACTAGAAATCACGGCTGTAGTACTGTGATCACAATTCACTATATTACTTTGTGTAAATAGGGTTATAATACGATAACCGTCTCAGATCAAACCAGACCATCGCCAAGTACGCCAACCCTCAAAATGGTCTAGTTGAGAGAGTACTGCGAAATCATGACTGAAAGGTCTATATATTAGTCTGTGCCCAGACAGGTCAGTTTGTTTTTGCTTTTGCTTTCAGTTTTTGTTTTGCCTTTTCTTTTGTTTTTGAGGTCAGAGTAATATCTGAAGATGTAGATACATTCAAGTATCTTGGTGCATAGTTGAATAAGTTTAGAAGCATTAATGAAGAAATAAAAAAAATTGACAATGCATATAAATAATAGTTTTAGAAGTTTGAACAAACTTTGGTGAACAAGCAACATAACTTTAGAAATAAAGCATAATATATGCAGCCATCGTACCTGTAATTTTGTTATATGGAGGTTAGCAGCAGATACATACTAAAGTCTAGGGACAAAAACTTTATACATTTCAGAACAAATGCCTGAGAAAAATTATGAAAGTATTCTGCCCATATACAATTTCAAACTGTAAATCATATGGAAAAAAAAAGAACTTCAAGCCAATTCAACTGTTAATTTTCAAAGACCCAAATAAATACAGGACAGTTGGGGATGAGCACTAAGCTGCATATTACAGATGGGTATCTTCATATACTGAACATATTCTTTCCCGACCATGCATTTAATTACTCTATACTCAATAGGTGAGTTGCATGGTCTGGGTTCTTAAAATCAATTCAGGAAGAAATTAAATTGTAAAAAGGATAAACATTTCATATTTTACAAAGGAATTGCTTACTAAGAGCAATTTTAGGTACATTGTCAAGAAGTCTATAAGACAGGTGTCAGCAAAGTTATTATAAAGATCGGAGTAATTATGAAATTATACTGTAAATCAAATTTCATAAGATATAATTAACCAATACCTGACAAATCTGTTGGAAATTATCAAAGTTTTTCATTGAATAAATAAAAAGCAAAAAATGAGGTTCTTTGTTGTACAACACACTATAAAAAATGTATCATACATTGATTGTATGATTAAATCGTAAGACTTAGGCAAATACGAGAATATTTACAGCAACTGTTTCTGCTGGAAAAGAACAAGATAAAACATTACCTGACTCTTGGCTCTGATTCTAATATGCCCAGTGACAGGAGCATCTGGATGCATGGGATTTTTCTCTATGCTTACATTTGCTAGAGCGTATTCTCCGAATATAGAACGGGCATACAAGTTGGCAGCCATGAAGCCACATTCACCAGACAAAGCCTGAAAATTGAAAAGAAATTATATTTGAAATAATAAGGAATGCAAAAGGTAAAAGACACAAAAGATGCCATTCACACACCAAAAATAAAACATCTTTGCTGCTTCAAAAGCATAAACTACTAAAAACATAAATATAATGTCAATTTTCATAATGAAATAGAAGTCTTGTGCTTTACACAAGTTTCTAAATTATTAATGTTAAAACTTTTGAAGAAGTTTGGATACTTTGAGTCCTTATAGCTCATTAGCAATATGCAGTTAATACTAAAGGGAAGATAAAAAATAAAAACAAATTGAAAACACGAGTCATAAAACAAAATGGAATTTTACTTTTACTTTTAGTTCCATTAAAAAATGTTGATTAATTCAGGCTAAGATTTGTGCACATGTGAATCTATTTTTTCTTTCAATTCATATTTAAAAAACTTAATAGTCTAAATTCTGCAAAAATTTAGATTTAGAGAAAAATATGTAGAAAAATATTTTTGCTAAAAATTGGTATAATTTCCATTTTTTAAAAATGAATTTAAGTTTTAAAAAGCACACACTAACACCATTATTTCTATATCAGAATCATGTAAGTGTATAATTCCAGGACATTGCTAGACATTATATACATAGGAAAACATATTTTAATACAATAGGTTAAAAAAAAGGGAACAAAAATGTGTTTATACCTTCTCTGGGGTTAAACATCTCATATTAGTGAATCCTATAAGTTGAGACAGATAACTATGAAGATCGCTTAAAGTGGTATGAACAGACACCTGTTAAAAAAGTTATGCATTAAACAAAATATTTTTATTACATATTTTGAAAAATCAAAATATTTAACTTTTAATATAGAACAAGTAAAAGCAAAAACAGTGATTTAAAGAACCCCTTTTTTAACACTTTCCAACATAGTTGTAAAGTGTTTATAACTTTGTTCATTCTGTCTATTGTCTGTCTATTCGCAATAACTGCCGTAAAAATGACTTTATTAAAACGGAATTTTAGTGTGTCATTGAAACAGTATGTGGGATGTTTGGGAATGTAAATGAATAATATCACCCAATTAATTTCGGATTTAACCTGCATTGAAAAAATGAAATACATTGAACCCCATGAGACCTAAATTTTCAAACATTTTTAAGCGAAGTTAAAATTCACAAATTGCTTTGAAAATTTTAGGAAATATTCAAATTATCACAAAATGTATAAAAAAATTTTCAGTAAAATATGTGAGGCAGTTTTTTAAATAAAAATTGAAATAATAATTACACCTATGATATATGGAGATAGAGTGACTCATTGCAAAATAAAATACGGTATCTATTTTATTTTTGCTGCGTAAAAGTCGTGATTTTTAGAAAGCAGTTAAATTTATATTTAGTGTTGTATCCGTCATAAAACTGCTTTATTTTTGTATATTATCAGTGTATTTAAATTCTGTGCCAAAGCAATTACAATATTTCTTATTTTAAATTTTAGTTGGAAAGTGCTTCATAATTAATGCTTTATGCATGATTGATCTTTTTTATTATTTGTTTGTACCTTAAATCTATAATAAAAGAAGATGTCTGTCTGTCTGTAGCAGAAAATCTAAACATTGTACGGTCATGAAATTTGGTACACGGGTACTTCAAAACCCAGGACAATGCAGCTTGATGAGATTTAAAAAAAAAGAATTATTAGTTTTTTAATTACTTTATGTTTCAGTACGATTTTGAGAGATTTAAGCACAAATTGGTTCCTTAGTGACCAAAAATATTATCACATTTCTATGGTGGGCCTAGGATGTACTAGATCAATCAGGTTTAAAATCAAAATATGTACATTAAAATGTATAAATGGAACCTGATCGCTTAGAGCCTCAAGAATTTGAATCACACTGACAAATAAACATGAGATCATGTTAAACAAAAGGTTGTAATAAAAAACAAAAAATGTGCCCCAAACAGCATTATAATTTCTTTTTAAAACCTCTCTATATCAAAAAAAAAAAAAAAAAACTAATGTCTAGTATTTGACGAATTTTGTTCTTTTGCATTTCTGTCTCATGCAGTAAAAACTATAGCTTACAAAAATATGAAATTTGATACATTTATGGAAAAATGTATGGGAACATGCTGAAATAAATAATTTTTTGATTTAGATTTAAGTTTAAAATATATTTACTGCCTAAGTCAGTGATTTCCAACCTTTTTTGTTTGGAGGAAAGTATTTTAGAAAATCTTGTGGAACCTCACCTTACCTGACATATTAGGTTCAACAGGAGTAAATTACAAAATAGATATGTAAACCAGTAAGGTCCATAAATAATAATTAACACATACTTTTGACTAAAATATTACAAGATTATTTATTGACTGTTTCTATTTATTAATTACTGCTTAGAAAAAATTAACTGGGGTGTGGTTCCACTCGTCTTTCCCATACCCAAATCCATTTTTTTTTTTCAAATTTCATAAGAAAACATTTGAAAAATCAGTATCGTGGGTCTAAATGATTACAGCTAAAGCATGTTACCCTTCACTTTCGATTGATACTATACTTGAAAAAACTTGACACCCAAGTGCAGCTAATGACGTCACGAACAAAAAAAAATTTGTATTGTGACTATATTTCACAACAATGATTTAAACTATAAGTCTTGTGATCATTGAGCCATAAATAAACCCTTTTATGCATGATTATGTCAGATTTTGTCCTATGCTGCCATGTGAAAAAAAATATAAAACTTTGAATAAAATTTAAAGTTTTTGCTCGAATTTAAAACAATTCTATCTAGTTCTAAACACCAGACAGACAGACAGACATCATTTCAAACTAGTCAAAATGTGTTCAGGTCTTAAAATATATATTGGCATTAAAATCTTGAAATTGAAAAATTTCCGGAGAATAGTATTTTCTCAATACTATATATGGGAAAGTAAAAATGAAACATTTTCACTTTAGATCTAGCTTACTAGTTACAAACAAACATTGTGCATATTTTTTGTAATGATTTTGTGCTGATATAATTATTTTTCATAAAATTGTTTACAAAAATATAAACTCCATTTTGTTTTATGATAAATTTTCAATTAAAAAAAAATATGTTTCAATTGAAAAATATTGATTCAAATTATATTCTAATTTAATGTGCAACTTGTTAATTTTGCTTTTGTGAACACAAGTTAATCCATTTCATCTTTGACAGGCACACACGAAGTTCTTCCACAGACAACTTATTACCCTCTTTGGTTTTATATTCATTAAATAAGAAAATGTGCGCTCACACAAGTACAACATTGAGAATTGTAGCAATATGTTTATAGTTTTCAGGGAGATAACCGGAAATCCTATTTTTACTATTACTTAAAATATACCTAATGACAGTTTCTTAAAATTTATTTTTAGCATGCGATTACACTTCAGTTTAGTGAATTATTTTTCTTTCTGCATGCTAAATAAATATTTTGAGCTACTTGGATACTCTGTGAAAAGCAAATCTTGCGGAGCCCCAGGGTTTCATGGAACCCTGGTTGGAAATTACTGATCTAAGTCAAAGAAAGGATATTTGAGCTATGAGTTTGCATCCTGGATAGACTAACAGCAGGACAATGAACTTTTTCAGGCACATACCTACATAAAATGTTTGCATGATGGAGCTCCTTTTTTTAAACTATTTTAAAGTGAAAATTTCATTTTGCTCACCACTTTCTTTCATTTACTATCAAAATACAATATCTAATTGCTGTAAATAATTTTATAGTTGCTATCTAAAAAAAAGTAATATTTAGATGATTCTAACAATTAAAAATAAATTCATTATCCCAAGCTTATATGCTGACACCATCATTGAGACTTTCATTATTGTTGACTAAGATTTAATATATATACATATATTCATTCTTAGTCAACAATATTCTTAGTCAACATTATTTCATTATTGTTGATAAGATTTAATATATATACATATATATATATTTGTATGTATATATTGAATATACATATAATAAAAATAGTTTATGATAATCCAAAGAAATAATAGAATAATAGGGATATATTGTAACACTTACAGAAGACCAAAAATTACACATATAAGAAAGTAGCAAACAATATTAGATTGACATATATATGTATATATATCGAGGGTTGGTGAGTGTAGCGAACAGGGGGTTAATTCAAATCATTTTATAAAAAATGAAAGGAATCTATATTGAAAAGTAAGAAAAAGTATACTTTATTTTCCCACTCAAATTCTGCCCACATCTGACGGAACTCTTGGTCTGTACAAGTTGCAGGAATAATGTAATCCATTATATCAATATGAATGTCATTTAACACAACCACACTTCTGTCACTGGCAGATCCACTGATATCATATACTAAAATGAGACATTACATGTCATAATCTATATAAATAAGTGATAAACATATCATTCAAAATATTAAACAATTTTTAAATCACAATTTACAAAATATCTGAGTAAAAAATATGCAATGTGAGGCAGCACATAACTTTTCCAACTCATTTTTATAAATTTATCTTGTTTAAAGTCTAAAAAAGCAAACTAGAAGAAATTGATTTACTTCAAGGATACAATTCCACAGTTTTGACATGTTTCTTTAAATTTGGTATGATTATTCTCTACTTCATGAATAACCTCATCTGTGTTTGGAGTTTCTAGGATCAGTGATTGTTGAAGATATTAACAAAAAACACAAAATAGAAATAAATTTATGGAGACAACGATTTTCTGAAACTTTGTTTTAAGAAAACTATATGTTGCTTAGCAAGTAGCAACAGAATTAAATCAAATGTGTTTATTGAGCAGACTATTTTTATTTTATTTATGATATGATTAAAATAATATAGACATTTATTTAAATATAAATTTTATAAATAAATAGTATAATATTTTCAATTGGGTTGTATCAGTTATGGTCCTTGAGATTACAGGAATTATTGATATTTTCAATTTCTGAAGTCATTTTATTTTAACACAGATTTTATCAAATTCATATATTTCCTATTCTGTTGAACAGATTATTGAAAATGGTAAAAAAAGGCACTGGTATAATTTTTGTTACCAAATTTAGCATTTTCATTCTGGAATATGTTGATCAAACTTACTTCCTTTTGTAAATTGGCTTACAAATGGAACTAGGATGTTTTCATTTTTCAGATTTATATGTATAAATTTTGTATTGCAAGAACAGATTCTTATACATCTTTTTAGGTGATTAAATTAAACATTCCAATTGAATTTTTTTGAAGATCAATATTATTTAGATTAACTATTATTAGAATTTGCCCATTTTAAATCATGAGGGATGTCTGATAATTATTTATGATAAAATTGTATTTTTTCCCACATTACTTAAATTTTCAATAAAGTTACACATGAAATATATTATGCGTTTGAAATACCAAGAACAATTGCAGGACTGAGTCAATACAAAGTGATGGAAAAGAGAGGATTTTGCTATGATACTAGATAGACTATGGTATGAGGCAGTGACCCTATTCTGACTACTGACAGATCATGATTGTCTGAGCATCTCCTGAATTGATATTTATGACCACCCATTTTGTAATTTTATTAAACCTATAAATAGAGCTCATTAGCGCCATTGTATGGTGCTTTGTGGTGACTCCCAGACTGCTTTGTATTGGTAAGCTAGAGAACTTTTGAGGCAATGACTTCGACCATTTACTTTTCTTGTTCTATTGTTACTTGTTTTAGACTCACTATATTATGACCCCATAATATAGCAACCCTTTCGATATAGCGACTTCTCGTAAAAGTCTGAACAGTTTTCTATACAATCAATGTTATTTTTTTAGCATTACAGCGATCACTACAGTGTTATTTCTCGGTTACCTTTTTCGAACTACTGAAAATATTCAAAACCAGTATTTTAAGGATATGAAAAAAAAAAGCTTTAACCACTTTCAATGGGGAAATTTCAGAGAATCATCCTTTTCAGTATGGAGGTTGTAGGAACTACCATTTGATTCAAGTTCTGTTGGTGCAGACTACTGACAACTGCTTTCATTCTGAAAGTCAAAACTAATGAGGATTCTCAAGAATTAAACACCACTACTGTTACAGTCTCTGGTGAAGAATTAGAGAAAGCTAATGAAAAAGAAATGATGTGAGTAATTCATCAAAAACTATTTCTTTTCTTTTGCAGGTATGGCGACTATTATCAATGTTTTTCAATGTTGTGATGATTTCAACAATTAAGACAAGCTCATCGCAAGTGCCGTCAAAAGTGAAAATTTTTGTGATAGCCTAGAATTGGATGATAGAGATGATTTTTTTTATAATGCACAATTTCTATGCTCACAACAAACAGAGCATCTGAGGCATTTTCTGCTGGTCAACATTGCAGATATAGAAAATTTTATTTTGTCAAAAGTACAAAGTCAAGTAAAACAGACTAGTATTGCAGAATTATTTAAGAAGCAATAAATGAATTAGTATGTATATATTCCTTTTTCTTGTTTTGCTTGCTTTATTTACTGTAATTTCCCCCTTTTCTATGCTCAATAAATTGTGTTTTTATGAGTATGTATGGTTTTATAGTATTACAGTATACATTTTCAATTTTTTCCTTCCACAATTGTTATAATGTCCATTGGATACTGTGACCAATTCTCGCAAGTCTACTGTAGTAAGAAAAAATGACAGAGAAGTAAAAATGGCTAAAATTCAACATGATTATGATGAGTACCTTAGACTTTTAGTTAAGCATAGCTGAATTTTTAGTAATAAGACTAAAATTCAAATTACATTCATCTAGAATAAGAATCTACTGACCTATATTTCCAAATATAATTCCATTTTCAGTGGAAGCAACCTTGACGCTTGCCTTAATATTGCAGAAATCATGAGGAGCAAGAATGACTGGGGAAGGTTTTTCAACAAGCTTCAGATCACCTAGTTAGAGAGATATATATTTATTCACATTCAGAAAATATAAATGCTAAAAATGACAAATATGCAGGATCGCCATCAAGAAATAGAATTAAATAAAATTCAGAACAAAATTAAAGTAATCAAAATATTAAAATATTTTCAATAGTGGTTAAAATAAAATGGGTTTATATATATCTTTTGAGTTAGTTAGATTTAGTAGTTATCCTATATAGTAATATCTGTATGACCATGTTTGTAAGTATATATGTCCAGCATTTGCAAAGCTAATACTTAGCCTAGAACTTTCCATTTTTCTCTTACATGAGCCAACAATCCAAAGAGTTACCCTAAAATTAATAAAATTTAATATTTGCATTAAAAAAAAAAAAAAAAAAACACTTTTTCAAACTCTACTTCCTCTGTTAGTTTTTGTATTAGAAGATTGCTTTTTTTAAACAAAGGATAAATGTACAGAAATTCACAGATTAAAGTCAAAGTTAAAAATATATATTTTTATACAGATTTTTAAAAATGGACAAAATATGGCAATTTTATTATCATCTGCCAATGAAAGAAGAATAGTGGATAATTTATCAGATGATGTTTAGACACAGAGTGCGATAAAATTTATGATTTTAAAAATCTAGTTTAGAATTTTAAAGTGTACAATTATTTCAATATTACAAATGTTGTCGCTAAAACTTACTCATATCAGATGAAAACTGTCATAATTCCAATTAGTAATAATTATTTTACAATTCCGATTATTTTTGGTGAAAATCAATACTTTTTCAACTGACATAAAGAAAATAGGATTTTATCCAGTGCAAAATTGAAGCAACCACAAATTTTCACCGAGGAAAGAATATAATCTTTGAAAAAACAACAGTACACTTTGACTACTTGTGGACAGAGTCAAATTAAGCAGATCGACAACTTACAAAGGAGATCAATTTAGCACAGTGTTCACTGTTCCAATCTGAAATTCTACACATTTATATTCCATTTACAAAGACAATCTTACCTAAAGTAGCCATCTCCAGTGTGCAGTTTTGCAAAGTATCGGATGTCTGATTCACAATGAGCACATCTAAAACAATGTCATACTGATTCACATGCACATATGCTTCTGCATAGACTGGGTCAGAAAACCCAGTCAATTGTGTCACTTTACTAAGTTTAGAGGAGCTGAGGTCTGCTGGAGAGTCTTTTTTCAAAACTCCCATTGCTTGAGACAGGCTTAAATCAAACATATTCTAAAATAAAAAGAGGGGAGAGTAAACAAAATATGACAAATATAACAATAAATTAAATAATTTATTTAAACCGAATTGAAATATCTTTAAAATAATAGATATACCACCATTAAACTGAATAAACCCATTATCAAAAGAAAACTAAAATAATAAATATATCTTTATTTTATAATTTTCTTTTGATAGTGTGTTTATAAAATATTAAAAAAATAGTATTACACTAAATAACAGATATACCATTAAATTGAATAAACCCATTATCAAAAGAAAACTAAAATAATAGATATGCCTATAATTTAGTTTTCTTTTGATAATGGGTTTATAAAATAAAAACAAGGACAAAGCTTTTTAAAAAACGAAAAGTCTTTTATTTAACACAGCCTAAAAGATGTACAGATCATATATTAAAAACTGCCAGAGAGCTTTCAGACATATATACGCCCTTCATCAGTGGCTACATGAATAGTAAAAACATGGAATGTTTATATAGAGAGAGACCAGTTTAAAGCAAATTTGCATAAAATATAAAATGGTAAATGAACTTACTAAAAATAATACATGAAATATACATGGAAATTACAAAATAAGTTTAAAAGCTTACGAATTTTAAAATATTACAAGAAAAGAACTACTACAAATTTCAGAAAAACGTCAAGCATGATATTCCTGAGAATGAAGTCACAAATAACTTTTAAGAGGTTTGAATTGCATAGAGTCGAGAATGAGTCGTTAAGCATAACTTAAAATTTGAACAGGATCAAAATTACAAATTGATTCATGGTAAATATAAATAAACAGGGATTCATAAAGAATACTACGTGGATTGCTACAATGAACCAAAAGGAAAGTTTTTCATCATTAACCACATATTGAGCAAGAGCCGTAGAAAGTTTACCAGATTTGACATCATGAGCATGTTCTGCTAAACGGATGCTAACAGTACGTTTTGTACTACCAATGTAAAATTTATAGTCACCAGAAGGGGATAACAGGGGAATGACATACACCCCAGCAAAGCTTTTAAAGTCATCAAAATCCCAAGTTTATCGGATTGAATACGATTAAATAAAGTGGTAATATTAGAGTGAGCGGGTTTGAAACCAAATTCATGACAGACATTAATAAAAGGACGGAAAATCTTAGGATGGTAAGGAACACTAGATTTATGGACTAAACGATCTTTAATAGCAACAAGTTTAGTTTCAAATTGAGTAAATTTAAGGCAAACGTAGGCGAAGATCTTATAAATAAATTCAAAAGAATAAGCAGCCTCATGGTCAAGTTTAAAAATAAAATTAATTTCATCAGTAAAAGTGGAGATAGAAGAGCAAACATTAAATGCACGATTAAAATACGCATTGAAAGAAGCTTTTTTAGAGGATACAGGATGGAAAGAATTAGCGGGGATACAGGAGTTAGTAAAAGTTGATTTACGGAAAATGGAAGTATGAAAACCGAAGTCAGAACAGGTGACCAGAAGATCAAGGAAAGGCAAGGAACAGTTAGATTCATGCTCAACAGTAAAATTAATCGAAGGGTAAAAATCAATAACTTTATCCAAAAGGTGAAGGAGATCATTTAAATTATGATCCCAGATAATAAAAACATCATCCAGGTGACAGCACCAAAGAATAAGTTTAATTGTTAAAGAAGGCAAAATCTCATTCTCGAGCTCCTGCAAAACGGCCTCGGCCAAAATGCCAGATAAAGGGCTACCCATACGGGTGCCAGAAGTTTGCAAGAAAACAGCGTCACAGAAAGCAAAGTAATTTGTCTCCACAATAATATTCAAAGCAGAAGTGATTGCGTCGATTGTGAGGTTTTAAATTGGTGATTATGAAGTTTTTTGGCAATAATATCAATAGCAAAGTTAACGGGGATACTAGGGAAAAGGGAAACGACATCAAAACTATGGAGAGTATTATTAGGATTAAATTTAGTTTTAAAATGTAAATTGATGAAATTTTCAGTAGAGCTGATGGAAAAACTATGATTACTAAAATACGGTTTTAAGAAATGGGCAAGGGATTTCTCTAAAAAATAAATAGATCCTGTACATTTAGAAACAATAGGGCACATGGGATGATTTAATTTGTGAAGTTTTATTTGACCAAAAATTTTAGGGAGTTGATGTGAAGTGCGAAAAATGGCAGATTTAATATTGGGAGAAAGATCGGTGCATTTTTTAAGATTTGTGATCCTAGTATTAATCAATGTAATCGGGAATTTTTTGACCTGGTTGCAGTCCATCTAGTCAATACACTTCTGCATTGAATTAACATAACCAGTTTTACTGCAAAGAACAAGTTGCTTGGCCTTGTCAGCCGATAAAATAACAAGGTTGGGGTTGGATTTAAGTTTATTAATTACTGCTATTTCAGTGTTCAAAGCAATATCAAAACTAGAATGCCTATTTTTACTTTTAAGTTTATTATCTTTTTGAAGGGCAGAAATAGACCGATATAAAACAAAACAGCCACGATCTTTATGGCCTTGAGCCACATTAAGAAGAGCTTCTTCCACAGGGGGAATTAAATTAATAAAACTGGGATTAACACAAGGATATGCAAATTTTGGGCCTCTCTCAAGAGCTTTAAGCTGAATAGAGGAAATACCAAGGGAAGTACAATTTACGAATGGAAAAGGTAAAGGCTTTTTTAACTGAGGAAACATTTTAGGTTTTAAAGCAAGTATTTCAAAATGGGAATATTTAAACACAGAGTGTTGAGAACCCTTGTGGATTCCTTTTGCCAGTATATTCATACTCGCCTAATGCAAGTCCGTAATGATTTAGAAATACAGCATGCTAAAGAATGTTCTAGTTGGACGAACCATTTAAAACGGTATCCCCGTAAAATTCCATTGCACTTACCGTCTTCTGATTCTGCTATCCATCAAGTTGTTCTTGTGAGTGATGCTCCTCCTTCTTCTCAACACCTTGTGTTCAAATATTCCCGTCTTGAAATACTTGCTTTAAAACCTAAAATGTTTCCTCAGTTAAAAAAGCCTTTACCTTTTCCATTCGTAAATTGTACCTCCCTTGGTATTTCCTCTATTCAGCGTAAAGCTCTTGAGAGAGGCCCAAAATTTGCATATCCTTGTATTAATCCCAGTTTTATTAATTTAATTCCCCCTGTGGAAGAAGCTCTTCTTAATGTGGCTTAAGGCCATAAAGATCGTGGCCATTTTGTTTTATATCGGTCTATTTCTGTCCTTCATAAAGATAATAAACTTAAAAGTAAAAATAGGCATTCTAGTTTTGATATTGCTTTGAACACTGAAATAGCAGAAATTAAGAAACTTAAATCCAACCCCGACCTTGTTATTTTATCTGTTGACAAGACCAAGCAACTTGCTCTTTGCAGTAAAACTGATTATGTTATTTCAATGAAGAAGTATATTGACGAGATGGACTGCAACCAGGTAGAAAAACTCCTAATTATGTTGATTAATACTAGGATCGCAAAACTTAAAAAATGCACAGATCTTCCTTCCAATATTAAATCTGCCGTTTTTCACACTTCACATCAACTCCCTAAAATTTTGGGTCAAATTCAAACAACAAACTGAATCATCCCATGTGCCCTATTGTTTCTAAATGTACAGGACCTACTTATTTTTTAGAGAAATCCCTTGCCCATTTCTTAAAACCTTATTTTAGTAATCATAGTTTTTCCATCAGCTCTACTGAAAATTTCATCAATTTACTTTTTAAAACTAAATTTAATCCTAATAGTACTCTCTATAGTTTTGATGTTGTTTCCCTTTTCCCTAGTATCCCCATTAATATTGCTATTGATATTATTGCCAAAAAACTTCATAATCACCAATTTAAAACCTCCTCTATCGACGCAATCACTTCTGCTTTGAATATTATTGCGGAGACAAATTACTTTGCTTTGCGTGATGGTGTTTTCCTGCAAACTTCTGGCACCCCTATGGGTAACCCTTTATCTGGCATTTTGGTCGAGGCCCTTTTGCAGGAGATTTTGCCTTCTTTAATTATTAAACCTATTCTTTGGTGCCGTTATGTGGATGATGTTTTTATTATCTGGAATCGCGATTTAAATGATCTCCTTCACCTTTTGGATAAAGTTAATGATTTTTACCCTTCGATTAATTTCACTGTTGAGCATGAATCTAACTGTTCATGCCTTTCCTTGATGTTCTGGTCACCTGTTCTGACTTCGGTTTTCATACTTCCATTTTCCGTAAATCCACTTTTACTAACTCCTGTATCTCCGCTAATTTTTTCCATCCTGTATCCTCTTAAAAAGCTTCTTTTAACGCATATTTTAATCACACATTTAATGTTTGCTCTTCTATCCCCGCTTTGACTGATGAAATTAATTTTATTTTTATGCTTGGCTATGAGGCTACTTATTCTTTTGAATTATTTATAAGATCTTCACCTATGTTCACTTTAAATTTACTCAATATGATACTAAACTTGTTGCTATTAAAGATCATTTAGTCCATAAATCTAGTGTTCCTTACCATCCTAAGATTTTCCATCCTTTTATTAATTTCTGTCATGAATTTGGTTTCAAACCCGCTCACTTTAATAGTACTACTTTATTTAATCGTATTTGATCCGATAAATTTAGGAATTTTGATGACTTTGAAAGCTTTGCTGGGGTGTATGTCGTTTCCTTGTTATCCCCTGCTGGTGACTATAAATTTTACATTGGTAGTACAAAACGTACTGTTGGCATTCATTTAGCAGAACATGCTCGCAATGTCAAATCTGGTAAACTTTCTACGGTTCTTGCTCAATATGTGGTTAATGATAAATTTCTTCCCGTTTTTGAAAAAACTTTCCTTTTGGTTCGTTGTAACAATTCACATAGTATTCTTCTTTATGAATCCCTGTTTTAATATTTACCATGAATCAATTTGTAATTTTGATCCTGTTCAAATTTTAAGTTATGCTTGACGACTCATTCTCGACTCTATGCAATTCAAACCTCTTAAAAGTTATTTGTGACGTCATTCTCAGGAATATCATGCTTCACGTTTTTCTAAAATTTGTATTAGATCTTTTTTTGTAATATTTTAAAATTCATAAGCGTTTAAACTTATTTTATAATTTCCGTGTATATTTCTTGTATTATTTTTAGTAAGTTCATTTACCATCTTATATTTTATGCAAATTTGCTTTAAACTGGTCTCTCTCTATATATAAACATTCCATGTTTTTACTATTCATGTAGCCACTGATGAAGGGCATATATATGTCCGAAAGTGCTCTGGCAGTTTTTAATATATGTTCTGTACGTTTTTTAGGATGTGTTAAATAAAAGACCTTTCGTTTTTTAAAACGCTTTGTCCTTGTGTTTATCTATTGAATGCAGAAGTGATACCAATCTTGATTATAGTTCATAAAATACTAAAATAATATATATACCATTCAATTGAATAAACCCATTATGAAAATTTTATAACATGTAATTCATTCAAACGAAGTTTTATGAACAACAATCAATGCTTTCTCTCTTAAGCAGTATTTCAACATTTCAATTTTCAAGCAATCTAGTATGTGACATAGCAAATTAAACACAAGCTGTGATAAATTCCAACCTAGTTTGTTAAATGTTTGTTTCTCTTAAAAATTTATATCATAATTGTATAGTATGTTTTTGACTTTCCAGATCCTCTAGTTCCATGAGACCAAAACTTAAATTTTAGCTAGAGTGGATGCACTTGATAATTAAGCAAAGTGGTTTATAGAGTTTTGCTTATCTTTTTGCACAGTCACCCCTAATTTAAATTTTTGAAATTTTAGTTCATTCTACATTTAGTTCATCATGAAGCTGAAATGGTTTAAATGACACTAAAATTAACATTCCAGCTATAGTGGAAATGCTAAAAAGTGTGATATGTCATGCAATCAGTCAGTCAGTTCATATTATTACAATTGACTTTTAAATGTAACTATATATTTTAACAATATTTTCTTTTTCTTGTTCTCATTAAAATACATATAGCAATGCTTTCTGTACATGCTATTTCTAACAAACAAATATCACATAAAACTGGAGTAAGGGAACGAACACACTTCAGTGCAATAAAATAAAGTGGTGTGAAACAATACTGTTTCAAGCAGTCATTTTTATTGTATTGGCTACAGTGGTGGATTACCCATAAGGCGCATGAGACACGTACCTAGGGACACCAGACCTTGGAGGGCCCCAAATTAACCCTCAATATATTAATATGTATATTAATATGTATATGAATTAATATGTATTGAACATGAATTTGTCAAGAGAATTATTTTTTCAGAATTAGTAAATTTACTGCTTCTAAAATCCACAAAGTATGGTATATGTATTGTATTACTCATGTAATATCATAAGTTTTATCAAATAAATAAACTTGTAGAAAACATTACCGAAAATGTTCACTTAACTCCTTCAAAAATAATTAATAATGTACAGAGGGTCCCAATTGTAATGCGTCTAGGGGCCTTGTATCGGCTACAGTGGTTGCTACTGTAGTCAGCCGTACATGTCAGTACTGCACACCAGCCTGCACGTCAGTACAGAACAGCCATTGATTGTCTACAATTACCGTTCTCCATAGAAAATGTCATAACAATATTAATTTTGAAAAATTTATCATGCAAATTAAAAAATGTTCATCTATTTTTAGTTTTTACTTTCCTTATATACATAATGTATAAGGAAAGTATTGTGACGGGGTCAAAAATTCGAATTTGAGTTTTCGACGGGAGAGCACGTTTCAAGCATCCCTGATCACGAATCAAACATTTTTGAAGTGATGTCTGTGTGTGTGTGTGTGAAAGTATGTGTGTGTGTGTGTGTCAGTGAGTCTGTGGAGACGATAACTGACGAACAAATGGACCGATTTTAACTAAATTTGGTACAAAAATCACAATCTGTAAACATTGGAAGCCAATTGTTTTTATACGCAATCGAATGTTCAGAACCCCCCCCCCTAAATTTTTGAATCAAATTTTGAAAAAATCGTCAAAAAATCAAAACCGCTAATAAAGCTACGCAATTAGACATTTCTTATGTAATTTTTCATTAGAAAACGATTGACATAAATTTTAGAATGCTAATATGAACCGTTCTCGAGATATTGTACATTTAAATAAAAATTATCAAAAATCATATAAAATAAAAAAAAATATATTTCCTATTGAGAAACATGTTCACTTTTCATATGTAATACCATGCGATAAATTGGGTGACATCATTCTCGTGGATCTAGCTCATTCCATTCATGAAAAAAAGATACTTTAAGTAATAATTTTATATTTGAATGCCAATAGTCATTTATCTGCTGTAAGAATAACTTATTTCTTCGTCCATAAAGTTTGGCGATATTTTGGCGACGAATTTGGCGGAATGTCGCTAACTTGGCGACTTTTTGAATTGTTGCCAAATTAACGAAAATCTCGCCAAATTGATAAAAATGACGCTAAATCAATGAAAATGACGACTCATTGTCGAAAATTCAATATCTTGGAAAGAATATTAGTATTTACTATAAGAAAAACCTATTTTTGTTACTGTAAAAGTAGTAAATTCATTACATTATATAAGGAAAGTCATGTGTTGCCGACATCAAATTTTTATTAAAGCAAATAAGCGAAGCGACTAAGCATCTTTATTTTTAGTTAAATACGATTTGCTTGTGTAGGTCTGTTAGTACTACTTGACAGCAAGTGCCTAAAAAGGGAAATATCTAGCTTCAAAACTAGCAATTTAATGCTAAAAAAAAAATGCAATTAGTTACATTCTATAAACTTAAAATTGCTAAGTAACAATAATGAACAAATATATTTCCAGTTTTATTTATTTTAACTTGAAATTTTTAATTTTGGAAGCACTTAATGAAAATCATTACGATGATCAATTATGTGTTTTAAAGATTGAAAAACACTATTTTCACATTTTTTGTAACAACCAAGTCCAAACTACCATTTTTGCATGCCAACACTACTATTATCATTTCCCCAGGTACAGTCACTTTTTCTTCATAGAGAACATTTTCCAAGATCTTTAATATGGAATAATTTGTTCAGATAATTATTCCGTTTGTAGTATAATGAGAGATAGAAAAATCGAATACAAATGAAAAATTACCTCTGTCCCAGACAAGTCACCTTTTGCAGTAAGCTGATTGAAAGATATTGGATCATCAGCATGGATAACAACACCCTTCTTTTTCTGTTTTGCCTGAATGGAAAAAACAAAACACATTAATATATTTTAATGCAAATAAAAACAATAAAAGTAAATTTTATATATTTAATGTACCGCAAATTATTCGAAATCATGAGCCAATTGGTTGGTGTTGTGTCTATTAGGGTCAGGCTTTATGTATATAGATCCGTGAGCAGATAGCCAATTGGTGGGCCATATAAATATGTAAGTGACATCTTGTCACCAAGATCCATTCCACAGAAAAATTCAGGGAAACAGGGTTTTATATACATAAAACTGAAACACCAAAATACTAGCAAAAACTAGGTAAGTAACAAAATTAAAAAGGGAACCTTTCTTTGCATTGAGCAACCACTTTGTCAGATCAGATAAAAAGAACTAAATCACTAATATACGAAGTTCTAATTCGATCTGTGCTTGCCTATGCCTCAGAAGCTAATTATAATATTTGGTGGCATACAGACAAATGAAGTGTAACAAAGAAGGTTCAATATTGAACTATACTACCTACATAAAGAACTAAACATTGTTAAGCATATAAAAATACAAAGAATGAAATGTGCTGGACATATCACTCAAATGCCCGATGAAATGGGTACTAAAAATATTTTTGGCCAGGTTAATTGGAGTTAGGCCTAGAGAAAGACCAAATCTTAGATGGATCAACTGTGTAGATAAGGATTTTGGCATTTGCAAAACTAAGAACTGGAGAACTATGGCTGATTCCAGGTCAATATGGAACAAAATCATTAAAAATACTAGGGTCCACACTGGGCTGTCAAGCCAATTAAGAAATAGAAATAAAAATTGTGATTGCAGAAATTTAGAAAAAGAAATTAAATGAGTATAATTGAAGATGAGTAATAGTGGTATAGAAGATAGGGTTATTAGACCAAATAAAAATGGATTTAACAAAAGAATAAAGTTACAGTGATTGATGAAGAATGTTGTTCTAGAATTTGGAAAAGCAGGAAGCAGTAATTAATATGTTTCTCAGAATTTATATAAATAAAAGCATCACCTAATAATAATTTAGATGTGTGAACTGTTGGAAACACATGGTAAACAAACTCATGTATCTGACTAAAGATACGGACAAAATTTAAAGGTTAAATTTCTCCTAGTTAACTGTTCGGAATTTAAATCGTTTGTTTTGTGTCTCACCTCTTTTTCATTTGGGTTTCTGCAGATTGTGACAGAATTTGACCAGAATATGCTAATTTCCATTCAACAGGAAATTGGCATAATCCAGAAAAAAACTTCAACTTCAAATTGATATAAATATACCTGATGTAGGGAGACATCAACAGACATATAGGCAGGTATGTAGGCAGAGAGATAGGCAGGCATGCAGACAAATAGGTCTGTAGTAGGTCGGTCAGGTCAATAGATCGATATGTAGATCGTTATAGTTGGCCAGTTTCGGCCTTGAATCTATGTTAGTCATGTTTGTTTGACTTAGATCCTATGACTGATGATGTTATCTCAGAAGATTGTCAGTTTAGACAATGTTAAATGATGCTGTATCTATTTACCTGTTAACTGTATTAAAGTTAATGATACAAGTTATTTATGTTCATTATGCTTCAGTTTATAAGTAATAAATACGTTTTTGTTTTTAAACCAACCTTGAACGCATTTAAACCAACCTTGTTTTGAGTATCTTCACACCATACTTGTGATGTCTTATTCTACTACTACGCAACTTCTGCTACCATGAAGTACTTTCTTAAATTTTACGTACATCTATAGGCTTCGCAATTTATCTACTGCGTTGCCTTTTTCCATCAATCCTTTTTTCAATTTTAATTTCAGAGCAAAAATGAATTTAGATCCAGTAATGGTATGAAATAGAATAGAATTTTTGATAAAATGAGTGTGATGGAAAAAATTTGTAATTAGCGATTTAAGAGTTTATAATTGAACATCTAGAATACTCAACACTGAATCCTTTGTAATTTTGTGACGCATTAGATAAAAGGTTGGTGCATAATTCATCAGATAAGTAGTTCCCAATCAGTGAACCATCAATTGGAAATTACTTATCTAGTAAGGAATTTTTTAAATACTCATCAACAGACTTTATTAAAAACAAAAAATGACATGAAACAATCATTAAAATAAACAACAAGGGCATGCAGGTATTTTTTCAAATGATTGCTTCTTGGAATCTTTATATCTAGTATTTTAATAGTATTAATATTTTTTTTACGAAAATTTTACAACAATTTTAGTAGATAGTAACATATTTAAGAACTGGGCAATACAAACTTGGAATCCATATTTAAACATATGTCATGTAGTGAATAACTTATCTGGAGAAATGCCATAACCAAATAAAACATTAAAAACTGATTATTTTCTGAATAAAAAAATGCTATGGGTAATATAAATACTGGCAAATATATGTCCACTATCAGTTGCATGCATGAGGTGATAACTCCAAGAGATCTATGAAATAGGGTTCATACTCAAGATTAGAAATTAAATTCCATGAGTTTTCCAAAATAATTTTTGCAAATTTTCAGTCTGAGTTGCATCATTTTATAGTACATAATCCTTTCATTTAATGAAATAAATCTCAATTTAATTTATTGGTTAAAACAAACTAATAAGAACATTATCTAATCTGTTAAAACAGTAGTGAAATTAAATTTTAAAAAGCAAATTATTGGTTTTAAATATAATAGGGAAAATATTCCTTACAAAAACAGTTTGAAATTTCGAGGACAATAACACATGTTTTTCCCCAGTTTTCACTAAATTAAAAAAAAAAATAAAAAAAATAAATAAATAAACAGATGCAAATTAAAAGTGAGATATCAACGTGTCTTTAAAAAGAATGAAAATACATGACAAAAATAGAACATGTAAATTATTTACAATTTCAAATACAAAATTTCTAAATATTAAGTGTAATACTGAGAACAGCATTACTAAAATAATTATATGCAGAGGTGGCACCGTTGATGGCATTTTTAGCAATTTGTGCTAGAACATTTATTTTAATAAATACTATTTTGATGATTATCATTTATTTAAAGGTCGAAATAAAAAATTCAAAATGTTCACAAGTTCAACCACTATTACAAGGGAAAAAAATAAAATAAAATAATAATGATGCATTTCACTGAACTTTCTAGTTTCTTGCAAATAAATAAAACAAAATGTCTTTGCGCTCAATTGAAAGATGCATTCTATATTCTATAACTAGCCGCCTTTGGCGACCAGCCTGTTCGCAACCCTTGAAAATGCTGATCGTGGCAAATTCCAACCGTGGCAAACTCGTTGGCGCGACCTACCAGAAAGGTGTAAGGTAACTGGTTGGACGGCCAGAATGTGCCACCCAATTTAGACCGGAACCCAGTGGGGGAGGCATCCACAGTGAACGTACCCTCCTTCCCCTACCACAAACCTCTCGGAAAAACATACGGACCCATATGTTTAACGTGATCGTACTCCGTGTCAGTGGCGGAAATCGAACCCGGACCTACCGCGTGCAATTCCCGCGCGCTAACCACTGGGCTACTTCGCCCTCCGCGACAATCTCCACAACTTTCTTTTTATTCACCCAATTTAGACCGTACCCTCCTTCCCCTACCACCAACCTCTCGGAAGGACTCACGAACCCACATGTTTAACGTGATCGTACTCTGCGTGAACGTGGCGTAAGTTTTGGCAGTGGCGGGAATCGAACCCGGGCCTACTGAGTGCAATTCCCGTGCGCTAACCACTGGGCTGCCGCGCCCTCCGCGACAATCTCCATAACTTTCTATATATTCACCCAATTTAGACGGGAACCCAGTGGGGGAGGCATCCACAGGGGCCGTATCCTCCTTCCCCTACCACCAACCTCTCGGAAGGACTTACGGACCCACATATTTAACGTGATCGTATTCCACGTAAACACGGCGGCAGTTTTGGCAGTGGCGGGAATCGAACCCGGGCCTACCGCTAACTTCCCGCGCGCAAATTGCAATTTAAAATGACCATATGCTTAATTCCATCATCCTCATTAAATTGTTTCATTGTTACATCATTTAAAATATCCATAAAATAAAAATATCCATTTAAAATATCCAAAAGTTAAAATATACATTTAAAAAATCCATATCGTTCCATCATTTAAAATATAAATATAATAATTTATATGGAGTAAAGGAACTATTCAGAACCGTGACGTCACCTCCACCTTGACGTCCCCACCCACCACCTTCCCTCCTTCTTCGGGGGAGAAACGCCGGTTAAGAAGCGGCACGCCGAGCGGAACGCCGAGAAATTGAAATTCGGAAACTTTTAAAATCCCGATCCTGTGGGCAATACGGAATATTTCCTGACCAGATTGGACTTTTAAGAATGCCAGATGTTTGACCTTTCTAAAAATGTAAATTATTAGTCGAAATTATGAGTACTTTTTACTATGCGAGAATTTAAAAACCAAAAATCGTTTTTTTGAGCCAAAAGTGACTTTTGTTTTAAAATCATAAAAAAATATTTGAATTTGTCCCTGAGATTTGAAATTGATATATTTTTACTCGAAATTCTCTGCTCTTTCCGATGGTGTGATTTGTTTTTTTCTACAATGTCTGGATTGTGGAGAAAAAAGAGCAAAAAGGTCAAAAAACGGTCGAAATCGCATAAAACATTAAATAACAAAAAAAATAATTAAAATTTTAAAAATCGGTTTTCACGTGTCCCCTTCCCACCCTCCAGGGTCTCCGATTGCCAAATTTCATAGCTCTCTGAAGCGCGGTCGCGAAACGTATAGTGTATAAGACAGACAGACGCACAGACAGACATTGCCTTTTATTATTTACTAGCCGCCTTTGGCGACCAGCCTGTTCGCTACCCTTGAAAATTCTGACCGTGGCAAACTCGTTGGCGCGACCTACCAGAAAGGTGTAAGGTAACTGCTTGGAAGGCCAGGAAGTGCCACACAATTTAGACCGGAACCCAATGGGGGAGGCATCCAAAGAGACCGTACCCTCCTTCCCCTACCACAAACCTCTCGGAAGGACTTGCAGTCCCACACGTTTAACGTGATCGTACTCCGCGTGAACACGGCTGCAGTTTTGGCAATGGCGGGAATCGAACCCGGGCCTACCGAGTGCAAATCCCGCGCACTAACCACTGGGGTACTTCACCCTCCGCGATATTCTTCATAACTTTCTTTTTATTCACCCAATTTAGACCGGAACCAAGTGGGAGAAGCATCCACAGGGACCGTACCCTTCTTCCCCTACCACCAACCTCTCGGAAGGACTTACAGACCCACATGTTTAACGTGATCGTACTCCGCGTAAACACGGCGGCAATTTTGGGAATCGAACCCGGGCCTACCCATTGCAATTTCCGCGCGCTAACCATTGGGCTACTTTGCCCTACGCGACAATCTCCATAACTTTCTTTTTATTCATCCAATTTAGACCGTACCCTCCTTCCCCTACCACCAACTTCTCGGAAGGACTCACGGACCCACATGTTTAACGTGCTCGTACTCCGCGTAAACACGGCGGCAATTTTGGGAATCGAACCCGGGCCTGGTAACTGGTTGGACGGCCAGGATGTACCACCCAATTTAGACCGGAACCCAGTGGGGGAGGCATCCACAGGGAACGTACCCTCCTTCCCCTACCACCAACCTCTCGGAAAAACATACGGACCCATATGTTTAACGTGATCGTACTCCATGTCAGTGGCGGAAATCGAACCCGGGCCTACCGCGTGCAATTCCCGCGCGCTAACCACTGGGCTACTTCTGTTGGAAACTTGGTTCTGTTTTCGTCGCGATTCTCGTTATCGCGAGAACGTGTTTACATTTTTAGAATGGTTCTACCGTTCTCGTGAACGACTCGTGACGGGAACAGAACATGCCATTCATGCAAATCGCCATCTCGCCGCGCGCGCATCCTGATTTGCATATAGTGAGGGCGCTGCCGTCAACGGTTGTGTTCCGGAGCGTACCCATCACAGTGTATATATGATAGGACACATTCTCAGTTATTCAGACCTTGACTGACCATGTAGTAGACGTGGGAGACTTTTCAGAGTTTAAGATCTTGTAGTTATGCAGACTTAAGACTCGACGTATAGTCAGATCGATCAGACGGTGATCGACGGTGAAAGACCTTGTATGGAAGGCAGACCTTGATCGGTAGAGAGTAGTCTAACTTCTAAAGCCATGACGTGTGACCTGATGATGGTGGCTTCATTAACGTGCACGACATGAGTGGTACAGTAGCTGTTTTTTCTACTTACCGATGTTATAATAACTGAGAGTGTGTGCCTAGTCATAGACTGTTCAAAACCTTTTTCATGAGCTTGCTAGCTCATTGTATATAGTTTTGCTTTGCAACGAATGTTACAGTGTTTTATTTTGTAACTTCATCTGATGCAATGGATCTCACAACAAATAAATTGTGTTTGTGTTTAACGAGCTTGCTTTCTTGAGAAAACACATCACTACTGCGTATCATCTGCTACAAAAATTTTTCTACAAGCACTTCGGATAGGGATATGACCAACACTGCTAAATCTGCAAATGACTTTCAAATTTTCTAGTCAAGTCACTCAGCTAACACAGCAAATAGCAGCCGACATTTGGTTATGGGCCGTAGTATGTCAAGGCCATAACTTTTATCCGTGATAAAGCAGCAGTGAAGAGTTGTGAATTCCATCGACGGGGGCCGCGACCGGCGCCATTTGCATCAAGCAGAAAGGTAAACAACGCACTCTAGTCACAGTTAAAGACTATGGAGGTGAGCAACGGCATAGAAGCGTTAAACAGGGACAATTACGTCACCTGGCGTAATGAAATTTCATTTATCCTGAAAGGAGAAGGATGTTACGGCCACATCAACCGTACTGCATTACCAGTCGACGAATCTACGTCACGCCGCGAGCGAGAGGAGTACATGCGCAGCAGCGACCGCGCACTTTCCATCCTGTTTCGAAATATCTCGGCGGAGTACAGAGAACTGCTCGACATCGACGACAGCCCGGCGGATGCGTGGGAGAAGTTGGAGGCGCATTTTGAGGCCCCAACGCGCGCCAATTTAGTTCATCTGTTGGACGAGTTTTTCAGTCTACGCCCGGAAATCGAGGAGCCCATCGACATATTCTGTACGAGGATAAGGAAAGCTGTCACCAAGCTCAAGAACGTGAATCACCCCGTGGAGGATGTGTACGTGGCATTCCAAGCCATCCGGTATCTCCCAGCCCAGTACCAGAGTATCATCCAAATCATTTATCGCTGGAGCGATACTGATTTTAAATTGGATAAAATTCAGAAAGAACTTTCTCTGGAGGAGGGCAGGATTAGACAGTTGAGGAAGGATCATGACAATAATAATGTAAGTTCCAATTCATCTGTATATTTTTCAAATGTTAACGCTAAATGCAAAAATGTTACCAAAGTTAAAAAGTCTATTAAGGTCATAGGACCATGTTTTATGTGTAATAAAAATGGTCATGTAAAGGCACAATGCCCAAAATTGAAAAAGATGACTAGCTCTAGTATTATTGAAGTATTTTCAAATATAAATGTAGAAGCTAATATTGTTGATAATCCTGACAATAGGCTCAGCTGGGTGATTGACACCGCTGCTACGCGACACTTTTGTAATGATGTTAAAATGTTTTCAAAATTTGATAAATGTAAGGATACATCTATGTCGCTAGCAGTGGGTGATATGGAAAGCCCAGTTGAGGCTATTGGAACGGTGAACATGTATGTTAAATTTAAAGATCATACAAATAATATTGTGCTACAAAATGTTATGTATTCACCAAAATTACGGCGTAACTTGTTGGCCGCATCTGTATTAGAAGAGCAGGGCTATTCTTTTAGTGCAGCCAAAGGTGTTCTATGGTTTAAGACTCCTGAGGGAGAAAATTTCTTTTACGCTAAACGTAAAGAAGGATTGTATTTCTTAAAACCACAGTACTCAACTAAAAGTTTAAATAGTAGTGTTGAGGGCCGTAAAGGAGATCAGGATAGGGACAAAAATTCTAAACAGGTTAGAAAAACCCCTGCAACAAATAGTCAAAGTCAAAACAAAATTAAGCCTAACTTGAATAAAAGGAAAAACAAATCTGATTTAAAATCAAAGTCAAATAAAATTAGTGGTTCAACAGTTGAAATTCTGAACAAAACTGAATTATGGCATAGAAGATATGGCCATATTAACTCAGACTACTTGCACCAAACAAGTAAAGTTTCCGCGGCAAACGGACTCCCAAAATTAAAATATGCAAAAGTAAATTGCATTCATTGCAAACTTGCAAAATCTAAAAGAGTTTCGTACAAACCAATAGGCAGGATTAGATCTACAGAACCTTTGCAATTACTGCACATGGACGTTTGTGGTCCAATGCCTGTAGCTTCATTGGGGGGAAACAAATACTTCTTGACTATTACAGACGATTTTAGCCGCAAGGTGTTTGTTTTTATTTTAAAACAAAAATCAGATGTGTTCAAAGTTTTTCAGGATTTTCAAGCTTGTCAGGAGAGACAATTAGGCAAAAAGATTTTGTGCATCCGTACTGATAACGGCATGGAATTTTGTCACGGTCAATTTAAAGCTTTTTTGAAAAAGTTAGGGATTAAGCATGAACGATCTAACACTTATACACCCGAACAAAACGGGGTATCTGAAAGATTCAACCTGACAGCGTTAGATTGTGTCAAGGCAATGCTTAATCAAAGCAAAGTTGGTGACAAAATGTGGGCAGAGGCAATCCTATGTTTTACTTATACAAAGAACAGGATTTGCCATAAATTTAAAGTTAAAACTCCACACGAATTGTACTATGGGAAGAAGCCTGCTGTATCCCATCTCAGAGTTTTTGGATGTAAGGCTTATGCTGGTATAGCAAAACAGCTTAGGAAGAAGCTAGACCTAAGAGCTCAACTGGGAGTTATGGTAGGATATGCGGAAAATACCAGGGGCTATAGAATTCTTCTTGTGAAAGAAGGAAAAATATTAGAAATAAGCAATGTCCGTTTTGAGGAGATGGAAGCAGCGGAAGGCGTCCTGGACCCCATTCGACCTAGAAACTTCACCCAAAAGAAATCGGGTTTTACTCGAACATCAGATTCAGGATCGGGATGTTTGGATAGTGAGTCAGAGGAAGAAGCAGGTGAGAGCCATGACACTAGTCATACTAGTGAGGAAGAGGACTCTCCTGCTGATTCCGATCTGACCCCCTGTTCAAACATAGATTGGGAAAGGAAAGCTGTACCCAGGCCTGATGGAACTCGAACTGATGTTTACTACTCAGTGAGGGGTGATAAACATAGGCTGAGAAGTCATAATGATGTTAAAAAATTCTGTGCTAAGGCTAACATACATTATGACCAAAATTTGTTTAACTTCAGAGAAAAGAGGGATATTAAATCCAGGCCAGAGGCAAGCAACATAGAAATAATAGGTGTGGAATTTGCTGAAATCAATAACAAAATTTTTATACATCATAGGCAGTACATTAATAAGATTTGCCAAATGTTTGAGGAATTTTTAGCATTAAACTTTTGTAATCAAATTTTCAAAAACAAAAATGATTAAATTTGTAACTTCTAAATTTTTTTTCTTTCTTTTACAAAATATGGTTAGGATATCGTATAATTTACTCCTCCCTCTGTGATGCAGATAATTGTATCTAGAGTATATATATGTGTATTGTTTACAATGAACTTTCTAAAATTTTTCACATTACACTGAATGTATATATATATCCATGTTTTCAATTCCCGCATAAGACAGTTATGCTTATGTGTATTATTTTGTGTGTTTACTCCTTGTTATCATACACTTGGCTATGATTCATTGATGACAAACCACTTATTTAAATTTGAATACAACACAGAAAGAAAAAAAAAAAAAAAAAAATCTTTCATTATCTGTGTCATTGCTACTAGTATTAATTATGTATACTGGTCTTGGACAGAGATAATGAACAGCCATAATTGAATTTAATATTTATAGTAAATTTTTTTAATCTTAAATGTTAAATTTAATAATTATACATAAAATTTTCTACATAATTGAATTTGATATTTATAGTGAAATTTTTTAATCTTAAATGTTAAATTTAATAGTTATACATGAAATTTTCTACATAATTGAATTTAATATTTATAGTAAATTTTTTTAATCTTAAATGTTAAATTTAATAATTATACATAAAATTTTCTACATAATTGAATTTGATATTTATAGTAAATTTTTTAATCTTAAATGTTGAATTTAATAGTTATACATGAAATTTTCTACACAAATTGAATTTGATATTTATAGTGAAATTTTTTAATCTTAAATGTTAAATTTAATAGTTATACATGAAATTTTCTACAAATTGAATTTAATATTTATAGTGAAATTTTTTAATCTTAAATGTTAAATTTAATAATTATACATAAAATTTTCTACATAATTGAATTTGATATTTAAAGTGAAATTTTTTTTTAATCTTAAGTGTTAAATTTAATAATTATACATAAAATTTTCTACATAATTGAATTTGATATTTAAAGTGAAATTTTTTTTTAATCTTAAATGTTAAATTTAATAATTATACATAAAATTTTCTACATAATTGAATTTGATATTTAAAGTGAAATTTTTTTTAATCTTAAATGTTAAATTTAATAATTATACATAAAATTTTCTACATAATTGAATTTGATATTTATAGTAAATTTTTTAATCTTAAATGTTAAATTTAATAGTTATACATGAAATTTTCTACACAAATTGAATTTGATATTTATAGTGAAATTTTTTTAATCTTAAATGTTAAATTTAATAATTATACATAAAATTTTCTACACAAATTGAATTTGATATTTATAGTAAAATTTTTAATCTTAAATGTTAAATTTAAATTATTATACTTAAATTTCTTGAAACTTAAATTTTGACTTAAATTAAATTTTTTGGAACTTAGTGTTTCAATGATATCTAAAATTTTCTTTCAATGATAAATTTTTTTTTGCTTAACATGAAAAGTAATATATATACTTTATGTTTTTGCTGGATACTAAAGAACTTGACATTTTTGCTGTTATGTTTTTTAGAGTAATTTCATTGATTGATAGCACGTGCGCCGAGATTTGGGGTTTTGCATGAGGGGGCCGATTGTTGGAAACTTGGTTCTGTTTTCGTCGCGATTCTCGTTATCGCGAGAACGTGTTTACATTTTTAGAATGGTTCTACCGTTCTCGTGAACGACTCGTGACGGGAACAGAACATGCCATTCATGCAAATCGCCATCTCGCCGCGCGCGCATCCTGATTTGCATATAGTGAGGGCGCTGCCGTCAACGGTTGTGTTCCGGAGCGTACCCATCACAGTGTATATATGATAGGACACATTCTCAGTTATTCAGACCTTGACTGACCATGTAGTAGACGTGGGAGACTTTTCAGAGTTTAAGATCTTGTAGTTATGCAGACTTAAGACTCGACGTATAGTCAGATCGATCAGACGGTGATCGACGGTGAAAGACCTTGTATGGAAGGCAGACCTTGATCGGTAGAGAGTAGTCTAACTTCTAAAGCCATGACGTGTGACCTGATGATGGTGGCTTCATTAACGTGCACGACATGAGTGGTACAGTAGCTGTTTTTTCTACTTACCGATGTTATAATAACAGAGTGTGTGCCTAGTCATAGACTGTTCAAAACCTTTTTCATGAGCTTGCTAGCTCATTGTATATAGTTTTGCTTTGCAACGAATGTTACAGTGTTTTATTTTGTAACTTCATCTGATGCAATGGATCTCACAACAAATAAATTGTGTTTGTGTTTAACGAGCTTGCTTTCTTGAGAAAACACATCACTACTGCGTATCATCTGCTACAAAAATTTTTCTACAAGCACTTCGGATAGGGATATGACCAACACTGCTAAATCTGCAAATGACTTTCAAATTTTCTAGTCAAGTCACTCAGCTAACACAGCAAATAGCAGCCGACAACTTCGCCCTCCGCGACAATCTCCATAACTTTCTTTTTATTCACACAATTTAGACCGTACCCTCCTTCCCCTACCACCAACCTCTCGGAAGGACTCACGAACCCACATGTTTAACGTGATCGTACTCTGCGTGAACGTGGCGTAAGTTTTGGCAGTGGCGGGAATCGAACCCGGGCCTACTGAGTGCAATTCCCGCGCGCTAACCACTGGGCTGCCGCGCCCTCCGCGACAATCTCCATAACTTTCTACATATTCACCCAATTTAGACGGGAACCCAGTGGGAGAGGCATCCACAGGGGCCGTATCCTCCTTCCCCTACCACCAACCTCTCGGAAGGACTTACGGACCCACATATTTAACGTGATCGTATTCCACGTAAACACGGCGGCAGTTTTGGCAGTGGCGGGAATCGAACCCGGGCCTACCGCTAACTTCCCGCGCGCTAATTTGCAATTTAAAATGACCATATGCTTAATTCCATCATCCTCATTCCATTGTTTCATTGTTCCATCATTTAAAATATCCATAAAATTAAAATATCCATTTAAAATATCCAAAAGTTAAAATATACATTTAAAAAATCCAGATCGTCCCATCATTTAAAATATAAATATAATAATTTATATAGAGCAAAGGAGCTCTATTCAGAACCGTGACGTCACCTCCACCTTGACGTCCCCACCCACCACCTTCCCTGCTTCAGCGGGGGAGAAACAAAGCGGCACGCCGAGAAATTTAAAATCATGACGTCTTTAAAATTGCGATCCTGAAGGCAATTTTCATTATTTCTGGACCAGATTAGACTTGTAAGAATGCCAGATATTTCAGCTTTCTAAAAATGTAAATTATTAGTCGAAATTATGAGTACTTTTTACTATGCGAGAATTCAAAAACCAAAAATCGTTTTTTTGAGCCAAAAGTGACTTTTGTTTTAAAATCTTTAAAAAATATTAGAAATCGAAATGGAGATTTGAAATTGATATATTTTTACTCGCAATTGTCTGCTCTTTCCGATGGTGTGAGTTGTTTTTTTCTACGACGTCTGGATCGTGGAGAAAAAATGGCAAAAAAAGGTCGAAATCGCATAAAACATTAAATAAATAAAAAAATAATTAGTTTTGGCAATGGCGGGAATCGAACCCGGGCCTACCGAGTGAAATTCCCGCGCGCTAACCACTGGGCTACCGTGCCATCCGCGACAATCTCCATAACTTTATTTTTATTCGGCAATTTTGGGAATCGAACCCGGGCCTACCAAGTGCAAATCCCGCGCACTAACCACTGGGGTACTTCACCCTCCGCGATATTCTTCATAACTTATTTTTTATTCACCCAATTTAGACCGGAACCAAGTGGGAGAAGCATCCACAGGGACCGTACCCTTCTTCCCCTACCACCAACCTCTCGGAAGGACTTACATGTTGGAAATAATCAATACATCGCGATTCACGTTCCTGTGAACGGGCGTTTATGCAAATTTAATATGAACGACTCTTCCCGTTCACCGGCGTGAACCGTGACGTTTTTCAACATGAGGTTTCATGCAAATCAGTTCTCAATGCGTACGCATCTGATTTGCATATCCGGGGGCGTTTCCGGAACTGTCCATTCTCGGATATATAGGGCAGAGGTTTCTTGAAGCAAATGAGAAGGTCGGAGTCGATCGAGATCAGACGTCTGAAGAAGTCAGACGAGATAGACACTGATGGTCTGATGCAGGCAGACAGAAATGTTTTTTTGACAGAAGCACTGCGGAATATCGTTTGACGACGGTGAATAGTCGAAACGGATGCAGATGTGGTCAGTTTGGACCAGCATGTATTGAACGTTAAATTTACTTACAAACGTTCGGAAGCCGCTTTAAAGATTTTCCTGATGTTCTATCCTTTGGTTTCCCTTTGCCAAGTGATGGTGGCTGAAATACACGCAAGTGATAGAGGTAGTATAGTAACTTACTACCAAATGCTTCAAGAAATCTCTGTCTAGTCATTTACAACTAAAAAAATTTTTTGTACATAGTATATTTTTGATGTTTTACGGCATGGAAAATTACCAGGTACGTGTAATATGCCGAGTTGTGTTTTTCACCAAATAAAGTGAACGAAGTTTTTCTTTAAAACTGGACTTGTGTACTTTCATGACCCAGCCAACACTTATTGACTCTGACAGTGCGTGCTTTGCTATCTTCAAATTTTAAAATTTTCCAATAGAAACGGTTATGGGCCAGTTCAACGCCCAATAGAGTCATAAGTGCAAGTATCTTTAAAGAAATCGTTCCAGTGTTCAGATGGGGGCCGCACACGGCACCATTTTGAAGTTCGTGTGAACAACGAAACGCAACAGTGTAAACGTAAACAGTGTACAAGAACTTTTGCTTCTGCTTCTTCAAAACTACGAGTGGCCATGGAGGCAAGTAGAACGGAGTTGCTGACGCGGGACAACTACGTCACCTGGCGTACCGACATCTCATTCGTCCTCAAGGGAGAAGGATGTTTCGGACACGTAGATGGAAGTGCTAAGCCTATCGAGGAAGATGCAAGTCGCCGCGACTACGATGATTTTTATCGCCGGAAAGACCGAGCATTAGCCATCATTTATCAAAGTTTATCCTCGGAATACAAGGAGTTGATAAACGTCACCGACGAACCTAGTCAAGTATGGAATACCTTGAAAGAACATTTTCAAGCGCCTTCCAGAGCCAACCTGGTTAGATTACTAGATGAGTTCTTCGACGTTCGGCCGGAGCCAGACGAGCCTGTTGACATTTTTTGCTCAAGACTGCGGAAGGCCGTGACGAGGCTTAAAGACGCGAAACACCCCATTGAAGACCTGTATGTAGCATTCCAGTCGATTCGGTACCTTCCGGAAGAATTCCGAGGTATCGTTCAACTTATATATCGATGGAATGACTCGGACTTCAAGCTCAGCAAAATACAAGCAGAGCTAGCAGCGGAGGAGAGCCGGCTGAGGCAGCAAGCAAGTGACTTTTCCAAAACTGTGAGTTCAAATTCTGCATATTTTACTTCTAAGAAATTTGTAAATAGAGTAAAAGTGTCTAAACTTCCAAATGTATCTCATAATGTGTCTAATGTAAATACTTCTAGTCATAATGTAAATATTTCTAAAAGTAAAATTAAGTGTTTTAAGTGTAACAAACTAGGTCATACTAAATCTAATTGCAGTAGAAATAATGGATCTAGTATTGTGGAATTTCTTGGGTCTCCACAGATTGAGGCTAATACTGTAATCGATCCTAGCGATAGACTCAGCTGGGTAGTAGACACTGCTGCTACGCGACATTTCTGTAATAACATTAAGTTATTTTCAAAATTTAATGAGTGCAAAGGCACTTCAATGTCGCTAGCAGTAGGGGATGTCGAAAGTCCAGTTGAGGCTATCGGGACGGTGGAAATGTATGTCCAATTTAAGGATAAGCAAAGTATTATCAAATTGGAAAATGTTATGTATTCTCCTAAACTTAGGAGAAATTTATTAGCTGCATCTGTTCTTGAGGAACAAAATTTTAGTTTTAATGGAGCTAATGGGGTTCTATGGTTTTTTACACCTAAAGGGGAGAAATTCTTTTATGCAAAAAGAAAGGATGGGTTATATTTTTTAAAACCTAAGTATAGTACCCAGGAACAACATAACGTAGAAAACCGTCAATCTAAAGATAGGGATCGAGATGGAGACAAGAAACACAAAAAGGATAAGAAATCCAAGGATAGGGATCCTAGTGCTTCCAGAAAAATAGACAAAGTAAAAATAGCACCTAATCTTAAAGAAACTAAATTTAAATCTGACAAAACAAAAACTAAGCAGAATAGAAATGTGGATAGTTCAATATCTAAGCCTAGCAGTTCTGTAACTGAACTTAATAGTACAAACTGTCTTTGGCATAAACGATATTGCCACATAAACGCTGAATATCTCCTCCAAACCAGCAAAGTTTCTGCCGTAAACGGACTTCCTAGGCTTAAATACAAAAAGTTAAATTGTAAATCGTGTAAATTGGCTAAGTCTAGGAGAGTATCGTATAAACCCACCGGTAGGATAAGGTCCACTAAACCATTGCAATTGTTACACATGGATGTGTGTGGTCCCTTACCCACAGCCTCATATGGTGGGAACAAGTATGTCTTAACTATAACAGATGATTATAGTAGAAAAGTTTTTGTTTACCTCATGAAACAGAAGTCAGAAGTATTTTCACATTTTAAAGAGTTTCATGCCAGAGAAGAAAGGCAGTTAGGTACTAAAATTCTATGTATCCGGACGGATAATGGGATGGAATTCTGCCATGATAAGTTCAAAAATTACCTGAAGGGTATCGGTATTAAGGCTGAGAGGACTAACACATATACCCCACAGCAAAATGGAGTATCAGAGCGATTCAACTTAACCGCATTTGACTGTGTTAGAGCCATGTTGAACGACTGCAAATTGCATGACAGATTCTGGGCGGAAGCAATATTGTGTTTTACATACATTAAAAATCGAATATGTCACAAATTTAAGACAAAAACTCCACATGAACTCTACAGTGGTAGAAAACCTTCAGTCAAACATCTTAGAACCTTTGGTTGTAGAGCATATGTAGGCAAACCCAGTCAGCTCAGAAAGAAGTTAGACATGAAAGCTACAGAAGGGGTGATGGTAGGCTATGCTACTAAAACTAAGGGCTATAGGATATTTTTGTCAGGGGAGAAACGAACAATTGAGACCTGCAATGTGAGGTTTGATGAGGGTGATGTAGTGGAAGGCATCCTGGACCCAATTTGTCCCAGAAATATCTCCTCAGGGATATCAAGAGATAACCTTTCAGAATACTCCGACGGGGAATATCCGAGAGAGCAGTCTGATGGGGGGGCAGGAGAGAGTGAAGACACTGGTGACGATCCGTCTGAATCCAGTGAGGAAACGGACTCTCCTGCTGACTCCAGTATGACTCCTTGCTCGGATATTGCTTGGCAGCGAAAGACGGTTCCAAGACCCGATGGGAGTAGAACCGATGTGTATTATTACGCTCAAGGAGATAATAAAAGGCTGAGGTCGCACAATGATGTTAAGAAATATTGTGATAAAAGGAATATACAATTTGATCAGCAACTGTTTAATTTTCGGGAAAATAAAGGTCTTAAAAGGGTCAGAGGCAGACCAGAAGCAAGCAATATTGAAATAAATATACCAAAAGGGTACAACGCTGCTATTAAATCTTCCCAGTCCGAAAAATGGTGTAATGCTATGGATGAAGAAATGGCCGTAATGCAAGAGAGGGGTGTCTGGGAACTAGTTCCTGCATCCACCTCACAAAAGCATATAGGCAGTAGATGGGTCTACACCATTAAGAAAGATGAGAATGGGAAAATCAAGAGGTTTAAAGCTCGTTTGGTAGCCCAGGGGTATGGTCAGAAAAAGGGAGAATCATACGATGAAGTTTTTAGCCCTGTTGTTAACTTCAACTTAATTAGAGCATTCTTCTCAATTTTCGTATGCATGCTTGGCTGGATGCATTTCCAATTAGATATCAAATCTGCCTATCTCTATGCTAAATTGAGTCAAAAGGTATATATGAAACAGCCTCAAGGTTATGTCAATCAGGAACAGCCTGATTATGTTTGTTTGTTGAAGAAAGCCATTTACGGTCTTCATCAAAGTGGAAGAGAATGGTTTAATGAACTTGACACCAAATTAAAAGAATTAAATTTTTTAAAACTTCAATGGTGTAATTGTGCATATATTTACAATAGCAAAGTTCTTATGCTAGTCTATGTGGATGACATAATTCTCTTCTCAAAGTATCAAAGGGACATAGACCACATTGTTTCATTACTTAGCATAGAATTTGATATCAAGGTATTAGGAAAAATTAGAAAACTTTTAGGCGTGGAATTTAAAGAGTGTGACAATAAATTTTTTATACATCAAAGTCAGTATATAGATAAAATATGTCAAATGTTTCAACAGTATAAATATCCAGTTACTTCACTTCCCATTTCTAAAGGGAATATTCTAAGTAAAATAGATTGTCCAAAGACAAGTGAAGAAATAAAGCAAATGCAAAGTTTTCCTTATAGGAGCTTAATTGGGTGTTTGGCTTTCATATCTAGTAGGACTAGACCTGATATTTGTTACGCCATCAATATATTATCTCAATTTCAAGAAAACCCTGGAATTAAGCATTGGGATGCATTGTTAAGACTTTTAGGATATGTTGAAAAGACTAAAAACTATATGTTGAATTTATCTAACATTCAGGAGTTAAAATTAAATTGTTACTCAGATTCTGACTTTGCTGCAAACCGAGATGACCGTGTTTCACTTGGAGGCATGATACTCTTTATTGACAATGTACCTATTTCTTGGCGTACCTTTAAACATAAGTGTGTCAGCTTATCAACCATGGAAGCTGAATACGTATCACTAACTGAAGCCGCTAAGGAAATGGTATGGGTACAAAACATAATTGAAGAATGTCATTTACTTGGGTTAAACTTTAATAAAAGTAACAGTGTTATTTTTAGCGACAACCAAGCAGCCATTAATTTTTCTAACTCTCCAATTGAAAACAATAGAACTAAGCATATTGATGTTAGATATCATTTCCTAAGAAATTTAATAGTCAATGAATCTTTTAATGTTAAATTTGTAAATAGTAAAGATAACTTAGCAGATCACTTTACTAAACCAATGACTAAGGAAATAATACTTAAATTTTGTAATAAAATTTTTAAAAACTAAATCAAAACTTTTTGAGATTAAATGTTTAGTCTAAAGAAAATTTTAAATACTAAACTGAATTTACAACTTGGGAATTTTTTTTTTAAGATGTCATATATATACATTATTGTTTATCTTAAACCTCATTGATATAAGATAGTATATCTTGAGTATAAATTTTTGTGATATTGAATCTTTTTCACTTTACACCTTTGTATATACATCCATTTTCCATGACCCGCATGATGCTAAATAATAGCTTATGTGTATAAAATTTTGTATTTTTCAACTTGGTAAAAAGTATGTGTTGAAAGTTTTGATAAAGGAATTTTATTATCTAATTACTTGCATCATGTATTTTTAAATATTTGGTATATCAATGCAGTCTAATAGTATTAATTATGTATACTTATATTGTGTTAATAGACTAAATTTTTTTAAGCTTTTTGAATTATAGTGTTTATACTCAAATTTAAAGTAAACTTAAATTCTATGCTTATACAAAATCTTAATCTTTTAAAGTTAACTTGTTTAATATGATAATGTGCTTATACTTAAATTTTGGATACTTATAATTAAATTTAAACTAAAATTTCAATTTTTGAATGCTGATACTTAAGCATTGAAGTTGTGTTGTATATAAATTTCTACTTGATGTGAAATGTTGTTGTTACAATATTGTCGACAATACTTGACTATTTTTCAGATGCTATAAGTACTTATGCATTTTATTTTAAATTTAATAATGATATAATACTTTAAATTTTTTCCTTCATTATATGTTTGATAGGATACTGGGGGCCTTGGTGTTTATTGATATACCTTGGTTTCTCAGAGTAAGTTTTCTTTTGCATATGCATTGAGACTTAAGGATTTGCATGAGGGGGCCGATTGTTGGAAATAATCAATACATCGCGATTCACGTTCCTGTGAACGGGCGTTTATGCAAATTTAATATGAACGACTCTTCCCGTTCACCGGCGTGAACCGTGACGTTTTTCAACATGAGGTTTCATGCAAATCAGTTCTCAATGCGTACGCATCTGATTTGCATATCCGGGGGCGTTTCCGGAACTGTCCATTCTCGGATATATAGGGCAGAGGTTTCTTGAAGCAAATGAGAAGGTCGGAGTCGATCGAGATCAGACGTCTGAAGAAGTCAGACGAGATAGACACTGATGGTCTGATGCAGGCAGACAGAAATGTTTTTTTGACAGAAGCACTGCGGAATATCGTTTGACGACGGTGAATAGTCGAAACGGATGCAGATGTGGTCAGTTTGGACCAGCATGTATTGAACGTTAAATTTACTTACAAACGTTCGGAAGCCGCTTTAAAGATTTTCCTGATGTTCTATCCTTTGGTTTCCCTTTGCCAAGTGATGGTGGCTGAAATACACGCAAGTGATAGAGGTAGTATAGTAACTTACTACCAAATGCTTCAAGAAATCTCTGTCTAGTCATTTACAACTAAAAAAATTTTTTGTACATAGTATATTTTTGATGTTTTACGGCATGGAAAATTACCAGGTACGTGTAATATGCCGAGTTGTGTTTTTCACCAAATAAAGTGAACGAAGTTTTTCTTTAAAACTGGACTTGTGTACTTTCATGACCCAGCCAACACTTATTGACTCTGACAGTGCGTGCTTTGCTATCTTCAAATTTTAAAATTTTCCAATATTACAGACCCACATGTTTAACGTGATCGTACTCCGCGTAAACACGGCGGCAATTTTGGGAATCGAACCCGGGCCTACCGAGTGCAATTTCCGCGCGCTAACCATTGGGCTACTTTGCCCTATGCGACAATCTCCATAACTTTCTTTTTATTCATCCAATTTGGACCGTACCCTCCTTCCCCTACCACCAACTTCTCGGAAGGACTCACGGACCCACATGTTTAACGTGCTCGTACTCCGCGTAAACACGGCGGCAATTTTGGGAATCGAACCCGGGCCTGGTAACTGGTTGGACGGCCAGGATGTGCCACCCAATTTAGACCGGAACCCAGTGGGGGAGGCATCCACAGGGAACGTACCCTCCTTCCCCTACCACCAACCTCTCGGAAAAACATACGGACCCATATGTTTAACGTGATCGTACTCCATGTCAGTGGCGGAAACCGAACCCGGGCCTACTGTTGGAAAATTTAAAATTTGCAGATAGCAAAGCACGCACTGTCAGAGTCAATAAGTGTTGGCTGGGTCATGAAAGTACACAAGTCCAGTTTTAAAGGAAAACTTCGTTCACTTTATTTGGTGAAAAACACAACTCAGCATATTACACATACCTGGTAATCCTCCATGCCGTAAAACATCAAAATAAACTATGTACAAAAGATTTTTAGTTGTAAATGACTAGACAGAGATTCCTTGAAGCATTTGGTAGTAAATTACTATACTACCTCTATCAGTTGCGTATATTTCAGCCACCATCACTTGGTAAAGGGAAACCAAAGGATATAACATCAGGAAAATATTTAAAGCGGCTTCCGAACGTTTGTAAGTAAATTTAACGTTCAATACATCTGCATCCGTTTCGACTATTAACCGTCGTCAAAAAGATATTCCGCAGTGCTTCTGTCAAAAACATTTCTGTCTGATCTCGATCGACCTTTCTACTGTCGACCTATCTCCAATGTCTCCTGCAGACGTCTCCTTAATGTCTGCAAAGTCTGACTAATGTCTGATTGCTTCAAGAAACCTCTGCCCTATATATCCGAGAATGGACAGTTCCGGAAACGCCCCCGGATATGCAAATCAGATGCGTACGCATTGAGAACTGATTTGCATGAAACCTCATGTTGAAAAACGTCACGGTTCACGCCGGTGAACGGGAAGAGTCGTTCATATTAAATTTGCATAAACGCCCGCTCACGGGAACGTGAATCGCGATGTATTGATTATTTCCAACAATCGGCCCCCTCATGCAAATCCTTAAGTCTCAATGCATATGCAAAAGAAAACTTACTCTGAGAAACCAAGGTATATCAATAAACACCAAGGCCCCCAGTATCCTATCAAACATAATGAAGGAAAAAATTTAAAGTATTATATCATTATTAAATTTAAAATAAAATGCATAAGTACTTATAGCATCTGAAAAATAGTTAAGTATTGTCGACAATATTGTAACAACAACATTTCACATCAAGTAGAAATTTATATACAACACAACTTCAATGCTTAAGTATCATCATTCAAAAATTTAAATTTTAGTTTAAATTTAATTATAAGTATCCAAAATTTAAGTATAAGCACATTATCATTTTAAACAAGTCAACTTTAAAAGATTAAGATTTTGTATAAGCATAGAATTTAAGTTTACTTTAAATTTGAGTATAAACACTATAATTCAAAAAGCTTAAAAAAAATTTAGTCTATTAACACAATATAAGTATACATAATTAATACTATTAGACTGCATTGATATACCAAATATTTAAAAATACATGATGCAAGTAATTATATAATAAAATTCCTTTATCAAAACTTTCAACACATACTTTTTACCAAGTTGAAAAATACAAAATTTTATACACATAAGCTATTATTTAGCATCATGCGGGTCATGGAAAATGGATGTATATACAAAGGTGTAAAGTGAAAAAGATTCAATATCACAAAAATTTATACTCAAGATATACTATCTTATATCAATGAGGTTTAAGATAAACAATAATGTATATATATGACATCTTTAAAAATTCCCAAGTTGTAAATTCAATTTAGTATTTAAAATTTTCTTTAGACTAAACATTTAATCTCAAAAAGTTTTGATTTAGTTTTTTAAAAATTTTATTACAAAATTTAAGTATTATTTCCTTAGTCATTGGTTTAGTAAAGTGATCTGCTAAGTTATCTTTACTATTTACAAATTTAACATTAAAAGATTCATTGACTATTAAATTTCTTAGGAAATGATATCTAACATCAATATGCTTAGTTCTGTTGTTTTCAATTGGAGAGTTAGAAAAATTAATGGCTGCTTGGTTGTCGCTAAAAATAACACTGTTACTTTTATTAAAGTTTAACCCAAGTAAATGACATTCTTCTATTATGTTTTGTACCCATACCATTTCCTTAGCGGCTTCAGTTAGTGATACATATTCAGCTTCCATGGTTGATAAGCTGACACACTTATGTTTAAAGGTACGCCAAGAAATAGGTACATTGTCAATAAAGAGTATCATGCCTCCAAGTGAAACACGGTCATCTCTGTTTGCAGCAAAGTCAGAATCTGAGTAACAATTTAATTTTAACTCCTGAATGTTAGATAAATTCAACATATAGTTTTTAGTCTTTTCTACATATCCTAAAAGTCTTAACAATGCATCCCAATGCTTAATTCCAGGGTTTTCTTGAAATTGAGATAATATATTGATGGCGTAACAAATATCAGGTCTAGTCCTACTAGATATGAAAGCCAAACACCCAATTAAGCTCCTATAAGGAAAACTTTGCATTTGCTTTATTTCTTCACTTGTCTTTGGACAATCTATTTTACTTAGAATATTCCCTTTAGAAATGGGAAGTGAAGTAACTGGATATTTATACTGTTGAAACATTTGACATACTTTATCTATATACTGACTTTGATGTATAAAAAATTTATTGTCACACTCTTTAAATTCCACGCCTAAAAGTTTTCTAATTTTTCCTAATACCTTGATATCAAATTCTATGCTAAGTAATGAAACAATGTGGTCTATGTCCCTTTGATACTTTGAGAAGAGAATTATGTCATCTACATAGACTAGCATAAGAACTTTGCTATTGTAAATATATGCACAATTACACCATTGAAGTTTTAAAAAATTTAATTCTTTTAATTTGGTGTCAAGTTCATTAAACCATTCTCTTCCACTTTGATGAAGACCGTAAATGGCTTTCTTCAACAAACAAACATAATCAGGCTGTTCCTGATTGACATAACCTTGAGGCTGTTTCATATATACCTTTTGACTCAATTTAGCATAGAGATAGGCAGATTTGATATCTAATTGGAAATGCATCCAGCCAAGCATGCATACGAAAATTGAGAAGAATGCTCTAATTAAGTTGAAGTTAACAACAGGGCTAAAAACTTCATCGTATGATTCTCCCTTTTTCTGACCATACCCCTGGGCTACCAAACGAGCTTTAAACCTCTTGATTTTCCCATTCTCATCTTTCTTAATGGTGTAGACCCATCTACTGCCTATATGCTTTTGTGAGGTGGATGCAGGAACTAGTTCCCAGACACCCCTCTCTTGCATTACGGCCATTTCCTCATCCATAGCTTTACACCATTTTTCGGACTGGGAAGATTTTATAGCAGCGTTGTACCCTTTTGGTATATTTATTTCAATATTGCTTGCTTCTGGTCTGCCTCTGACCCTTTTAAGACCTTTATTTTCCCGAAAATTAAACAGTTGCTGATCAAATTGTATATTCCTTTTATCACAATATTTCTTAACATCATTGTGCGACCTCAGCCTTTTATTATCTCCTTGAGCGTAATAATACACATCGGTTCTACTCCCATCGGGTCTTGGAACCGTCTTTCGCTGCCAAGCAATATCCGAGCAAGGAGTCATACTGGAGTCAGCAGGAGAGTCCGTTTCCTCACTGGATTCAGACGGATCGTCACCAGTGTCTTCACTCTCTCCTGCCCCCCCATCAGACTGCTCTCTCGGATATTCCCCGGCGGAGTATTCTGAAAGGTTATCTCTTGATATCCCTGAGGAGATATTTCTGGGACAAATTGGGTCCAGGATGCCTTCCACTACATCACCCTCATCAAACCTCACATTGCAGGTCTCAATTGTTCGTTTCTCTCCTGACAAAAATATCCTATAGCCCTTAGTTTTAGTAGCATAGCCTACCATCACCCCTTCTGTAGCTTTCATGTCTAACTTCTTTCTGAGCTGACTGGGTTTGCCTACATATGCTCTACAACCAAAGGTTCTAAGATGTTTGACTGAAGGTTTTCTACCACTGTAGAGCTCATGTGGTGTTTTTGTCTTAAATTTGTGACATATTCGATTTTTAGTGTATGCAAAACACAATATTGCTTCCGCCCAGAATCTGTCATGTAATTTGCTGTCGTTCAACATGGCTCTAACACAGTCAAATGCGGTTAAGTTGAATCGCTCTGATACTCCATTTTGCTGTGGGGTATATGTGTTAGTCCTCTCAGCCTTAATACCGATATCCTTCAGGTAATTTTTGAACTTATCATGGCAGAATTCCATCCCATTATCCGTCCGGATACATAGAATTTTAGTACCTAACTGCCTTTCTTCTCTGGCCTGAAACTCTTTAAAATGTGAAAATACTTCTGACTTCTGTTTCATGAGGTAAACAAAAACTTTTCTACTATAATCATCTGTTATAGTTAAGACATACTTGTTCCCACCATATGAGGCTGTGGGTAAGGGACCACACACATCCATGTGTAACAATTGCAATGGTTTAGTGGACCTTATCCTACCGGTGGGTTTATATGATACTCTCCTAGACTTAGCCAATTTACACGATTTACAATTTAACTTTTTGTATTTAAGCCTAGGAAGTCCGTTTACGGCAGAAACTTTGCTGGTTTGGAGAAGATATTCAGCGTTTATGTGGCAATATCGTTTATGCCAAAGACAGTTTGTATCTCGATCAACATCTCGATCCCTATCTTTAGATTGACGGTTTTCTACGTTATGTTGTTCCTGGGTACTATACTTAGGTTTTAAAAAATATAACCCATCCTTTCTTTTTGCATAAAAGAATTTCTCCCCTTTAGGTGTAAAAAACCATAGAACCCCATTAGCTCCATTAAAACTAAAATTTTGTTCCTCAAGAACAGATGCAGCTAATAAATTTCTCCTAAGTTTAGGAGAATACATAACATTTTCCAATTTGATAATACTTTGCTTATCCTTAAATTGGACATACATTTCCACCGTCCCGATAGCCTCAACTGGACTTTCGACATCCCCTACTGCTAGCGACATTGAAGTGCCTTTGCACTCATTAAATTTTGAAAATAACTTAATGTTATTACAGAAATGTCGCGTAGCAGCAGTGTCTACTACCCAGCTGAGTCTATCGCTAGGATCGATTACAGTATTAGCCTCAATCTGTGGAGACCCAAGAAATTCCACAATACTAGATCCATTATTTCTACTGCAATTAGATTTAGTATGACCTAGTTTGTTACACTTAAAACACTTAATTTTACTTTTAGAAATATTTACATTATGACTAGAAGTATTTACATTAGACACATTATGAGATACATTTGGAAGTTTAGACACTTTTACTCTATTTACAAATTTCTTAGAAGTAAAATATGCAGAATTTGAACTCACAGTTTTGGAAAAGTCACTTGCTTGCTGCCTCAGCCGGCTCTCCTCCGCTGCTAGCTCTGCTTGTATTTTGCTGAGCTTGAAGTCCGAGTCATTCCATCTATATATGAGCTGAACGATACCTCGGAATTCTTCCGGAAGGTACCGAATCGTGATCGTATTCCACGTAAACACGGCGGCAGTTTTGGCAGTGGCGGGAATCGAAACCGGGCCTACCGCTAACTTCCCGCGCGCTAATTTGCAATTTAAAATGACCATATGCTTAATTCCAATATCCTCATTCCATTGTTTCATTGTTCCATCATTTAAAATATCCATTTAAAATATCCAAAAGTTAAAATATACATTTAAAAAATCCATATCGTTCCATCATTTAAAATATAAATATAATAATTTATATGGAGTAAAGGAGCGCTACCGTGACGTCACCTCCACCTTGACGTCCCCACCCACCACCTTCCCTTCTTCTGCGGGGGAGAAACGCCGGTTAAGAAGCGGCACGCCGAGAAATTGAAATTCGGAAACTTTTAAAATCCCGATCCTGTGGGCAATACGGAATATTTCCTGACCAGATTGGACTTGTAAGAATGCCAGATGTTTGACCTTTCTAAAAATGTAAATTATTAGTCGAAATTCTGAGTACTTTTTACTATGCGAGAATTTAAAAACCAAAAATCGTTTTTTTGAGTCAAAATTGACTTTTGCTTTAAAATCATAAAAAAATATTAGAATTTATCTCTGAGATTTGAAATTGATATATTTTTACTCGAAATTCTCTGCTCTTTCCGATGGTGTGATTTGTTTTTTTCTACAATGTCTGGATCGAGGAGAAAAAAGGGTAAAAAGATCAAAAAACGGTCGAAATCGCATAAAACATTAAATAACAAAAAAAATAATTAAAATTTTAAAAATCGGTTTTCACGTGTCCCCTTCCCACCCCCCAGGGTCTCCGATTGCCAAATTTCGTAGCTCTCCGACGCGCGGTCGCGAAACGTATAGTGTATAAGACAGACAGACGCACAGACACACAGACATTGCCTTTTATTATATAGAAGATGAAGGTAGCATTCGAGAATATGTGTTGCATTTGGTAACTGATCAAAATTAACAATCTACAGTGAGCTCTGATATTAATAAAAAAATCTTTGTACCTCAGAAACGTTTACCTTTTGATTTTCAATCTCTTCCTCATGCTTAGCAGCCAGCATTGCTGCCAAAGATTTCCTGCACTCTACATTAAAGATGTTGATCATCAATGGTGAACGTTCAGCCAAAACTTTTAAGCTCAAAGCGATTCTTTCTAGATCATCATCATTGATAGTCTGAAAGAATAATACATGAATTAACAAGAGACATTATCCTACATATCTAAGTATAATCCCACAACTTTAATAGAAAAAATTCGGTAAAAATCCAAAACCCATGCATTCATTGACCCATCTTGAGCTATGTTTTGAGACCCTAGGTCAGCTTACTTTGGAGGCCAATCACTGCTTTAGTTTTTCTATATAAATGAGAAGGTATAAGGATAGTATTGGAATAGGATCAAAAATTGGAATTGGAGTTTTCGACAGATCTAAATATTTGAGTACTCTCGAATATAGAAAACTTTTTTTATAATGGCGTATTTGTACAATGTATGTATTTACTGTAGCTCAAAACTATTCAACAAAATTCCTAAAATTTGGTAGTTACATCACTTACGGGCTACTCTGGTGCTGATTAGATTTTGGTAGAATCAGAAATATTAGATATGGCTTTTTTTTAATCAAATGCTCGCAAAAGCCAATAGAACCTGAAATAAGAGATTAAATATGTATTAATTAAATACTTGTTTCATATGTAATATTTGATGACAAAACGAATAAGACCAATCTCATAACTTTGAATTTGCTGAAACATGGCAGACAAAAATGATGGAAGAAAGTCGTAAATCCAGCCCTGAGTTGACCCATATCTATGAATTACTAGGAAATAAATAAATAAGGTGAAAATAAATGTTAGTTTACAAATGGATTCCACTTTGATTAATTGACTGCTCTTCAGACCTTATAGCCTGATACAAACTTAAAAAAAGGTACAGTAAATATTACACTGACAGTAGGCAGTAATATTACACTGACAGGCCCGGGGTCCATGGAGCATGGGCCTCCACAATCATCAAGGGCCTCTAAATAGATATTCATTAAATTTTATTAGGAGATGCAATTATTTCTCCCCTTAAACTGCAGTAAATTGGCCATTTAAGGTGGTTCTTTGCTTCTGGATTGATGAAAAATGCCTTATATGAGGGGATTTATATAAACAGCCCCTAAAGTTAGGCAAATTAAAATAGAAAGCCAAAAACATAGGAGATTTTGGCTGTGACATTGGAAATCGGTAAGAAGTATAAAAAAACTAGTAGTTCCCCCTAAAGCTGGTAGACTTGGCAGCTATAAACTGCATATATTTGAAAATATTTCTTAGAAAACAAAAAATGAAATACATTTTTAATTTTACAATATTTAGTAAACTTTCAGTCAATATGATGAATTAGATTGCACACTCTCAAAATGGGTGATATTCTCTCTTCACCTTAAGGGAACAATTTCACTTTTTCGAAAGGGTAGTATAACCTAAAGACGAATTAAAGGGGTGTTTTATTTTACGAGGGTAAAAAGGGGGTATGTTGATATATTCTTGATATTTTATTCTCTAATCTCGGTTCCTACTGAGAAGTTTACTTCAAATATTAGTGTTTATGTTTTCCACCAAAATCAACAACTTTTGACATAATTGTACAATTTTGTTTTTATGAATTACTTATGGAAATGATATGATGAATTCCTTTTGATAAGCGTTAATAAGGTTTGGTAAAATATTTCCCTCATTATATTCCAATATTATACACTATTTTTTATCATTTTCAAATTTGAAATGTTTTTAAAAAACAAAGCTCTCCAGGCTAGCAATGCCCAACCTTCTCTTGTCTGGAGAAACCCATGAAATATCTTATGAAATGTCACGAATTTAATATCAGCCTTCCTTATCTGGCTGATATCAAATTCGACAAGAGTAAATTACAATATAGACAATACTTGTATATACTGCTATCTTGTAAATTACAAGATAGCAGTGGCAGCTCATGACTTCAGGAATGGGTGAAGCAGATTAAGTGATGGGATTCCCCCCTCCTCCTTGACAACGAAGATCATCAAAACACATTACGCTACTGGCACAAGTGCCATCAAATATTATCTAAAAATAGCCAAATGAGTGTAAAGCATTTGCTAAATAATAATAACAATAGTCCATTCAATCAATAACTTTAAGTGAAGTAGAGCTTCACCTGCATTACCTGACCAGATGCCACTGCAAAATAGATGTATGTGTAAACGGTAGACTTAATAGTGTAGCGGTTAGCTCTCTCAATTTATGCCACCTGCACCAACGATAACTCAAAGCGGTGTTTCTCTAAGTATCGCATAACTGTGGAAACTGCATACCATTTCCTGTTTTGGATGCCTGACTTCTGAAGACTCCCGATAAGAACTTGCATATAATTTTAACGTCGGTGACAGTATGTTGGCACTTGAAAGCAATAATTTTTGGCACCAGCATCTGTGAAAACTAATATGATGGTGTATCTTACAAATACGTGGAGTACATGCATGACACCCCCATAAATGAGCCTCATGACCGGTAGCAACTAATGAGTTGGCTGGTCACTCCTGGGGCATGTACAAATTTTAGTCTAGAGAAAACTCTCAACTATTAGGACTGGACACTTGTTCGAGATCTCAAGATAACAGTGACTCAGTATAAGTGATAAATACGATGCATTTGGGTTATTTGTTTAATTCATGCAATTTTTATAAATGCATAATTATTTTTATTACATACATAAATTCTAAACTATCAACTTCCTCTGTATTGGCTGTCTTTGTTTTTCATAGGAAATGCTACAAAAATACCGAACTTCAAAAATTCATGTTCTAATCTTACAAATGAAAAAGTTTTATTTAAGTTTTTCTTAACTTTTACTATTTTAAGTTTTTCTTAATGTATTAATACAAAATATTATAGTGATACATGCATTTAACTTGAAATATTTCTGTTCACATTTCACATATATATACACAGAAACATCTCTCGCCAAAAGTGTTCAGGAGGTTTTAAAGCATGTCTTGATCAAAATCCTGAATTTGAACATTTTTAAGAAGGCAATACTTTTCTTTACAACAGCATGAGAAATAAAAATGTCAATATAAATGAATGAGACATTGCCCAATAAATGCATCAATAGCGCAGGTACAAAACTTTACAAACCTTAGCAGCCAAACCTGATTTCCCAAGGTGAATGATCGAAGTCATGATTAGCATGCATTCTGCAATGAAAGCCTATAGAAATACAACAAAAACTGAATAAATATGTTACAAATATTTAGAAAAGTTTTAACTAGATTCAGTAAGACTACACTTACATTCTGCTTTTTGGGGTCATTGACAAGTGTTATGTATCTAAGTGCAAGTTTAGCTAATGTAGATGACAATGCGGCACCAATAAAATAATCTCCTTCCATAAGATACTCACGTAATGGAGGTTTCTTTTCAGCTGGAAAAGATTTATATTAGATAGACCAACAAGAGAATGGGAAATATTAACTGAAATCTATATATTTAAGTTCTAATAAATTTTCTGTTCCTCAGTGAGTTCTAGAAATCTATTTAGTCAATCTTTATATTTCTCTTTTAAACTAAAGGTCTTGAGCAGCTAATTTGTGAGATATTTTTATGCTCATATAGAAACTACATTTAAATTTGCAGTATGGTTATTAATTGAATCCTTCTGTCCCCAGAATGTTCTTGGAATCTACATGGATGAATTTCATGATTTTTATTTTTAAATACGTTCAAATTTGCTAGTTAAAAGACCTCGTCTAGCAGATAAAACCAAAACTTTTGCCTAAATTGAGAACATATTTAAATTTGAATTATTAAGTGGAAAAGAACAGAAAACACACAAAACCATGTTTTGAGATAGAAATGGTTAAAGCTCCAAGGCTAGCATCTAAATGAATTTAGCCTTTCACATATTTTTCACTCATCTTTTTATTTTATTAGGCTACAAAACTATGATAAAATAAGAAAATAGTTATTTCAAAATTTTAAAGGTTCAGTGCCCCCATGTGCAATTAGTAAGCTTGCATGCATTTATAATTTTTAGCACATTATTTCTATATTTTGTTTTAACTGCCATTATATTTTTTTCTGAATTGTATTATATATTTTATGCCTGTTCACTAAAAAAAAGTAAAATCAGGATTTCATCATATCTTATGAATTTTTTAGTTCTTACAGATCTTTATTCATGACCGTATAAACATCTGCTTTTGACCTTAGAGTGAGTTTGTTTTAGTTGTAAGTCAAATTTCCCAGTCTTTTTTGCAGTTCGAATTTATCAAACTGTATTTAAATCTAAGAACAAAACAATCTTTCATCACTATTTTAACATTTGTGCACAGTATTTTGCCCTTTTATCTTTTAATTCTTAACTTACAGTATAACTTCTTATTATTCTTAACTTCTTATTTAAATAATTGCAAAATATATTTCTAATTGCTTTCTTTCAGAAATATTTTATATACATATACTGAGAGAAATATGGATCATTTAAAAAGCGTTATGTAGTATGTATGCATTATGTAGTATGCACCAATCAGTAAAAGCATCAAAAATAGTAATTATAGTTTAATTACTTTTATTGGTTAAAGGTGCGGAACTAAATGCACTCTGTGTCGCATATGTTCCATCAGCAGTCACAAGTTTCTGAACAGGAGCAACCATGGCAGCATCATTTTCCTTCTCTTCTTTTCCTTCACCAGAGGCTTTCTTTATTTCATCATCCACAATGGGAATCTGAAGATATATTAATGGATACATGAAAAGCATCATGCATATTAAGAGTAAGGTTATTTATATATATTAAAATAGCAAAAAAATCAGCAGTGTCTCCAATTCAATGTATCCAAAATGTTTTTGCGGTGTGGATAACATCTCATAAAATGAAACTCTAATACAGTTCAATAAGTTTATTCACATTTTTTATTCTTGGTTGTTTCATTCACAACAGATATAAGCTTATGGCAAATGAAGTAAGTAAAACACATCATTGCGACAACTTAACCTAAGTTACGAGCGAATATCATATGAAATTAACACTCCCTTACCAAAATAGTTCAAAATATTAAATTTATAGCCACAATATTAAGAAAACAAAGAACCCCATCTAAAATCCAATTATTATATCCTTGTAGGGCCATGGCACTGTCCACACGCTGATGTACAGAACAGATCATATTTTCTGCATGAGCACCTCAGAGTTGCACAGTTCCCATCACTTCCAGTATATTTTCTGGAACAGGTCTGGTGCCCATTATCACAGGGAAGTACATGCCCTTCCTGAGTCGCCATACCCAATCTTCTGACATCAGTGCAGCAGAAAGACCTTGCCACACCATGATTTGGAGATAAACTCTCAAGGTGTGGTATTTCATTGCAGAAGGATTAGGAGAAAGAGTTTCAAGGTGGACAAAATCATTTGTCATACACATTTAGTGTTTGAACATTTTCACTCTAAAGGTAAGAAGAGACTCATTTTTCTGGCCTTTGTATATTCTTCAGCAGCAATGATTTCTTTTTTAGTCACATTTCAGAGTTAAAAACTATGTCTGCTTTCTGAAAGATTGGATCACTCTTTGAAAGATGCACTGCCACCTCTTTTCCAATAAAGAATCTAGAAGAGGTATCATAACCAAGAAATGAAGGGATGAAAGGTTTCAGAAAAATCACCAAGTTTTGCTTTTATAGATTTGATAACCCAAACATTTCTTTTATGCTTAAAAAATCAAATACTGACTTGACTATGTTTTTGAGCAAAGGTGATAAAACAATTTCTTCACTTGATGTAGTCTTATTCAGACTTCCTTCATATAGTATCTTGAGATCTTCAAATCCTAATATTTTATCTTCAATTTTCTCATTATCAATGCTCAAACTATGAGCTTCATACAAAGCCAACAAGTTCAGAATCAAACCCACCATAAAGTCGGTGCAAATTGCCCTAGAGACTGCTTTTCCACTCAATATGTAGACAACAGTCTTAAGGATTAACAGTTTGGAGAATTTCTGACAAATTAGAACCTCCCATAATAGTAAACCCAATGCTCCCAAGGAAACTTATTCTCAAATGGAAACCTTCCAGAAATAGTATCAAAGATTTTAAAGGGTTGTCTGTTAGCTCATTGTTTAGGATGATTTGACTCTTTTAATAGAGAAGTTGATCAAAAGTAACTATAGCTTTTTTGTTGAATTTTGAAGCTTCTGGACAAATGAAAAGAAGTGTTAAGTATATGCAAGACATATCACTAGGGTTGCAGTCAATCATAGGAAGAAATATGACATCAGCTTTTCCTGGATGTTGATACAACTGCTCGTTCATGAGATATTTGGTAAAAACTATTTTTTTGCCTTCATGGCGGACTTTCCCAGAGGGATCCAGCCATGGAATTTTAGGATACAATAAATTACACCTTTCCTAACATTATGGCATAGAAATAGCAATCATCTCCTTGTGAGAAGGCATATTTCCTCTACTAATTGCATTATGAAAGAAGTAAAGTCACTATATTATGTAGGGAAAGTCTTGTGTCGACCACATTAGTTTTTTAAAAATGCAATTTCACCTTCTCCTATCATTTACAATTTATTGAAGTTTGCCCTTGTATAAAAATATAAGACAAGATCTACAACTTGAAAAATAATTTTTAAATTGTTTTTAGAACAAGATTAATATTAAAAGCTGAAAGTAAACTTACCTCACCCAAACATTGCCTGAACTCTGTCATAACACTGTGAATATCTTCAACAGTACAGCCGTATTCGCCCAGGATCCATAATGCACTACGGTGTATTCTAAAGTGGAGAAAATGACAAGTAATAAAAGAACATTGCATCTAAAATATAAAGTGTCTTAAAGGCTCTCAAATTTACAAGTTCAGAAAATTAGGCAGGGTAAAGATTACATGTAGAAATTTGTAATGGGATGTGGTGAAAATGTCAGCAAAATTAAAGAACAATTAGCTGAACCTGTTGCAAAAAAATTCACATTCTTGACAGAAGAGTATCCATGGACTCAAAAAGAATGATTTTGAAGTGTTGTCTACATGTGTTTCTATAAGTCCATGGATATGAATAAATGGAGCGTTTTGAATGATATTTGGTATGATTATTACAATTAGTGAATAAAGGAACACATTGATTTTAGGTGAAACTAAATGCCAACACAACAGATGTTAAATAGTTAAATTCAATATTTATTTAGAAAAGTGTATCAAACTGACATACTATCAAAAATAATTGGAATGGCAATAAGTAACAATGAAATTGCTCTAATTAATTAAAATATGCATGTATTCCTCATTTTTTTATTCTATATATTAACTTAAATATGTACATTTCAAAAGAAAAAAAATGTATATAACTGATATCTTCATATTTAACTTAAATATGAAATGTTAAATTGTTTATTAAAATTGCTTCATTTCACTTCTTGAGATGTGTTATATGCACTTCTCTTTAATCATTTTTTCAAGTGATCTAGCGTGTAACATAGCATGACTAAACACAGTCTGTGGTAAATATAAACCTAGGATAATTCTATATAAAGGATTATTCTATTTAAAAATAAAATCATATATGAACTGTAGATTCAGAGAACACATTGGAGCCATATGGAATCAATACACAAAATTGAATATGTTTTCTATTTTGAGGAGATTTCTTGGGTGAATTTGCAGATTGAGACCATTTGTTATAAAATAAAATCATGAACATAGACCATATAGATTTAGAAAACACATTGGGAATAGATTTAATACATTCAATAAATGATCATAATTCAAATTTGGATGTATTCTCATTTTAGGCAAAAGTTTTGAGCTAATCTGTAAGTATATATTCCCCTTGTTAAAAAAAAAAAAAAATGACAGTAGCTCCAGCCTGGTGAAGCCAAAATGGTTTTGAGTGAATAACATCTTTCTTTGTGGGTGCTTGTTTCCTTTATACATTTAAAAAATAGTTTAAAATATTAAAATATCAAAATTATAACAATCATATTTTAAAAGCTAAGAACCTGGTCTGACATCCAATCATATATCCTTGAAGGATTTTTAAAGGCCAAAAATTACTTATAGTTCATAACTAGCACCATTAGTTTTTTTTTTTTTTACTTTGAAAATGAAAAATTTTTCAATCTTGAACACAAGTTGATTTTTTGAAAACTATAAGAGCCTTGTAAAAACAAATTATTAATCTACAAACTGGATTTCTTATTGAACATTTTTACTGTTTATAATTTACATCTATATTTTATAGTTCAGG